>CM053792.1:108750993-109213493 GCA_028749045.1 Cupressus sempervirens | reverse complement strand
AAACCCATTCCAAATGTAATTTGTCTGACATCTTCGTAAGTTGCATGGGAATTATGAAATAAAATTATATCATTAAAACATGATAAAGAATATGACTTTTTCAAAAAGGAAAGAAATGTTGCATCAAGGATAGTAACCATAATAATTAAATTGAAGTATTTTACATGAAATAAACATAAAATATATTTGATCAAATTGATATCTTGAGACACATTTTTGAAACGTTAGTATTTTTATCTTGAAAAAAATTATTTGACACAGTGTGATACAAACTTAGAAGGGCATAACAAAATAAGTGATCATTTTCTTTAATGTAAGAATACAAAAAAGAAATTACAATGGTATATTAGAATTTTATTTATATATTATGGATGTGAAAACATGTATTTGAAACATTTGAAATGTGATTCATAGTAGTATACAAGTAAATGAAAAATTTATTTAAATTCTATAATCGTACAATAGTATAGTAAGTGTAATAAAAATTAGAAAATATTAAAGTGCCAAATCAAAATTGTACTTGCATGGGACAAAGTATTGAAAAAAAAATATTACATCAATTTTTTTCTAACAACTTAAGTTTATTTTCTTCATCCTTGTGCTTGGTGACTTATCTACCCTTTTTCATTTTCTCATAGCGATCATATGTGAATGGAGGCATTATTCTTAGACATTGTAAAGATTTAACATGAGAAATGGCTACAAATGTCAATCCTAGTCTTTCTCTTGGTCCTATATCAATGGTCGCTTTTGGAAGAGTCAAACCTTGAGATTTATGTATAGTCAATGCCCATGCCAATCTTAAAGGCAATTGAAGTGTTGTACCTTTCTTTATTGGTGTAATTGGAATTGTTTTTGGATGATTGTCTTCAAATGGTAGTCTAGAATAGTTATTAAACTCAACCATCACATATGTTGGAGGTTTAGGTGGAGCACCACCTTGTTTGTAGACTATAATTCAAACATACCCCAAAGATCCATTTACAAGACCTGCTTGTACCCATAGATTTGATGTTAGCATTACCCTTGCATCATTACAAAGTAGCAATTCCAGATCAAGCTCGTCATTTGAATAATCTTCCAATGCATTACCATTTCTTGCTTTTTTCGCAACACTACATGCAATAGGATACTTCAATGAATGCAACATTTTTCTATTATGACTATGAACATTTTCATTTGTTGAGAATAGATGGACATAATTTTTGTTAGGATAAACCGCGGACAGAAATAAAAACTACATGAAAATATAACCAATAACAGAAAATAATAGAACACACAGAAATGAACACAAGGCACCAATATTTAACGTGGTTCACCCAATCCCTGGGCTACGTCCACCAAATAGCAAGTCCGATCTTATTACAATCCAGTGATTACAACCTGATTACAATCCGTAATCCCTTACAGCTCAATTCCACCACAAGAACCAATTTCGTATCACCACATATAAAAAATACCCAACCCTAAGCCCTTTTTATACAAGTATTAACCCGCTTTAGGGTTATAACATGTCGGCCATATGTCGGCCATAACATGTCGGCTACCATGTCGGCTACTTCCAAAAAAATTTTATGAAGTATGTACAGTACTTTCCTGATCAGTCACCACAATCTAAAAATTTTCAAACTATAAATTTGTTGGAAGATCTATCTTGATAGGGGTTCTTGTCATTAGCAACCTCCAATCATCAATTTGTGGTTTTGCATCTCCTATATTCATCAAAAGTTGTTGAAATCTTTGTTGATCATCATTTTCCCCATCTTGTCTGAATATCTTATCCAAAGTGACAACAATCTTGAATTCCTGCCATAGCAACTTTGCCCTTCTATTACTGTCATATGCAAGTCTGTCACTTACCGGAGGAAGTTGGCCCAAATCTCCTACCAAAATAATAGATACACCTGAAATATAGGAATGAAAATATTTATGTCAAAAAATATAATTTGAAATTATATTTTACTAATGTATTAGTCTATATTTTTTACATGGTGCACTTGTTAATGAGGAAAAGTGAAGCCGTTTACCTCCAAAGCTTATATTTGCATTTTGTGAGAATGCTTGTCGAAGTCAAGAGTCTATGTTCTCCAACATGTTCTGACCAATGAAGCTCATTTCATCAATCAAAATATACTTGATATGTGCCATTTCTTCTTGAAAACTGGTGAGTCTTGTTCCTTCTAATTGAGAGAAATTTCGTATTGGTATTTTTAATTTTGCATCAACTGTAGAAGCTCCTATGTTGAATGTTGCAACACCTGTTGGTGCAATTAATAGAAGTGGAGATATAGAGGGCATTGCTAAATTTTGAAGAGATTGACTAATGGCGCCAATTAGATAGGAATTTCCAGTGCCTGCTGTTCCTTGAATTATCATGAGCAATGGCTCCACATTCTGATTTCTGTGATAGTGTGTCATAATAATGTCAACTGCCTTTTTCTGTTTTTCACCAAGGGTCATGTAGTTGATGCATTGGGGAATGTCATCATATATTAGATAGCCATGATTCTTCATATTACTTATAAAATTGATTGTTGTAGTAGTGTACTCTTCTCCCTTATAATCAATAGACCAATTTGTATGTTTGCCAATGTCTCTTCTCCCAAACATGTCTATTTCTGAGCACTCTATGTTTTGACCATGATGCAACCTAGATATAATTTCCCATTCATGTTCTGTTGTATTTCTTTGAACATTGTCATTGTCTTTAGTGTTAGAATCACTTGGATTTTCATCATTGTTTGTCACCATAGTACATTGAACATGCCAAGGAATATAATTAAATATCTCCCAGTTATGTACGATGGTGTCATCATTATGACCAATATCTCGTTCTATATCACAAAATGACTTGTAGAGCAATAATTCTGATAAACAAAATTCAACCCATTTAGATGATTCGTGTGAAGGCATAGATACAAATCTAGGAAACACTCTGACTATTGCTGCTTTGTCCCTTGGCTCCCATTTATTCTCTCATCTTCTTTAGGATTATATATCCATGATCTTGCTGCATCAATTAATGTGATAGCTTCCATACATAGGGGCTTTTTTTGTACCCATCAATGAAAGATTTTGTTTGTTCTTCAAAATTCTCTTCATCATTTCCATTTTCATTATTTATAGTTATAGGTTTGAAGACCTCACGGGAGACATTTAGATTAACAAATCTTCTACTACACTCTACCAATGGAAGCTCTAATAGCATATGACATGTTTCTTGAGCACCAATGTCTCTTTCTATAATTGTCTTAGTTAGAAGTTTCCTATATGCACGTGTAGCTAAATAATCTGAGTTTTCCATGTTGGAGAGGTGCATCAACATTTGGTGGTATGTTTCTAAGCTTTTCTCTACTTTTGCTGCATATTTGGCAATGTATTTCACTATAGCATGTTTGAAAAGAACAGGTTGCCAATCTATATTTGCTCTCCGTAGTTGTAGTATGTAGCGATTATGTGAATTGAATCATTCATCATTTCTGGCTGGTTCAAATTTCTTTTCACCTGTTTCTCTGTCTTCATATAATTTTGATCCCTCTAGGTTTAATGGCCAAGGTGCATTATACCTATAATAAATATAAGAGAGTTATGTAGTTAGTCATGTGAAGGTAGTGACCAATTTGCAATTTTGGTTTAAATATCACACTATAATGAAATGATTACCTGCAAACCATATGCCCCCCTTTTTTTTGCAAACATGCACCCTCCTTACAAATTGTGTGTCTTTCTACACAATTTAGGATCTTCTCATATTCATGGTCTAGATTATTCTCTACAAGTTGTCTCGTGTTTTTGAGACATGGGTGTTGTTGAAAATTCATGAAAGGCTACAATGCAAAATAACTTGAATGAGTAAATTAGGTCATATCAAGTTATACCATAGAATACATATTTATAAACATACCTATATATTTCGTTGGTGAGGATCTTCTCTAGGGTTCCATGCATGAACAATAGAATGAAAATATCTTTCAGCACTTTTGCGTTCTTCCTCATTTGACCAATCAATATTATCCATATTAGGTGTCCCTTCAATCCATATGAATCCATGCACATGTTGGGACCCCCTATGTTGCCATTCATATCTACACCAAAAATATTTGACATTCATTCCATTTTCTACAATCTCTTTTCTAAACATAGAGTGTCTCAAGTGCATATAGTGTGCCACAATGTGAGGATAATCAATTATATTTTGCCTACGCCAATTTTGAGCTTCGTGTGGATTAGTTGGCATTGTTCCTAGCATTAGCACATGTAAATTAGGCCAATACATATCTGCTACACTCAATGTGAAAAATATTGTAGGACAACCAATTCGAGGAAGCAAATCTATCAATTCTACATGAGATTTTGCCCAATATGACCTTATTCCCCTTAGTGTTGTACGAAACTGCATCAATTTATCTACCAATCTAGAGTGAGGTGTAGTTTCCATATGTTGTCACAACTCATTGATGGTGATTGGCATGTCTTTAAAGTTTCTCTTTACAAACACATAGGTTGAACTCTATGCACAATGTCTCATGATCATGTTATTCATGAAATATCTAAATCTAAGATGTTTGCCAAAATGATGATCCCTATATTGCACAAGATGCTTTACAAATTCATGAAGATATACGTGTCGCAACCATGGTTCTAGCCAATCACAGGTACCATTAGGAAATAGTGTTGGGAATGCCATATCCAATAATCCTAATGTGACATACTCATTAATAGTTGACACACCAATACTCAGCCAATCTATTAATGATGCTAGGTTTGCATTAGGATTATTAACCCATGCATGGATAAGTTCCATTTCCTTTTGTGCATTAGGAGGTCTTGAAGCCATTGATATTGTGTGTTTAATTACATTCCCTTCATCTGTCCCTATAACTGGACCAAGGAAAATAATATCATTTGCATCTGTATCAAACTCCATATTTACCATCTTCAATCTATGAAAAACATTTTCATCTCTATTTCTAGGCAGATCATTGAGAGCATCTTCATTAATTTGAACATCAAAGTAAAATTTATCATGCTTTATTTTATATTTGAGGGCTTTGTATACATGATCTCTATTCACAGTAAAGTCATATTGTGTCCCACGTGGATCTCTCCTTCAAATAATAATAATTGGCAACTTATCTATTGTATGTGGCAATATGTTTGAACCATGATCTATATTTTTTGGGAAACTTATTGTGTTTCCTCTATACTTAAATTGGCCACCAGTTGCATGTGTCACTTGCAATATGGGACTCACTCGTGCAATTAACATTTCCTCAACTTGTGTCAAGTTTGCAAGCTGTTTTGGTTGAGGTCCTGGATCCATATTATTTGAAGCTAAGAATCTATTATTTCCTCTCTCTTTTCGGCATCTATTATAGACTGGACCTTCTAAGGTGTGTGACACTTTCATTCCTAGATAACATTCTTGACAAATATAACACATGTTTGGCATTCTTAAGATATCCAATTTTTGGCAAAACTACATTTGGAATCTATAGAAATTATCATGAAGATTTCCATTTGGGTTTTGTGTATTTTGTACATTGCGTTGTCTAGCTAAATTTATGCCATGTTGAGTTGTATGATGGGGTGTTTCGAGAACACATTCAATAGTCCTTGAAACTTCATTTTGAAGATCCAATTCCATATTTGTAGTCAAGGGTTGATTATGCGTCTCACTGAACTGTAAATCCACTTGATGTCTTCCTTCTATCTCACAATGTGATACTCCATCAGATGTTCTTTGACGACAACTTCTGTTACTATTTTGTTGATCTCTATTTTCAGATTATAATTCTTGTACTAATAGTTGTGCCCTTCTAGCATAATTTTGTCTTTAGAGTTCATTACTCCTTCTTTCATCTCATCTTTGATCTTCTGTCATTTTTTCTTTTCGACGTCTTCAATATTCCCTTTGATATTCTCTCTGATACGCCCTCTGTGGCTCTATTTGATATTGTCTCCTTTCCTCATTAGATTGAAAATTTTGTGCTAATAGACTCATAGCTATAAAGTGAATAAAATCTTCAATTAATGAGAAATATCTTGAAATTTATGTTGACAAAAAACATCACGGATAAGAAATATGGTGACATTTAATTTATTACCAAATATCAAAGAATTGTAAAAGTAATATAAGAAGGATATTTTCTCCATAGGAGAAATGCATACATAAATATAAAAAATACTAAACTCCCATTTATATAGAAACATATATTTAATTTATCTAAGAATCGATACCCTTTAAAGATGAAGTATATAGAAACAAAATTTCCTTAAACATTGTAACTCCAAAATATTAGACTGGTTCACTATTTCAAAAGAGCAAGAATTTATTGCAGTGGTGTAGAAACACTTGGAGTTCTTAAATGATGAAATGAAAATTTTCTCCATAAAAGAACTACATACATAGACATATGAAATACTAAAAACCCTTTTATCTAGATACATATCTTCAATTTTTGTAAGAATCCATGCCCATTAAACATGGATTGTATAGAAAAAAAATTCCTTAAAATTATTAATGCAAAAATAGTAGAGTGGTTTATTATTTCATCAGAGCAAGATTTCATTATAGTGGTGTAGAGACACTTGGAATTCTTCAGTGAGGAAATTAGAATTTTCTCCTTATATTCCTCATCATAGCGCATGTCTTTCATATATTCACAAAATTGGACTCCTTTCCTCCATGCCTCAAGAATCAGCTTTGTATAGTCTTCCATTTGTAGGATTTGAAGATCTTGCACATCTCAAACATTTAGGCTTGTGCCATGCATTTCATTGACCATTATTTTGCAACACTCCGCAATGACTCTTCCCAATCTATCCAAATAGGTTTCATCATTTCCATCTGATTCAATAGAAGCATCTTGAAGTAGTGGGCTCCCAATAGTTATTTCAGATTCACTTTGGTCAACATCCATTTTATTATTTCTGATCTATATAAAATTATGAAACACATTAGAAATTTTAGCTTAAAAAAATAATAATCAACTTACATAGAAATTTAATTACTTTTTATTTATTTAATTTATACATATGGGAATGAAGATAAATAAAAATAAAATAACATACAAATGCAATTTTACTAAATGATAGAATAATCAAATTTAATATCGAACAAAAAAAATTATTTACTAAGTAAATATAGAAAACAAAGTTGAAGTTAAGTACATTATTTAAGAAGTAGTTGAATGGATTTCAAACCTACTTGATTTCAATAGAAAAGGAAATAGTGAGTGATTCAGGAATACTTCAAATAGTAGTTTTTAGTTCAAAGACAAATGAAAACTCAAAATTATCTATCAAGTAGTTAATCTCAATACAAAAAATACTATGAGTTGTTCAATATGATTGTGCTAGAATCCATCGTCCTCCAACCCATTCTTGTGCTAGCCGTAATTGGGAGTATACAAATGGAAGTAGAGTATGAGTATCAGGGAAATATACTTCATATAACTCTTTCATGCTAAGAGGTGACTCAAATGTATCAATAATCACTCCCCTTCACCAACAGTCAATTTGTAGTACTTCAACACAAAGGTCAACTTCTATAATTGAAGGCAATGGTACTTGAGGTGGAATTTGATGCATATATTGAGGAAAGACCTCTTCCACAAGGGGCTCTGGAACCACTTCATCAGTTATGAAATGTTTATATCTAACATAATACTTGGTTTGTGTAGTATTATGAACACGTCCTATGATAGTTGCTTCAAACCAAGCACCCTCAAAACCATTCTCATTAGATGACACTTCAACCTTCATCCCTATATGCACATCCATGTCTTATACCTTTTTGAATAGTTAAAATAATAGATAACTTTACTTGTTAAAATAATAACATAAACATCATTTTTAATAGTAAAGAGAATTTATAATATTCATATTATGAAAATATATTTTCAAAACATAGAATGTAACAAAAAGTAATAGAAAAATTATTAAGTTTATATTATTTTTTTTGCAAAGTTGGAGTCTCGTAATTGAAAAATATAGTAAATTACAGAATTATAAATAGAATTTTAAAAATGGAATAAATTAAATCTAACTTATAAGACAAACTATTAAAATGTGAACTGAATCTAATTTTTCTAAAAAATAACAAAATCTAATATTTTTAAATCTAATGTTTCTAAACAATAACTAATTCTAATATTTGTAATATTTCTAAAAAAATTGTAAATCTAATATTATATTTAGAAACAACGATTTTGAAATGATAGAATGACATCAACTAAAGAAAAGAATATAAAAGATTGATCTTTTCTAAAATAAAAGTAAGATTTGGAGGAGATGTGAATAACATTTAAATATATAAATATAAACATCACTTTATCACCTTATGTCAATTCACAAACTATTAAAATGTGAACTAAATCTAATATTTCTAAAAAAATAACAAAATCTAATATTTTAAAATCTAATGTTTCTAAAAAATAACTAAATCTAATATTTGTAATATTTGTAAAAAAATTGTAAATCTAATATTATATTTAGAAACAACGATTTTGTAATGATAGCATGACATCAACTAAAGAAAAGAATGTAAAAGATTGGTCTTTTCTAAAATACATTAAGAATTCAAGTCTCATTTTTACTCTTCATTTACATAATCGATCTTAAAGCATCAAATACTTCTCACACAAACTATTAACAAAATTCACTCCCACTGATCTCTCACCCCAAATCTCTTCCTTGTCAGCACAATCCTCATTTGAAGAAGGAAAGAGACTCATTTCTATTAATTTTCCATCCTTATTTCATAAATGGAGACTTGATTTTTTCCAAAAAATAGGGTCACCATCAAGCTTGACCAAGAAATACCCATTTTGTTTAACCAAGAACCAGAAAAATAAATTGAACGCTCCATTCTACTACATAAATTAATCTACAACATCCATTCTCCTCCACTATTATTCATTCATTCAATGATCTATTAGCTAGCAATGTTTGATATTCAGTGGATGCTTTAACTTCCTCATAAAATGTCTTTTTATTGTTCTAATATGCTGCTCTATTAGCCGGCAACCACATTTCGGCAGATGCTTTTAACTTCCTGTGGAAACACTCGACTTAGCTATCTCAACAGGACAAGACTCAATTAATTCACAGGCACTCCATACACTAAATCTATGCTTTCAAAGTGTGGGAACATAGAAAAAGATTTGAATACTAAATCTATGTTGATTGGAAAAATTAAGGGCTTGTAATTTTCGAGCAAAATTTCATTTTAATAATTAAGTAAAAAATGCCTATTGAAAGAGAAACAACCAAAAAAATAATTACTATTTTTTAATTGGAAGCTTTTGGGTTTTAGTTTATCACATACAACATAACATGGAAATTTCTATTTATTTAATGAAGCTTCTGCAAAGCTACCAAATAGTGCACCTAATCAAAATGCAGTTGATGGCTTTTAATATGCTAAAACAAAATATATGACTTTCTTGCAGATAACAAGTTGATTGACTCCAAACCTGCACAAATATTTAAATAAAAATGTCATTGATAAGAGAAATCTGTAAGTTCTAAAGTACAATGCAATAGCAAATGATAAAATGGATACCTGTAGAAAAAGATGAAAAAATCTAATACAAAGAAGGGATATCCTTGTTTCGAAATTGATGAGCAAAATCTTTTATATAGAAGATGTAGTAATTCATCTTAGTTGAATTGGCAGCCATCTTTGTAACGCAACATGCAAATTTAAATCTTGGTAAAGCATAACAAATGGTACAGTGCCGTCTTCCATTGTTTCATGGATCCATTTGTCTACAAGTACGGCTAGCCCAACCTGGCATATGCATCCCTCTCCCTTCAGTCGGAATGCAAATGCAGTCTTTTCATTAATATTGAATGTGGCAGTTTTTCTTCATTTCTACAAATTAAATTAGCTTCATTGTTAAAAGTAGGGTTCAACAAAAATCTAGTCTTCAATAAAATCTGAAGCTAAAATTTGAATTTTTAACGGCTTCACAGATCAAAGATGTAGTTTTTAATAGCTTTATTAATAATTTTCAAAGGTTGGCAAAGGTAAAGCTTTCTAGTTCTATTTCATACTATATTATTACTCCAATATTTTAGTTTAATAAAAACATTAGTATCGGATTGTTCCCATTAATTTTTTTTAATGATCAGATTTTGATTCAATATGGAAAGAAGGGCCAATAAGCTGACATTGAAACAACTGTCAATTTTTAAAAAAATTGTCGAATGTTTACATTGATGAAAGCTCTCACTGTAGAAAGCCTCTTGGCTTAATTAAATTATATAGTGAATCTAGTTCTATATTTAACCTAGTTATGTGTCAGGTAGTCCACCCATGTGATCTAGACTCTATCTAGACTTAATTGAAACAATTTTATGAAGTTGTCACATAGTGTGCAATGTACACCATGTTTACAAAATTCTATATACATGTACATAACATATGTTCGTTTCATGTTTAACATGCATTATTTAATTTCATGTGTTTATGAAATTCTAGTTTCTTATATGTCACCAAGTACAATAAATTTCAAGTTTATTAAATGTCATATTTTAATTTAGGATGTACAAAACACACATGTAGTGTATTGTATATATTATGTTTGTTTTATGTTTACACATATTATATAGTTTAATTTCATTTTTACAAAATTCTAGTTTCTTTAATGTCATTGTACTTGATAATTTTCAAGTTTATTAAAAATTTCATATTTAAATTTAAATTTTAGGTTTACAAAATATATACATGCACACATACTACATGCATCAACCTTCACATGGTAGATCAGTAGCCTCATATCTCCCTCGAGAAACTACCTCCTACTCCTATCCCCCCCAAGCAACAACCTCCTATTCCCCCAAGAAATAGCCTCCTATCCCCCCAAGCAGTAGTCTGCCCCCCCTAGTAGTGTGCTATTCCTACAGATCATCAGCCTATCCCACCCAACATGATTTATGATCGCAATAGCCAAGATATTCATAGACTTCATGAATCCTTGGCTAGTGACACATGCTCTAGTGTGTATAGTAGTACATGTCAAAGCATCTTATGGAGCCTCACATATATTAGAGATGAGATTCATGGTGTTGCTCCATATTCTACACATATTATACAGATTGTCCTTGATAGTAAGAGATGAAAGGTTTCTTTAGGTCTTTCACTATAGCAAGTATAGGGCTTAATGTCCAAAGAGACATTAAAGAGGGAATGTTTCCCTCATTATCTTCCACTAAAGTATGTGAAGGAGTATTCTCCCCTTATGTGTATAGATCCACATATGGATGCACTTATATACCCATGCTTTCTTGTTGCTCATGGTTTTTTATCTAAATAACAACCAAATTTCACTCTATTTTGTACGACATCTTTATGTTGAGGTTCACTTAGGTAGGGTGGTGAACAACACTTATTTACCATCACATTTAGGACATGAGCATGGTAGACTAGTTGATAGGTAGTAGGGTCATCCACCACTAACACATAGGTTGATTTTCAAAGAGAGGGTACCTTCTATTTCCCCTATATTAGGTCCATCAGCTAATGAGACCATGTGTAGCACACAATTGTGAGGGGTGATTTAGTAAGTTGGAGAGATTGTTACAGATGTCAAGTCTATTCCAAGTGACAAGGTTGGCCAATATTTGATATCTCATCAATGTTCCAAATTATTTTCTAGAGCTTCATCTTCAAGAGACTTGTACACTGCAGCAGACATCCCTTTATTGACTAACTTAGAGGGTCTCATTGGAGTGTTGGCAGAAGATACTATTATTGACATTACAGTCAAGTTTTTTTTATTAGTGACACACACACTTACTTAGATGGTTAGTAGCTATCGAGTTTATCTCACAGTTAACCAAATTAATTCATGCTACACCAAGTTCTACAGTTGCTACTAAATTCCAAGAACAATATTCAGTTTGCACCAAGCAAAATCTACCAAGTTTGTGATTATCAATGTAAACTGAGTTTCATAGTGTTTATCAAGTCTCTCAGTGCAAACCTGTTGGTGTAAATAGATATTTACTATTTACACTTTACTTAAGTTTACTTAGGTTAATACATTATTTTATTATATTGCATTATTTTATTATTTATTAGGTTAGCAATTAGGAGTTTGTGTACCTTTATGAGTTGTCATGTTGACAACATAAAAGTACGCAACTCTAATTTAGCACATGGTGTCTACAACACTAGAGTTTGCATCATTTGTTGAGTTGTCATGTAGATAACACAATCATTCACACTCCTAATTTAGCACATGGTATCTACAACATAAATTTTCATGCTACACCATTGTAGGCTTATCCTCTCATCATCATACTTCCTTCAATGCTAAATGGAGGATAACCCACACCTAGTGGACATGTTCCTAGTTGTATGACTTATCATGTTGCTAACTCCTAGGAATTTTAGATGCATCTTAGAGGCCTTTATATATAGGCACTCCTTGTGTACTTATACATTGAATTGAATACTATAAAATTATTCTAATCATACTTTGGTCTATTTTTTGTTTGTATTTGAGTTCCTTAGTCTTGGGTGAATTTTACCCTTAGGAAAATACTTACATGGTATCAGAGCTAAGGGAGATTCTTGTCAAAAAGCCATTGGAGACCTTGTTGCTTCATCTCTCGAAGGGACCCGATTCAAATCCAAAGCATCTACAATAATTGGGAGCATCTAGAGCCGAAGTGAACCTTGCCATTGCATCCATAGTGATGTTTTGGTGAAGATCGACTATAAATTCACCTATGCTAGGCTAAAGTTGATTGTGAGGCAAATCTTTTTTGCAAACTAGAACTTGAAGGCCCAATTTGCAAATCTGGTATGGTCACTATACGATATTTTTAATTCATTTTTAGATCTACTATTATTTCTACATTTTCAAAATATTTTTTTCAAAATTTTTAGCCCAATTGGGCATGCAGAGAATTTTTTTTGCACAGGCACTAGGCAATCACACCCCAACCCTGTGTAGAATATTCTACTAGAATATTCTTTCTAAGTGGTGGCATTGTCAACAAATCTAGCGGACATCCACCTAATGGCCACCAATAATTCCTCTGGTGGCCTCCTTTTCCATTGTGCTTAGGCACACATTATTTTTTATATAATTGTGAGATCATTCCCACAACAAATGTGGGACTAATCCCACAATTTTTTGGTGAGAACCTTTTCAATCTAGCCCCCTACAAAAAATTATAGCACTAAAAAATACCATTGGCTTCCACTCCCACTCATACAATTTTCCAGTGTCGCTCTAACTATTTTCAACATACAAAACCCAACAAGGCACAACAATTCTAACCACCAAAACATGAACCTCAACACGACTATGACAAAGTTCTCATCAGCTATTTAAATTCTTGACATCGTAAAACATTTCCATCCAACATTGTCATCAATCAACGACAACCTAGTGTAGACACATAGTAGGCCATGATCCAGTCATGTGGGCAGTTGTTGAAACTCCACGTAAGCGCCCACATGACACCTTGTGCTAGCTCAGAATGCCTTGCAAGTGTTGACTCAATGCACAATCAGCCAAGCTGTACAAACATGGCACCCTACCACATCATATATTTTTGTATGACCATACATGTTGATGTCATTAGTCATACAGGTGATGTCATTGCCACATCAATAGGGGCCTGCATTTTAGCTAATGTCAGCAATCCACTAGATTAAAGTTGATGATCATTTGATCATCATCTAGAGGTAATTTTGAATTGCTGTAATGGCTGTTTGACTATCAAATTTAACATCATGTTTTCCTCTGTAGGCCTCTCTTCAGAAGTAGTTTTGATTTGGTAGTCTAACTTTGAGGGGCCATAACTCGGTCATTTGAACTTCAAATTAGGTGTATTTTTAAAAATTTCTGATAGAATTTCTTGAAGTTTTTAGTGGTGTAGCTCTTTTCTAGTTTTGGTGACTGTACCTATCAAATCCTACATTCTGCAACTTCAAATGCTTTGTACAATCTCATCTAGACTCCTTTTTATGTTTTTTTTTTTTGAAAGTGCATTTTTTTGGTTTACTTTTTAGATCTGTAGTTAGATTATAGGCTTGTGTGGACAAAAAGACTACTTTTATAAATAAGTCATGTTATGCATTGTATTGCTTCATAATTGTTGTATTTTTGAACTACATTGTAAAGGTCTAGATTTGTACTCTATACAAAGGTTGTAATTAGAAAAATTAGAAGCCCACTTTGCCCATTTTGACAAGTGGGCTATTGTAAATGCATTATATATAAAGTGCCAAAATCTTTCATTTGGGGGAGGATTTTTTGATTGAGTGAAAAGGGGGGGTTTGTATTGTGTATCGTGTCTCTTTGATCTTGTGCTCTTGCATTATGGGTTCTTTTTTATAGTTAACTCCACATAATTATGCTACTTGGAAAGAAAACATTAAGGAACCATTGGTAGAAAAAGGTTTATTGCATTATGTAACTAGTGCAGCAAAGAAACCTCCTACTGACGCTGATGAAACTTGGCAAGAAGACTGAGAATCCAAACAAGTGATGGCCCTAGGAACCTTGTTGAAAAATATCTCTGATCTCATCAAATTTCACATTAGGAAGCTTATTGATCCAATAGAGGTATGGGATAAACTTGAAGCATTATATGGGACAGTAGATGAAGACATGGCTTACGCCATAGAGGAAAAATTTCTCAAGTTGGATCCTACGAATTTTGACACCATCAAAGACTATCTTACCCAAGTAGACATGTGTAGGGCATAACTTAAGGATTGTGGTGAACCCATCAAGGATGGAAAGATGATCAAACACATCATGACTCATCTTCCACCTGAATATGCTCCTTTTGTTTCTAGTTATAATACACACAAATTAACAATGGGGAGTGCCTATGTTAAGAATTCATTGAAGAAATTTTCAAAAATGTTGATATTAGAACATGACAATCTAGTGAGTATGGGAATTCTCAAGTCTTCCAAGATCAAAGCCTTGGTAGCTAATGAAGGTTATTCAAGTGGTAAAAACTCCAACAAGAAGCAGAAGTAGTGGAAGGCTAAGCCACAAAATGACACACAACAATCCTCCTCAAAACAACAATCTTCCTCACATCAATCTTCTTCCACTCAAAAATCTTCTTGACAAGAAGGAAAGTCTTATTCCAAAAATAACCAAAAGGGGAACAATTCCAACAAAAAGGAGAAGAAAACTTGTTCCTATTATAAGAGGAATGATCATGCTGAACATGAGTGCAAGGATAAGTAGATTGATGAATTGGTCAAAATTATGAGGAAACACAAAATTGATGTACCAAATGCATATAAGGATAAGGGATCTTCAACCACTTGAAAGGGTAAGGGACAAGCTTTGGTAGCAAGTACAATCAATGTTGAGGAATGGGTTCTTGATTTAGGAGTAGCACATCATATGGGTGCTTCAAGGAAGTAGCTTTCCTCTTTGAAACCATCAATTGTACCTTAGATCTATGTGGCCAATGATACTTAAGTGGAAGTTGAAGGGAAAGGAAATGTTGTGTTGGAAAATGGAATCTTCAAGGATGTTCTTCATGTTCCTAACCTTAGCATCAACCTTCTCTCCATCTATCAAATAACTCATTATGGATGTGGAAACAAAGTAGAGCTCCTCCCTAATACAGTTATTGTGAAAAATCTACAAGATGATTCTATGGTGGTGGTTGGAAAGGCTAATCATTAGACAAGACTTTATTCTTTCTCACATTTTGTGCCTAAGTACACTTCCCTTGCCTTGTTGACTCATTCATATACACAAAGTAAACTATGGCATGAGAGATCTAGACATCTCAATTATTGCTACCTTCAACAACTCAACAACAAGGATATGGTCATCAGTCTACCTCAAGTAAAGTATTTAGAGGGTGTATGTCTAGGTTGTGAAGTAGGCAAGCATCTTGAAGAGAAATATAACAAGGGAAATTCTTGGAAGGCAACTGCTATTCTTGAATTGGTTCATAGTGATGTAGCTGGCCCATTTCTAGTACCATCTTTTCGTAAGACCCACTATGTTCTAACCATTATTGATGACTTTTCATGATATAATTGGGTCTTTTTTCTTGCTCATAAGAGTGAAGTATTTGATAACTTCATCACCTTCAAAAATCATGTTTAGAAAAAATCATGAAAAGCCATATTCTATGAATAGATAATGCCAGGTAATATGTCAACTCTAGGCTTATAGACTTTTGCATGCATGAGGGTATTGATCTTCAACATTCAGTTGCATACACACCACAACAGAATGGTGTTGCTAAAAGGAAGAATAGAACCCTTAAGGAAATGACCACTTGTATGCTTCAACATAAGTCTGTAGATCAAGTGTTTTGGGCAAAAGCCATGTGTTGTACCAATTACATCCAAAAAAAAAGTCTCGATAAGGCCTTAGATGGAATAACACCTTTTGAGGCATGGTGTGGCAAAAAACCAAGTGTAAAGTACTTCAACATTTTTGGTTGTCCAACATGGGTAAGGATACCTCCACAAAAGCAAAATGCATTAGAACCACAAAGCAAACCATATATATTTGTGGGATATCCTGACCATCTCAAGGCATACAAACTAATGGATCCAGAGATTCCTGAAATATGTTACAATAGGAGTGTTCACTTTGAAGAAACTTGTCCAAGTTTGGCTTCTTCAACTCCTCCTTCTTCCTCCTTCATGGATAGTGATCATAGTGATAATATTGACTTGGAAGATAACATTCCTTCAACTTTGACATAGGACACCACCTTCACAGGGTCAATAAATAGTTGAGAACATTCCTTCTTCTTCCACTAAACCTCATTGGGCATAGAAAACCCTTTATGTAGCAAGTTCATTGGTGGGGAATCCTTTAGACACTCAAAGGACAAGGTCATAGCACAAGTAATTTCCACATGCATATATAGCCATTACTTCTGATCCATAGTTATTTAAGGAAGCATCAGGGATTCCAAAATGGGACAAGGCTATGGAGGAAGAATATAACTCTTTGATGAAAAACAACACTTAGGACAATTCCCCTTCCTAAGGGAAGAAAGGTGGTTTGATGTAAGTGGATCTATCAAACCAAATTTGTAGCAGATGGAAGTTTGGATAAGCATAAGGCCAGACTAGTTGCCAAATGTTTCTCATAGGTTCTAGGTATTGACTATACAGAGACTTTTGCACAAGTTTCCAAGATGAACTCCATTCGCCTCACACTAGCTATTACTATAGCTCATGGTTGGGCTATACACTAGATGGATGTAAAGAGTGCTTTTTTGAATGGTGATCTTCATCAAGAAATTTATATGGAGTAGCCACAAGGGTTTGTACAGAATTCTACTATGGTTTGAAGATTGAAGAAGTCTATTTATGGCCTTAAGTAGGCTCCTTAGGCTTGGTATGTCAAGATGGATTCCTTCCTACTCTCAACAAGATTTACTAGGTGAAGACAAGGAGGAAGGTTCAAAGGAAGAAGAAGCCAAGGAAGCACCAACTGATGTTGAGTCAAAGAAAAGAAAGGCAACAGAACAGCCTCCAACTCAGCAAAAACAAAAGAAATCTACCATGCCATCACCTCAAAAGCCAACAACTCAAGCTGCAACAAGAGCCTCCACTCAAAAGGCTAAAGATGAAGTTACAAAGAAGAAACCAATCAAGGAAACACAGGAAGAGTCAAGGAAGAGAAGAAGATATGTAGCTCAAATTGATACTGATGAAGAATATCAATCTGAAAAGGTAAGTCATTCTTCAGTTGATATAATATGTAAAAAGATTGGAAATGGTGATTTAAGAAACTTAAATAAAGTTGATTTTAATAAGTTTATAAAAGAAGAACATAATAAGATAGAGGAATCAATTTATGGAATGATGGCACAGTTCAAGTATACTCCACTTGAACTAGATGGACAATTGCCAAATGAACTATCTAAAATTCTAGAAGATAGATGGCATTTTTGTTTGAAAATGGAGAAGGAGATGAGGGAATCAACCCTAGCAAGCGTACTACCTGATTTGACTAAGGAGCAAGTAGAAAAAGTAGTCAAAAGGCATAATACTAGATTTACACCTAAGTATAGGGAATTCTTCATTCTCCAAAAAAAAATGGAAGAAATAGTTCAAAGAACAACAAAATCATGGAAGAACTTGTTAAAAAAGATTGAAGATTTTCTTGAAGAAGAATACAAAGAAGAAGCTTCTACTCCACCAGAAGAAAGAAGAAAAAGGAGAGAAGAGAAGACAGTAGTAGAGAAAGAAGAAGAACAGAAGGTAGAAGAAGAGAAGAATGAAGAAGAAAAGAAAGATGGAGAGGAGGAAGAGACACAAAAAAGAGATGTAACGACAATAGCTGAACAAGAGCATCAACTAGACCAGAGTGTACAAGACACACAATTACCACCCTCTCGCCCTCCTCAGGTACCCATCACACCTACAAAAACTGTAACTATTATTGATGTTCTTGACACTTCTACTCAGAACATCAATCCATTAACTGTAGAAGATCTCAAAAGAATCCTTGATTAATCTACACAACGAGCAATATTATGTGTTGATCCAGTATTGGTCATTATGGATGAACTACAAAAACTAGTAGAAAGCATAGTTAGAGATAAGGTGAATTCACACGAACCACCTTCCAACATCTCTACACCTACTAGTGGTCAACTTCAAATGCCAATAGTTGATTCAACAGGCATAGTTGACACCATAGTACAGAAGCCAAGTGCAGTAGGAGAAAAAGGAACATAACAAATAGGACAGACTATTACATCTGATCCTATAGCACAAACAGAAGGTGCACTTCCTAAGATTACCATAATTGATCAAGGTAGTAGACAGTTGGAGGAAAAAATAGAGGAAACCCCTAGAGAGCAAGAGGCAATAAAAACATTGATAAATTTCCCTACCTTGGGAACTCCTTCACAACAGCCACTGCAAATATCTGTACCAGGATCAAGTTCAACCAAAGTTGCAAGGGTACTTCACTATGAAGACCCTAAATTAGATGAGGATATAGTCATACCAAGCTATGACTCAAAAAAATCAACATTGATCAAATCAATGAAGTGTAGGAAGCACTAAATAGGAGAAAGAGACAAGAGATAGTCAAGAAAGAGTACAAACAAAAGCAAACAATGCATGAGATTAAAGACATCTTTGTGGATGCCTTTATTATTCAGTCACTAGATGAGTCAAAGCATATTATGGAACAATTATCAGATATTGTTGACCAGGTGACAAATGCAAACCAAGAGACAAATGCAAAACTTATGGAATGGTCTGAAAGAAAATTTCAAGGGAAAGTGAATGAGAAAATATCTAGTGAAATAGCAATTTCACAGGCTGAATTGGAAAAGCTAATAGACAAAGTGAAAAAGGTACTTGAGAATATATTCTCATTGTACAAAAAGTTGTGTGACTTTTCATACTTCACACAGGAGACAAGCCAAAAGATACTGAGCTTGGAGAGAAATTTAAATATTTCAAGCATGCAGCTACTAGAAGATCCAACTCAAAGTGAGAAGCATTTTACTCAGATGCTTCACACTCAGAAAGAAATAGCTATCTTAATAGCAGATGAGGCTAATATCAAGGAAAAACTATTACAGCTCCAATCATCCATTACCCCACATTTGGAGATACTCCATAAGGAACAAGTCTATGCAGAAATGGTTCTCAAGAAAAATCCTAATCTTTCTACTTTAGATGGACTTATTCATCTTGCTGCAGAGACTTCCATCTAGCACAAGTCACTGGAAATTGCTTTGAACAATTGGGATGCAACTCTTAGGATGATTATGGAGGTAAACAACAAATTTTTGGCAAAATATGGTCTCAACCCTTAAGTGCCCTTTGACATAAGTGTCAAAAAGGGGGAGATATAATAAAGGGGAGATAATAAAAATAGGGGGAGACAGAGACAAGTTAATGGGGAGATAAGATAGCAAAAGCAAAAGCAGATATACAACATCAAATTTTGGTTACTAAGATAGCACTGATAATGGTACAATCAACTCAGCAGGAGTTACAATACTTTTAAGGTATATATTGTAAGTTACAAATTTTGATCAAGTTTTCCTTAAACTCTGTATATACCAAGCAGATTAGTGAATGTACTCATAATGTCAGTTAAGTTTTTTTGTCACTCATGTCAAAGGGGGAGATTTTTAGTCTTAGAATGGTTTTTGACACTTGAGTTCCAACACACTTAATCACTTTCTATATTGGAGTCGAGTACACCATGTATGCCAAGCCACAACATGAGCCGAGTCAGGAAAGCCTTCAGGTGCTGAGTAAAGTTTAGGTGCCGAGTGAAGATCAAGTCTTGAGTGAAGTTCAAGTGCCAAATGACTTTAGGTACTAAGCATGATGCAAGTGTCGAGTAACACAGAATGTACATATGAGTTTTTAACTTCATTAATTCATATGTAACCCATTTTCATGGCCAAAATATAATGAATCTCAAAGGATTAAATGATAAGATTTAATATTTTTTATTTCCTATGCAATCTACATGCAGCCAATAAGAAAAATGATGAAGGCATGCAACCAATGGAAGAAGTGCAAACAATGAGTGGGAAATAGAGATTGAATATGGATCGTAGATCCATACCTAACCCTAAATCCTCAAATGTCTTTATAAGGAAGATGAAATTTCATTGTAAATGTATGGGAGTGGACAATGGTGTGTAAGGAAAACTATTTTAGAGAAAAGAGTATCAAATCTCATAGGATCAAGATCAGACAAAGCAGATCAAGTGCCTGTATTCAGCAATCAAAGGATTGTAATCTATTAGGTTTATTGTACCTAATACTCTCTAGCAATTGTATTTCCATTTGAATATTCCAACACACATGTCCTAATTAGTTGCATACAAGTTACTAATTTCTATAATTAATTACAACTCACAATTTAAACTTCACAAGTTAAATGAAAGAGTAAAAGTAATATATAATTAGTTACAAGTCCTAATTTCATCCTCTTAAGACACAAATCTTAATTTTATCCCCTTAAGACAAGCGTTCAAATTTCTTCCCCTCAAGAAAAATGTCCTAATTAGTTGCATACAAGTTCTGAATATCTATAATTAGTTATAAATCACAATTTAAACTTCACAAGTTAAATGAAAGAGTAAATTTAATATATAATTAATTCAACCAAATTTCATATTTCAAATACTTCAACCAAATTTCAAAATGTTCATATTATTTTTGTTACAAACTAGGGTTTTCGTTGCACCAAAAGATCGACCTATCAATGCCTAATACAACCACTAGACTTATAGAATATAGGAGGTGGTTAAATGAAGTCATGAATTCCAAACGGAAATTTTAGTGGTTAGTCCAAAAATCCCCCCCTCAACATTACTCGAGGAGATTTGAACCTATGACCAAGCTCTGATACTATTTTTTTATAGTGGGGTACCCTATTGCACCAATAGACCGCTATTTACCAACTTGATCTTTCTACTATTCTTCTGTCAGATACCACAAAAGACTGCTATATTGATATCAATGAAAAACATAGTCATGAATGTAACATATCATCATAGTAACATATCTACAATACTCCCCCATAGGAATATCATCAACATTCATGCTTTGAACAATCTCTGCCTTTGGCATTGATGGAAACATAGATGAAAAACATCTAGTTCCAAGAATGCCAACAAAAGATTGTTTATATTTCTTTCCAAATCCTCTTCATCAATCATACATCAATGTCCAAGGTTTCAACAACCATCAAAATCTACAAATTGATTCTTACTAGCTTAAGGGTCCAAAGACATTGTTCAAAACAACATCCAACAAGAGTTCTACCTGACTCTATCGATCATAGATACTCCCCCATATAGGAAGCATCATCATTTAGACCAAACAAACAATAGTGCTCTATTACACTAAACTGATACCTCACAAATACTCAAAAGCCTCTTTGGGAAGAGGCTTAGTGAATATATTTGCAATCTACTCTTTAGTTCTCACATACTCCAATCTAGTTTCCTTTCCTACAATTTTCTCTCTCAACATGTGATAATTAATATAAATGTGCTTGGTCTTTGAATGAAACACTAGATTCTTAGACATATTTATTGTGCTTTTGTTGTCACAATGTATGACAACAAGTTCACTAATTTCTATCCTTATATCCTTCAGCATCTGCTTCATCCAAACAACTTGATTGTAATTTTTTGTTGTTTCAACATATTCTACTTCCACTATACTTTGTGAGGTACAATCCTACTTCTTTCTTAGCGAAGAAACTAATCTTTCACCAAGATAGAAGGCTCCACTAGTGGTGCTCTTTCTATCATCCATATTGCCTACCTAGTCAGCATTAGTATAAGCACTTATAGTAAAATCATTAGATCTATCATACCACAATCCAAACTTTAGTGTTCCTTTCAGATATCTAAATATCATTTAGACTATTGCATAATGTGCTTCTCTAGGATCATCTTAGAATCTTACAACAATTCCAACTACATTTACAATATCTAGCCTTGTGTGAGTTAGATATTGCAATCCTCTGATCATAGATCTATACTTCTTTTGCTCAATAGTAGGTGTCTCATGCTTTGTAGATAACTTATGTTTAGTTAGCATAGGTGTTCCAATAGGTTTACATGTTTTCAAACCAAACCTTTTTAGTAAATCCTTCAAATTCTTAGTCTAAGAGATTAGGATTGCTTCTTTATCTTGTGCAACCTATAATCCTAGAAAATATTTCATTTCTCCTATCATACCCATTTCAAATTCCTTCTTTATCTCTTCTAGAAACTTATCACTTTCCTCATCATTTCCTCCAAATATAATATCATCAAAAAATATTACCAAAATCATCAATCCATCATCAATTTCTTTCCAATATAGATTACTATATGTTATACCTTCGCTACATCCAAGCTTTGTCAAATGCTTGCTGAACCTTGCATATCAAGTTCTAGGTGCTTTCTTTAAGCCATACAATGCTTTCTTCAGTCTACATACTATCTCCTTGTCATCTATCAAAGGAGAACCTTCAAGCTGCTCTATGTACACTTCTTATTTAAGTTCTCAACTTATAAATGCTAACTTGAAATCCATTTGATACACTTTTGATTTCTTATATGTTGCATATGCTAAGAATAACCAAATTGCTTCTATTCTTGCCATAGGAGCATAGGTCTCATCATAATCTATTCCTTCTTGCTATGAGTAACCTTTACATACCAATCTTTCCTTGTTCCTTACAACTTCACCTTTTTCATTCATCTTGTTTTTGAATACCCATTTAGTTCCTATCACATTCTTGTATGCTAGTCTAGGGACCAATTCCCATGTCTCACTCTTTACTATCTAATCAAATTCCTCTTTCATAGCTTGTTTCTAGTGATCATCTTTACATGCTTCATCTGCATTATTAGGTTCAACTTGAGATATCAAACATAGTTCTTTATTGACTTTGCTTCTTGTCATCACACATTTATCTCTACTTTTGGTGATCTACTTAGGTGGATGATTCTTTGTCATATTCTTTCCTGAAGTAAGAGTTGCTAACTCAACTCATGGTTTTTTTGAAGGTTTTGAGCTTTTTTCCTTCCTTTTCTCTCCTTCATTCTATAAATAATTGTTAGTTGCAAGGAATACTTCATCATTCCTTGGCTTAGTAACAACATCATCATCTAAATTGTAATAAACTATTATTTCTTGTATCCTAAATTTCTCATCAATTCTCACATTCGCACTTTCCATAATAGCATTAGTTCTTAGAATATAACATCTATAAGCCTTTCATTTCAATTAAATAACCAAGAAAAATACTTTCATCACTACTAGCATCAAACTACCAATATCATCATCTTTTTTGATATAACACTTACTACCAAAAATTCTAAAATACTTAACTGTAGGTAAGTGATCAAACCATAATTCATAAGGGGTCTTGTTTGTGTCTTTCCTAACTTGCACTTTCTTCATAGTGTAGATTGTTGTATTCGCATATTCTCTCCAAAAAATATTGGATACATCACTCTCAACTACCATAGCTCTTGTTGCTTTTGTAACTAACTTGTTTCTTCTCTCTATTATACCATTCTATTCAGGGGTTCTTGGAGCTGATAACTATCTTTTGATTCAATTTTCATCACAAAAGATGTTAAACTCATTTGAAGTAAATTCTCCTCCTCTATTTGATTTGAAACATTTGATCCTCATACCAGATTCATTCTCAACTTTATTCTTGAATATCTTGAACTTATCAAATACCTTGGTTTTATCTTTAAGAAATGCAACCCATATTATTTTAGAAAAGTCATCAACTAAAATCATGAAATATCTTTCACCATATAATCCTTTAGTACTCATAGGACTATTGAGGCCTATGTGTACAACCTCCAATTTTGTTGTAGTAGTAAACTTCTTGCTAGGAAAAGAAGTTCTATTATGCTTTGCCAAAACACACTCCTTGCAGATTGTGTTAGTAGGTTTTACAATCTTAGGAAAATCTCTAACTACAAACATACTACTAGTCTTCACAATACTATCAAAGTTTATTTAACAAAATATCTTATGCCATAACCTACTGTCATCTACCTTTGCAACCAAACATGTCATTTCAGTAGGATTCAACTAAAATACATTACCTCTAGATCTAGTTCATTTTCCAATTCCCTTTCCATCTTTGTCTTTTGATCATGCATTTCTTTTCTGTGAACTACAACCAATAACCTATTGGTAAAAATATTATTCTTTTTTATTTTAACTCTTCAGCGCCTTAATTTGTGAACAACATATGATTAGAACAGTTGGAAAGTTGCTTCTAAAAAGACTTACTTTCATCTAAATTATTGGGTACAACTCCTTATTGCAAAATTTGGAATGAATTTTGTTTACTCCTAAATCTAAATAGGGTATGTTCTTAACTAGAGAACAGGAGAGGTAAACCAAGTCAAATCTATACAAGATTTAACTCAAGCAAGAAATGATATTTTGAGGGTTGATTAAGTTTATGAACTCACACATCTTATGAACTCGTGGTTAATATGTACTAAGGCTAACTAATCTATCTAGAAACTAAATTGTAGAGAGAGAGAGAGAGAGAGAGAGAGAGAGAGAGAGATGCTAAATTGAATGAAAACATCTAAAGGATCTCTTTTAAGCCTATAATGATAGTACTTATCATATTTAGCTTGTTGTTTCAAAATAGGGGAATGAAGCTCTATTCGTTCCTCATTTCAATCCAGAATAAAGAGAAAAAAAGCAATTAACAATTAATAGAATGGAATAGAAAATAATTGATACAAAATACCGTTCAATTGACTCTACAACATCAAGTACTTCACACCAAAAACTAGCCGACCTTTTATTAATCTTTCATTATCATACATATAGGATTCAAAGATGACTATTACAATGGAAATTCAATCAGTTCATCTCCTCAAAAATGAAAAATGGAAAGAAGCCAATTTATCTATTACAATGATTACATAAAGAAAAATGAAAAGGCAGAATATGAATCACTTTGCCTTCTTTCCTTTTTTCGACTTTTCCATATAGGCTTTGGTGGTAACAATGATTGGAATTAGCTCTTTGTGTTTATGGATGTGTAAATTAGTGTATCTGAAGATCCATTTAGAATGCTCTTGAGATAGATCTTTAACAGTGCCCAACTAGTCATGTAATTCTTCCATGGCCATGTGCATGCTTCCACCAAGCCTCTGAAGCTTAGAGATTCTATTCTGATGACTAGAAGTCATTCTTGTCAAATCATCTATGAAATTGGAGAAATTTGTCTGCATGACAACTACTCCATTTATTGCCTTCCCTTGCCCACTAGACTATGAGTCTATATGAAAACCTCTTAGTAGTTCATAATCTATATCTTACTCCTTTACCTTGACTTCAGTTTCTTTAAGTCCCTTGTCAGCCGCCATGATCATTTCAGTCTTGAACTGTATGCTCTAAAACCACTTAGTTAGGGGATCAGCTCCTTTAGGTAAAATCTTTGCTTCAACAACCTCCTTTACCTTCATGTGGATGATCATCTTCAACAAGGAAACACAATCATCACTCTTGGTTTTCTGGGCAGCCAACGTGGCTGTATTTAATGATATGTTATCTTTATCTATTTCCAATCTTAATATCTCATTACCAATCTACTCTATAATGGAGAGTCCTTCCACCTTGATCCTCTCACTCCACTCTCTACCAATTTGCCCAAAATGCTTATTTTCCTAGAGCTGGGAGATAAATGCCTGAACATCTACAGTGGTGGGATCTCTAGTAATGGGCATCCCAGATATGCTTGCCAAAGGGGTGACTAATTTCCTTATGAAACCATTCAATTCTTGTATTTCTGCTTTCATCCAGACCTTTGACAACTTAAGGCTTTCCAGCTATCCTTCAATCACCTCTGATTTTGGTATCATGTCTGTCCTCCCCAAGATCCACCGAATGCATGGTGAAATCATCTATAGTCATGTCCTCAATCCTTCGTTCTTTAGTAAGTTTTTCTATTTTCATTGTCAAATGCCCTATTTTAGGGTCTTGTCTAAGGATAGATAAGGTCTTTTGTTTCTTAACCTTACTCAATGCAAATCTAGAGTGGAGATCAAGGGATAAGGTATCCTTGTTTGGAGCACCTTCATCTTTCCTCTTTCTCTTTCTATCAAGGGTATATTTCAACCATGAACATGTACCTATTACCTTTGAAGCTATCCCAAGAGAATCTATGCTAAACATTTTCCTTTTGACTGGAGTGATTGCTTTTGTGGTCAAAGAGAAGGGATTCTTTTGGGCTCGTGAAATGAACTTTGAGGACTCTTGGCCTTTCTCCATCTCTGTAGTCTTCTTGGCTACCTCATCTAATTCAGTGGACTCGCTATCACTACTTCCTCCGTCTCTTAAGTTCACTACCTACACATGAGGGCTACTTGGTAGGAGAAGTGCAACACTTGCAAATGGACTTGGATTACTATGAGGTGAGGGAATCAGAATAACAACACTATCTTTTAGTTCATCCATCTTCTTCTCATCTTTTGGCTGGGCACCAATCATTGGGAGGGAGCCATCCTAACAAGTCTTAGCCATTGGGATATTTTTTTCTAGAGGTTGATCACCTCCACCTAATGGTTGAGCTAGTCCTTGAGTTATAGCCAAGGTTACACTTGATGTGTTACCTTGAGAGGGGGAAGTAGTGGTAGGTGTTGGAGAAGCTTCGCTGCATGTGCTTTTACTTTGACTCCTTCTTGCTATAGTCCACTCAACCCACTTAAAAATCCAATTAATAATTTGGGCCATCATGACATCTAGCTCTTCTCTAATATCCTCATTAGGCTCTGAGCTAATAGGAGCATTTCTTAGCTTTGTTAAACAGGTATTACTATACATATTCTACCTATCATCTTCCACTCCCTCTACATTGATATCAACTATATACATTTTCACTTGATCTACTATGATTTTGGTGAAAGCATGATCACGACTCTCAAATTCATACTTGTAATCAACCCATTAGTCTTCAATGGTGGTGATGTGTTTGATACCACTTCCAATCTACAACACCTCCCTTGCATATCCATTTAGATCAAACATGGGCCTCAAAACCTCATACATTTCCAATTTATATTCATCTCAAACACCTTTAACATGTTCTTTGTATCAAAATGGGACTCACAACTGAAAGCTCCCACCTTCATAGGAAACTTGTAACCTTTCTTCTTTAGACTCCCAGTTAGCATGTTCACTTGAATCGCTTGCCTCACAAGCTCAATCAACACGATCATATTGATTGGATATCTTGATAGCTTCAAGGGGAATCGATCAAAAGCTGCAAGACACAAATATGAAAATGATGAGAACTGGATAAAATAACTCCCAAACTTACTAATGGACCATAGCTTTGGGATTGAATCTCCTCTTTGGGCATCCTTGTAGCTCCCTACAAATTCTCATGGTAAATGCATGATTGACTCTTATATACTCTGCATAACTATTTTCCAATTGTAAACATGGGTCAAACTCATAAGACTTCATGTCATTAGGAAACTTTTCTACCCTTAGGAGATTCGACCATAATTTTAGAGAAGTTAACATGTAAATTAGAAAGGAGGACATGTAGAAGGTGTTGTAGAATTTTGTATCATGAAGAGCATTGGACAGAATCTCATTTACCTCGTGAGCCCAATCAATGTATTGGGTGTCAAAGTAGATAACTTGTACCAAAAAGAAATATTGCTCAACAAAGTTTAAAGTTTCTACCTCAGCTTTCAATCTGTGCAAGAGAACTAGGATGTCAACAATCTTAGGCTTGAGATTAGTACTGAAAAGTGTTTTAGGAACCTTACCCTTTATGCTCCGTGGTTTTTGGAACCACAATTGCATGATTTCCTTTCTCCAAATCATTTTCTTCATGGAAACATTTGAGATGGCTCCACTAATTGTCAAATCTAAAAAATCCTCCTGCTTTGAAACTCAAAGCCAATTTACCATAGTTTTCCTATTAATGGATATCAATACTGTGTCATCTGGTAATACAATCTATCTAGTGTCTGGGTTATAATGACTTATGCATTCATATATCAACTCCAGAGCTCGGACTGTAACTGTAAAACTTTTTGCTTTGACTAGCCCACATCCTTAGACCTTCTTAGTAGTGGGATGAATAGGCTCTAATCTCACTCTCTTTGGAAAATCTTGCATGTCATAGAAATGAGGAGAATTGTCTATGAAATTCTATAGTGAAGACTTGATTCGATTCAATCCATTGAAACCCACAAATCTAGTTGTCATTTTGTTTGAAACTAAATTTTAAATCTAAAAAATGAAAGGAATATAATATGTGTGGATACTAGCTTTTTGAAAAAGTAATGCAATTTTAACAGAATAACAGTTCAAGAAAGAGCTGCAGTTTTGTAATTGTTCATGTTTCCACCTATATAAGAGCTTTAATTCATTTGTTGATCTTCATAATTTGTGCCACACAATTGAATTAAAGGAGCAATCCATTGGAAAAGTAAATGCATGGCTTTAACGGGTATCTAGGTATCTTTTCACTATTCTATTAGCCCAATAGTAACTTTCTATCTCCCATACTTACTTTCCCATTTTCCATTAAGTTTCGAGAAGTTATGAACATAATATTCTATAAGAAAATATCCACTAAATCAAATTCTGCTTAATAGATTTTTCTTGCAATGGTTAGATTATTTCCATTATCATCTTAAGATGTTTTGCACACGAAATGTGGGTTCAATCCACTTACAAACTTGATTTTCTTTAAAATCTAGAAAATTGTCCTCATGGGTTGAAAACCCGCCTAGGAGAAGACAATTTCCATTTCTCTGCCCAAGCTTTGCTTTTAACTTTGCCTTTTGATTATGTTTACTCTTGAGTTCAGAAATGTAGAAAAATAGTGTGCAAAATCATTAGGGGCCCACCTTTTGTTTCTTTTCCCTCAGAATTACAAATTTTGTGGGGAACAAACTTCATGGTTTAAAAACCTATCGAGGAGAAGTCAGTTTCTAGTTTTACATGTGGAATGATTATATGAGCTTAAATGAATCCTAAATACTTCCTGAGATAGATAATTGTTAGAGGAGCATTGATTTGTCATAGGGCACCATATTATCCTCTTATTTTGACCCGTATGTATCATTTGGTGCTCTTCACGAGAGATCGCCTTCATGGAGGAGAAGACAAAATCTAGATTTCCACAAGCTTCTATTCTCATGGAGAAAACAATGGACCACAAGCAGATATAACTCTTGCAAATAATCTTTGCATATTTTGTGAATCTCCATTAGATTAGGTACTAAGCTACCCACAACATCCCTCAATACAAAGGAAAAACCATCTAGGTATGAAATGTGGAGAAAGGGAAAATGAAAAATCTGATGATGATCCCTTCTACCTAAGGGGACTTAGACTTGAATACACCCAAGACCTTACTAAAGCATAAATTTCCACTTTACAAATTGGTTAGAGGATGAAAAGTGGGGCAACATAACCTTTTCCCACTAGTTGTCCAACACTCAAAACATTGTGCTTCAAACCATCAAAAAAATATACATCTTTAGTGTTAGTTTTACCATCAAGAGTTATAGATCCAATACCTTTAACTTGGCATTTTGCATTATTTCCAACTCTAACAATGCCTCCATCCTGACTTTCGAAGTCAAAAAACTTGTTCATATCACCAGTCATATGATATGAAAAAACCACTTTCAATTATCCAATCAAATTTATTTTGAACTTATGACACCAAAGCTATTTTCTCTGGGATTTCTTGTTTAATAGCTACAAATCCAATTTCATCATCACTAGAACTTACTACTTGTTCATTAGAATCATCTTCTTCATTTTCATATAGAAACTCTCTATCTCTTCTAGGTTTGTAATTTCCTTTATAATTTTCTCTCTTTTAGGACACTTAGATGCATAATGACCAAATTCATTACAAGTCCAACATTTAAAGATTTTCTTACATCTTTTTATCTTCTTTCCAAAAGGGCTAATCCTTCTTCAATCTTTCTATCCTCATCAGATCTATTGTTGCTAGCAAAATCTCTTGTAGCACTTGTGCTCCTTGATAGACTAGGTCAAATATTCAAGGCACTTAAAGCTATCTATGTTATGGTCAATTCTCTAGACTATCTAAGGTCATTCTCAACTACTTCAAGTCTTCCAAGCGATGTCCCCTTTGTGAAATCTTTTGTACGAGATATCAACAACTGTATCATTTGAACTGTTGGCTTAAAAGGAAGTCTTAAGCTCTTTAATATCTTCCATATCACATCATCATCTTCTTTGGTTCCTCCTTGAGATCTAATACCTATAGTAATTTTTGGTATCCTGCCTACATATGTTCTTATAGATTCATCTTCCATCATTTTAGCCTCTTGAAATGCACAAATACAACTTTGTAGCCTCAACTTCTTAGAATGTGCATCACCTTCAAAACTAGTTTCCAAACCTTTCTAAATCAAATGTGAAGTAACAAGTGACTTTACCTAATTGTAGTCAATTTCAAGAAGTTTAGTCAATAGTAATTCTCTAGCTCTCATGTCGCACATAAAAAGATCTCTTTCTTCTTCAGCACAAGTTTTTAAATCCTTTTCAGCAATGGTTGTCTTTGCTAATTTTTTCAAGATCCAATATCTTGGATCCATATACAACAGACGTGTCTTCATCTTTTTCTTCTAGCTATCATAATTTGTTCCATCAAACTTTAGATTGTCCTTCCTTAACATGCTCACCATGGATCTCCCAAAGTTATTAAACTTTATCTTCAAGGACTTGATGCTCTGATACCACTTGTTAGAGTGGGGTTGCCTATTGCACCAAAAGACTAATTTGTACCAACTTGATCTTTCCACTGTTCTTCTATCAAATACCATAGAAAACTACTATATTGACATCGATGACAAATATAGTCATGAATATAACATATCATTATAGTAAAATATCTACAATACTCCCTCGTAGAAATATCATCAACATTCATGCTTCCAATAGTTTCAAATTACAATTTATTTCTATCTCATATCAAGTGGGTCATCTCATTTCTAGATAACATTTAATATTTTCCTATGATCATCAATATTGAGCCTTCACTTACATATTCTAGGTCCTTACAATGGATGAAGAGTTAGACTAGTGGTAACAAAATGGTTGCTATACTGATATACCTTATTGTTAAGTTAATAATCAGTGAAATGAATCCCATTCTTAAGTACTCTATTTTGTTTCAAATATGTTCCTTGTATAACAATAGAATATGTACAATGGTCAATCAAATAAATCAATAAATTTTAATTCATAAAAAACATAGATGTATATACATGTACATTATTCAACTATATACTAACCTATGGGAAGCATAATTCCATCACTTATTTTAGTCTTTGTTAGCTTCTCTCTTTGTATGGTACAACACAATAAATAATAGCAAACACCTTCTACATTTTCATATTCTACCATGACTTCAAAAACATTTCCATGCAAAGTATATGTATATAAATTCCATGTGTCATGTACATGAGTATATATATATAAAATAAATTAACAAAAATTATGAAATAAATACTTTTGTATGTATATACATACATGCCAACTCTGATCAATCTTGAAATATGGTCATAATCACTAGAAATAAATGGAATATCATCATAGTTTTCATCCTCAAACTCATTCATATTGGTAACATCTAGTGGCACCAAAGTCCATTCACCCACATATTCAGATGATGCAGGAGCATCTTGCATGGGAAACTTTATTTTTAAAAAAATGGAGAACAGAGAAAGTGAAAAAAATTAGAGGAAAAATAATAATACATAAAAAAGGAAAAAAGAGGAAAAAAAAAAGGGAATTTCTATTTTTGAGGTGCTTAGGTGGCATAAATAGAAAAATAAATAAAAATAGTTGCCATTCCATTTATCAAGGTGTGTAGGTAGAATTCTAGAAGTTTTTGGACATTTTATTAAATCATGCATTTAATATTTGTTGGGCCACATGGTGGTGCTTAGTTGTATTTGGGTGGGAATTAAATATTTTTTGAAAGGTAGTTGCATTTACCTTATATCCAACATTGGTTGTGTTGTTAACATCTTGGGTGCAAATTGCCTATTTAAGCAAGGAATATGAGCATTTCTAATCAAGCTTCAAGGTGTGATCACTTCTTAGTAGAAGCTTGGAGAGAAGGACGAAGCTAAAGGACAAGTTTTCCTAAGTCTATGGATAGAGTGCCGAATGTGAGGTAGTTTATAGCAGGATTGGGGTGGAGTTTTGAATTCATGAGAAGAGCTAGTTGCTACAATTTAGAAACAAGGAGGTTGCTTGGTGGCTTGTGAGCACAAGTTGAGACCTTGGAGGTTTCTACTAGAGTGTGGATCTAGAATAGCTAGTGTTTGGATTGGATCTTGAGGGATCTTGCAGAACTATTACTTGCTTTGTATTTGGCCATAATCAGAAAGGCCTTACAACTTGACACATTGCATGTAACAATTATTTTAGGAATAAATAGTTGTGATTTAATATCAGATCTTGCATTATTATTGTGTTTTTGCTATATGGTTATTTTTTGGGGGCTAGGACATCTCCTTTGGGGATCCTCCTACCTTGCATTGCATCAAGTGGTATTAGAGCACAATTATTCCTCAATGTGTAGATAGATCATCGAAGTTGAGGCAATTTGCACTAGGACCTTGGGAGGACATGCAAATTGATCGATGGATGCAAAGATGCAAGACTAATCTTGTTGAGACATGATCATAGAGAGTTTGTGGATTACAGATCTGTGGTCCTAGACTTGTGATGTGGTTCCTGATTATTTGTGCAAGTTGATAGGTTGTGATCTGAGTTGCAAAAAAATTGAAGTTGTCACAAGAAGCATGTGAAGGATTTGTTGCAGAGGGTTTACGAAGATCTTGAGAGATGGCTCTGAGAGGATTGGACCTTGAGATGATTTAGAATCTTCATGATGTGGTGGAGAGGAATTTTTCTAAGATGTCTGCTCGGTTTGAAGCTAGTTTGGTTGATCAAACTAAGAAAGTGGTGGCTTAGTTTGAAACTAGTTCAGATGATCGAGATAATGATAGGATGAGGAAGGCATTTCATAGATGTTTGTGGAGCTGGAGTCTACCGATCTGAAAGAGAGCTGTTTGGCTGGTTAAGACACTTTTTTATGAGAGAAGATGGTATAACAAGGTTGATGTGGAAGAGTTGGTTTTGTTGATCAGTTTGTGGAGCCTGATATAGAACCTACAAAGCAACTAAAGGTTGTTACTAAAATATTCCTAACCTTATTGATGTTGGGATGGAGATCAGTTTTCATGATCAATTGGTTGGGTCTAACATGGAAATTGCAGAGCACTTGGTCATGGATGGTCCAATTGTTGTTGGTGATGACTTCTATGTTGCAGAGCATCTTGTTGTGAGCAATGAGACTGCTAGTGTTGTGAGTTTGGCATATGTTGCTGAGGAGTTACATATTGTTTTTGATATGGAGTTTGTTGTTGTTGGTGTGGATTCACTAGTTGTTGATATGGATGAGGGTTTTCTAATGAAGCATTATGCTTAGTTTTTTTTGTGGGAGTGAGCATGCTGATTGGATGGTTGAGATTCTAGCATTTGACATATGGATGCAAATGTGGAAGATTTGCATGTTGGTTTTCTTGTCCCTGTTGAGGTGGAAACCTTTGGTGAAGATGAAGATGGTTGCAAATCTTTCTTTTGGCATCAAAGTGTGGGGCACACTTTTCTATCTATCAAAGGAGTCTGATGCAAGAGCATCTTAAATGGGACAAAATATAATAAAAAAAATGAAGAAGAGAGAAAGTGAAAAAAATTAGAGGAAAAATAATAAAAAATAGAAAAGGGAAAAAGAGGAAAAAAAAAGGGAATTTCTATTTTCGAGGTGCTTAGGTGGCGTAAATAGAAAAATAAGTAAAAATAGTTGTCATTCCATTTATTAAGGTGTGTAAGTGAAATTCTAGATGTTTGTGGACATTTTATTAAATCACGCATTTAATATTTGTTGGCCCACATAGTGGTGCTTAGCTGTATTTGGGTGGGAATTAAATATTTTTTGAAAGGTCGTTGCATTTATCTTTTATCCCACATTGGTTGTGTTGGTAACATCTTGGATGGAAAGTGCCTATTTAAGCAAAGCATATGAGAATTTCTAATCAAGCTTCAATGTGTGATCTCTTCTTAGTAGAAGCTTAGAGAGAAGGAGGAAGCTAAAGGGAAAGTTTTCTTCAGTCTATGGACAGAGCACCGAATGTGAGGTAGTCTATAGTAGGATTATGGTGGAGTTGCAAGTTTGTGAGAAGAGCTAGTGGATATGGTTTAGAAACAAGGAGGTTGCTTGGTGGCTTGTGAGAACAAGTTGAGATCTTGGAGGTTTCTACCAAAGTGTGGATCTAGACTAGCTACTGTTTGGATTGGATCTAAAGGGATCTTGCAGAACTATTATATTTTTTATATTTGGTTGTAACGGGAAGGCCTTATAGCCCAACATATTACATGTAACAATTATTTTATGAATAAAGATTTGTGATTTGATATCAGATCTTGCATTGTTATTGTGTTTTTGCTATGTGGTTATTTGTTGGGGGCTATGATATCTCCTTTGGGGATCCTCCTATCTTGCATTGTGTCACCATGTTCTTGATTAATGCAATCATCATAGTTTTCATCAATACAATCAAGAAAAAAACATGAGTATTCTCTTGTGTACAATGACCACACATTACTATTTGCACTCATAACTGAATGTAAAGATTGTGTCTTCTCTACTCGCTTGCATGCATGCATGCATTAATCTTCTATTAACACCTGAATGAAATATACATACATACATATAAAAAATGATTTTTAAAAATTATTGTACTATAATTTAGTTATCACATAATATATTAAATATAAAATTGATTCAATTATAATATTCAAATTAATTTATACCTAATACCTCCCAAAACACTCTGAATGGTATGACTCGATCTGCTTGTGATGAAATGTTATCTATATTTGTTGGCACTATAAAATGTGTTTTGCACCACTCAACCACATCATGAGAATTATTACTATGATATCCTATATATTTCATTTGATACTTTCTTAAAGCATGTTTGATAAAAGCTCCTGCACCATCATGCTTACCCTTTCCATGTCCACTCTGGAGAAAACTCCAAATGTGTGGTATATTAAGGTATCGATGATATCTACATAATGCATAAAATGGTCTAGCTGATTTAAATTGTGTTGCACATCCATCTAACTATACAATTTTTTTTTCCATTTTTATGCCTTTTTTTTTTCAAATAATAAAAAAATGTCTTAAAACAATGTTCCACAAAATGTGTGTCGTGTTCTTTGTCATCACTAATGTAAAAGTGATACTCTTATTAAATGATTCATGCTTGATCTATACTTTCCACACCATCCATGTCAATTTGTGCATGTTGATAAGACACTTGAACCATAGTAGTAACTTGTTCTATATAGTAATATTCTGCTTGAAGTTGTTTTTGAGAAATAAAGCAGTAATTCTCTGCAAAGTCAACAATGGATAAAATTGTCCCCAATGGGAAAGTTTCTCTCAATGTTTGAAACTATTATGCTTGCCACTTAGCTAAAAAGACATTATGTATATATGGTTGAATCAATTTACAAATAATTTACATAAATTCTCTAGTAGGCATGTCATCCTCTACATATTCCAAACTTGTTGATTCTTTTCCAACTTTTGTTTTTGACTTTATGTACTTATGTCACTTACATGTTACCATCCTTGTCATATCAGTATCTTCATCTCTCAAAGGAAATTTGGTTAGGATACCACATGTTTCACAAGTTCCTCTTATGCAATATATTTTGCCTATTGCATGATCATTTGGTTTATCACATAAGATTGATGTTATGAATTGGCTTGGCCATTTATGAAAAGAATTTTGAGAACCACCACATTCTTCTATCATCTTTTTAAACCCTTAATAGTAAAAATAAAATTCAAAATGATATCAACAACAATATGTTTCTAAAGATCTATTTATATTCACAAAATAGGGTTTGAATCTTTCAAACATTTTTTGTCCAATCTTTTTGTTAGGATTTAAATTACAATATGAGAGATACAATTCATGTTGCATGACATCCAACCAATGTTTTGCATGTTGAAGATACTCCTTAGGCCCAATTGGTGTAGGAGAACCTATTAAAAAGGAACAAATAGGATACATAAGGATGAAATACTTTAGCTTTTAAATGTATTTTGAATCCATTTGATTCAATGTGTAAGGCTAAATTAAGCCATTTGTAATAGATTGTCAAAATTGTCTAGTATGGTCAAAATAAATAAATTCATTCAAGGGTAAAATATCATAAAATTTCATATATAGTATATTTTGATATGTTAGTAGGGATTTTATAAAGTTTCATGTTCATTTATGGGAAAATGCAAAAATTTTCAAAAATGTAATAAAATATTGTCACAAAGATTTGACAATATGTAAAGTTGATGTAAAGAGGAAGGTCAAGAATCATAGAAGGTAGAAAATAGGTTAAATCAAGTGAAAAGGCATTAAAATATAATTTATTGGTCATTATTTGTAGATTTTAATGGCTAGAGAATCTAGAAGAAGATGTGAAACAAAGAAAAGTTTGTATTTGTAAGTTTTATGACAATTTTTTGTGTAAATTTCTAGAAACCTGACTATTTTTTATACTAGTAAAAATTCATATGAAATGATAAAAACATGAAATTTATATTTATAGAAATTTATTTGAATTATCTTTCTTTTGGTTTTGGTTTGGTCAAATTTCATTAAGTTTTTTAGAAGTTATGGTCATTTTGGTGACTGCAACTATGAATCTATCCTAGTTTGTTGATTCGGTTACAAATTTGCAAAATGTGCAATATTGTCTTGATAAGTTGTGGAATTGTGATTATTTGATTTTTGAGTTATTTTATTATTGCATAAAATTGTTATTAGATCTTAGAAAAAGGTATGGGAAAAGGTGAGTTGTGAATTTGTGTTTGTTGTGACAGGTTGAGGAGAGAACTTGTAGATTGGCTAAAAGACTAGGTTGAGTGGAGAGAACCTGGATAGGAGAAGATGTTCACATCAGGAGATTTATATCATGATAAGAGGATATTATTAGATACATGGATTTAATATTTGGATTTTTTTAATAAAAAAGAAGAAGAAGAAGAGGCAAAGAAAAGAGAGTAGGAGAAAAAAGAAAAAAAAGAGAAGAGGAAGCTAGAATAAAACAAAAGATAGGGGAGGAAATAAAATTCCTAACGAGGAAACTTAAAAAAGGGGAAGAAAATTTAGAGAGACTAAAAGAGGAATTGTAGAAAAATATGGACAAGGAAAATAGTGATTTGGAGCAACCATTTATTGAGGATACAAAGGCATGTGAAGATGGAACGGAGAACTTGGTTACCTATGAAGAGAAGAGTTGTCCATTGGAAGGACAAAGTGAAAAAATTAATGCTAATATAAAAAGTTTACAGAAAATAATTATTAATGAACCTTATAATGAAAAGGTTCTTGAAGATAGGAAAGAGATTGAAGTGGTAGTTTTTGATGATCCTTATGACGAAAAGGTTCATAAAGATTGAAATGAGATAGATGTGATGGTTCTTCATGGAACCAAGAGGTGGCATTTAAAGTTAACTAAGAAAGTTGTATGGCCTATCAAAAGGATAGTAGTAGTGGCAATAAAAAATCTCATGATGAACCCAAGAGGATAGAGAAGTCTCAAATAGTGATGAATTTGTCTCCAAGCATGGAGAGATTGCGGCATAAAATCATTGAAAAAAGGATGCAAAGGCTTCTATAGTGATTCAGATTGATGAATTGATATATGAAGAAGTCCCATTTATTTTTTCTAATCCATTTATTGTAGGTCTGTAGGTGTTCTACTTAGATTATTATGTGGAAAAGGTTTATCAATGTATGAAAATTGACTTGGGTACTTGGAAATAGTACAAACAACAAATACTAATGAATTGGAAGACAGGAAAGAGGAAGGACAATCTTTCCTAGTTTGTTGATTCAATTAAAAGTTTGTATAATGTGCACTATTTCCTTGATAAGTTATGGAATTGTGATTATGTGATTTGTGAGTCCTTTTATCCTTGCATCACCAATCCTCTTCTTGATGATATCTCTTCTATTTGGCAAAGGACGAGTATTGTCAATCCAAAATTGAATGACCAAGTTTTTAACTGTTTCCACAATCCTATCAGATTGAGGAATTCTACACATTAGTACCCAATTTCCTTCTAATATACTATCATCCAAATTGTTTCTCCATTTTAGGTAATTTAATATCATCTTTTGACTATACCCAATATGAGATGGTAGTGAAGAGATCTAAATTTTTTGCCATATTTTCTTATTTAAAACATATGTCAGTATCATTCTTAATGTAATGGATTTATCTACAAATCTAGTTTTTTTTCCAATGGAATGTAACCCTTCCTTAACACTTTCAACAACATCTTTTTGTAGTTTAGAATTCTTCCTCTTTTTACACTTGTATCTATACCCAATAGTTTGAATGGCTCTTTAATTCATCTTTAAGAAGTGAAATTGATAATAGTAAAGAGTTTTCTCCATTGTATCAAGATTCTCAAATTGTGCAATTATTTTTTTAGACTTTTTATTCAATTCCCTCTTTGTAGTATGTGTAGGTTGACTAGCATATTTTCTCAATTTTTCCACATTCATTTCAATTAAATGATCTATGTTTCTATGATTAATTTTTCTCTTCAAAATTTGAGCTAGATTAACATTCTCCTTTGTTGTTTGATCTCGGGTTGCAAGAAAAATTAAAATAAAGACTTAAGATACAACCTTTTTTTAGGGTCCACATATGTGTATATACATAATAAATGAACTATTAAATACAATTTTATCGAACCTTTAGATGATCCTTCTTTGATGTCCATTGCTTCATCTTCAATTTCCTCATGTCCAACATTTTCATCACCTACTACTACACGTGCATGATATAACAAATAAAATCAAGAAAGTTTGTAAGGGGATTTGTCTCTAAAATTAAAAATAAAAGATATAAATTTTGCCTCTAAATAGGTAGAAATCTAGAGAGAGATGGTACTTGAGAGAGATGTGTGCATACATACATGTTTGAACTTAGGATGAACCTTCTCTAACCTTAGTAGGTTGTTCTATTTCACTAAGTCCTAAGTAAATTCATAATGTAAAATAACATAATTAGAATGTACCCTAATTCTAAATATTCATAATTTAAAAACCATAATGTAACAAAATCTAATTCTAAATATCCATAATTAAATAAAATCTAATCCTAAATATTCATCATTCAATAAACCCTTAATATTAAGTTAATAGTAACCCTAAGTTTATATTTACAATATTCCTAATTGGATAAACCCTAATCCTAACTTTATACATACAAAAAGTCTACAATACGATTGTACACTATATGAACTAAATATGCATTGGAAAAAATATTGCACATCTATATCTTGCCTCCTATAGTATCCTACTAAATTTTTTTGACGATTTTGATCTTCTTGTTCATCAAGTCTTCTTCGTGAATATTTTCTTGCCCTTTTACCTTTATTTCCCATGTCGGAAATTTTTCTTCCAAAATTCTAAAATAGACAAGTTGTAAAATATTTCCTCTCTCCCAATTGAAGTGTGAATTATCAGATTGGATTTTAATGTTACAATTGAAAACAAAAAATTTTTATGACAATTTTTATTTCAGAAAAGAATAATCCTAAAGGCCAACCTTATTTTTGATCGAAACTACCTAATGTAGTTTTCATCAAAAGTAAGGTCAGCCCATTTAACCATGTGGGTTAAGCTTTCTTAGTTTCAATAGAAACTAGACAATTTGGTTTCAAACGAAACTAATGTTTTTAGTTTTGATAGAAACTTAGTTTCTATTGAAACTAGGTAATTATGGGTCTTTCCAAAGTATAAGAATATTTCTAGTGTTTTCATGGGTTCCATGCTCAATTACCAAATATAGATGAAGCACTCAAGTCATGTCATTTTGCATGATAGAAGTACTCTGAATGAGCTTTCTAATGACTATGAATTTTCTGCATTTTCAATTTTATAAGTATATACTTTTGCACATGAATTAAATAGAGGTTTTTTATAAAAAATAAACCTATAAATTGGATGCTCATGGAAAAATAGTACCTAAGAGAAAAAAAGTTTTAAACTATAGTCTTCATATTTGAGTCCTCTTTCAATCAAGAAAGAAATTTTAAAATCGGGTAAATATAGAATAAGTTACATGTGTCAAAAGAAATGTATGTCCAAATTTGTTTTAGCTCAAATTTAAACTCTAATAAAATATGAAATATTAAGGATAAATACATTAGATCACTTCCATTTTTTTGGTATGGATGTTAACAAACTAAATTCGAAAGAATTGCATTGATATCTATTGTAGAAAAAGAGTTATGTGTGTAAAAAACGATGTTACTTTTTAAAAATTAGGTTTTTGACAACATACCAATTTTCTTGGGAGAAAAAGTAATTCAATCAAATCAATTCAAAAAAAAATTAAAATTTTTTTTTTGGATTCTAAATACAAAATCCTAAAAGACTCTAATTTAGACAAAAAAGTGTAACCTACTATTGTAGGTTCACCTGCTACACCATTAGGGTCATCCCGATCTATACCACATGCATCATCATCACATGCACCATTAGAATCATCCCATCCCATTGTTAGCATGAATTTTGATGATACTACATTGGGGGAGAATACTAAGCATTAGGGAGTATTGATATGTTGCATTCATGACTATGTTTGTCATTGATGTCAATAGAGCAGCATTTTTATAAAGATTGGAAGAATAGAAGTCAAAGATCTTATGTTGCATAGTAAATGAGTAAGGGTTAAGTGATGCGTAGTTATGGAAATATTCCTGAGAGTTGTTAGAAATGCGGGTTGGGGGGCACGAGGGGGGGAGGGTGGGTGGTGTGAATAAGTTATTCAAGGTCTAAATGTCCTATTCAAACTTTTCACTAAGAATAGTGAACCCATTCAAACATTCATTCATCCAAGCTTTAACTTTTCTAATTAGCAAGTTACTATAAATCAACATGAAAGCATAACACATAAGAAATAAACACATAACACAGTGATTTATGTGGAAATCCAATTTGGAAAGAACCACCAATAACATGCTACTCCATTCTCACTCTTCTGAAGTGATGCCCTGTGAAAGGCCTACCCTATTAAAGACTTACAACACACTATTAAATGTGACCTTGTTAGAGGATTTAACCACCCTATTAGAAGTGGGTCTAGTTAGAGGACTTTAGAACATTCACTTGGAATGCCACCCTATTAAAAGATTTACAAATGGCTATTAAACCAACCTAAGTCCATAGGATTTTTAGATCTAATACAATTGCTAGAGAGTATTATAAAATCTTTGACCTGACTACAACATACAACTTATCTTGTAGATCTCAGATCACTTCTCAACTCATACCCTTGCCTAACCTTCAATCTTTGCAACTCTAACAACTTTCCCTCCTTTCAAGCTTAGTTTCCTCGAGTCTCCATGCTCAATGTACCAGTGCAATCATCTCTTCATGACCACTTGTAGAAGTAGAGCTTCTATGATCTTCTTTCTCCTAGATGTCTTCTCCTTGACACCCTTCCAACCACTTCATAGATTTGGCTCTTTAGCAACAATGGTATCAAAAACTCTTTGCTTCTTGGTCTATGACTCCTTAAATAGAAGTCTTGGAGTTCTTTTTCCTACTTGATTCTTCCATTCTTTAATTTCAATTTGCATTGATTAGGTAGGATTCATTGCATCTAACCCATATTTTATTTCCTCTAGAAACTTCTTGAATAATCCTTTAGAATTTTCTCAAAAATGGTTTACATAGGATTCTGTGCCACTAACTCATCATTCCTATGTTCCAACTCATTCAAAAAATTCAATGTAACCACTTTGTCATCTTAGATTTGGTGAATCTTTATCATTTGAAATAATGCAATAGCTCAACACTATTGAAATACCGATGCTTGGCACATACTATGTTACTTGGCATCAATTGTGTTTTTTTATGATGCTCGGCACCTGAAGATCACTCAACACCAACTAAGAATTTTTTGATGCTCAACACCTAATCTTCACTTGGCACCTGAAGATCACTCGGCACACACTAGAATTTTATTGTTACTTGGCTCCTACTGAAAATTTTATCAGCTTCAACTAACTTGCTTGAAACCCACTAATGATTTTAATTTAAGCTTTGCATTTCTCCTTGCTACAACATCTTCCTCCAATGTTTCTAAGTGTGACCAACCTTTGTATCTTTGAGTATGCTATCAATACATCATTTAACCATTGTCTTAACTGATCCTTGTACTTCATTACAACATCATAACTCAACATTTCCCTTAGGTGCTCTTATTACATCTTGTTGATCAAATCCTCTTCATCAATCAACTAAGTGATAGTACTTGGATCTTATAAAAAATGGCATTCCTAAAAGTAGCAGGCTTGACATCAATGGAAAAATAATGATTAATAACATTCTTTTAACAACAATCTCCCTCTTTGATCTTCAACAATGATCTTTGCAATCAAATTTTCAAAAATCTCCCTCTTTGGCATTGATGGAAAACCAAACTAATCAACCATTAGACTAAACTATTCAACCAAAAAATTACTTGGTTAGAATAGTAAGTCAAATGCCAAAAAGTAAACTGTAACTTCACATCTCCTTCTACTATTCTGATTGCTTCATCTCTGTTTCTCCCTCTTTGCTATTGCATCCTTGTTCTTTATTTTTCTCCCTCTGCATTGCTCAACTTCTGCTGTTCTGATCAACTTCTCCCTCTATCTTCATTTGATCACTAGATCATCAGCATGTAATCAGTTTCTCACAACTTCTCCTGTTAATCAATTTTTTGCTATTTCTCCCTCTTTGACAACAATCCCAAAGACATATTAACATCTTAATATGTAAATGTTTCTTATACAGGTTAGTTTAATTTCTCCCTCTATCACCTTGCTTGTGACTGATTTGGAACTTTAGCATGTCTACTACTTTAGGCATGAATCCTAAAGTAAACATCCTCTGCATCAATGTGTAAAATCTTCCATATTTAGCTCATTTGATGTAGGGCATTCTTGCTTTTTCTTCAAGCAGCGTTAGCTAGGGGTATCACCCCTAACTTACCTCTAAGATACTCAAAAGCATCTTTAGGTAGTGCTTTTATGAAGATGTCAGCAATTTGTTCGTTTGAGCTAACATATTCTATGTTCACTTGTTTTTCTTCCACAAACTCTCTTACATAGTGATACTTGATTTCAATGTTCTTGGTTTTAGCATGCATTACTAGATTCTTTGATATGTTAATAGCACTTGTATTATCACAATAAAGTATCACAAACCTAGTTAGCTCTTCCTTCATACCTTGCAGCAAATGTTTGATCCATACAATATTGGAGTAATTTATAGTAGCTGCAACGTAGTCAACTTTAGTAGTGGACTATGAGGTGTAGTTTTACATTTTGCCGGTCCATGTAATTAATCTTTTGCCTAAGAAAAGTGCTCCTCCATTGGTGATTTTTCTATCATCAATGTTGCCTCCCCAATCTACATCAATGTAGGCTATTAGTTCAAACTTTTCACTCCTCTTATAGTACAAACCAAAGCCATCAATTTCTTTTAGGTATCTTAGTATTCTCTTTACTACCATTAAGTGATTTTCTCTTGGATTTGCAAAAAATCTTGCTACTATTCCAACAACTAATGCAATATCTGGTCTACTATGTACAACATATTGCAACTTTCCAATGATTGACTCATACAATGTCTGATTTACTTCAGTAGATTCATCATTCTTTGATAGCTTATGTCTAGTTTCCATTGGTGTGCTGACTGGTTTTGACTCTTCCAACCCAAATGTTTTGAGTATATCCTTGATGTATTTGGATTGGGTCACAAATATGCCATCCTTCAATTGATGTACTTGTAATCCAACAAAGAATTTGATTTCTCCAAACATTGACATCTCAAATTCATGCTTCATTTGATCAACAAAATATTTTCAAAGAACATATTTTCCTCCAAATATTATATCATCAACAAAGATTTTTGATATCAAAATATCTTTACCTTCTTCAACATTGATGTACAAGTTGAGGTTGTGATCTATTCTCTCAGATCCTATCATCACAAGATATTTGTGCAGTCTCTCATACCATGCTCTTGGTGCTTGCTTCAATCCATAAAGTGCTTTGTGCAGTTTGCAGACCATGTTCTTGTTTTTCTCATCAACAAATCCCTCTATTTGTTCTATGTAGACTTTCTTTCCTAGTATACCACTCAAAAAAGAAGACTTCACATCCATTTGGTAGACTTTGAAAGCCTTATATGTAGCACATGCAAGTAATGTTCTTACTCCTTCCATTCTTGCAATAGGGATAGATGTTTTCCCATAATCCAATCCTTCTGCTTTTGTTTAGCTTTTGCAAACTAGTCTGGCTTTGTTTCTTATTATCTCACCATTCTCATGAATTTTGTTTCTAAGAACCCATTTGGTACCAATCGCATTCTTATCAGCTAGTCTAGGAACTAGATACCATGTTTTATTCTTTTCAATCTTGTCCATCTCCTCTTCCATGGCTTTATACCAATCATCATCTTGTAGTGCATCCTTCACTATTTTAGGTTCAATCTTGCTTAGTAGACATGATTCATTCCTCAGTATATTCCTTGTCATTGGTCTGGCATCTTTGTCACCAATGATTTGATTTGTAGGGTGATGTCTTCTCACATACTTGGCTAATCTTGGTTCAGTCCTTCTTTCCATGTTTGATCCTTCAACTTCAGTGTCATTTTGTTCTTCTACATCTGGAACTTTGTCATTCCTCTCATGTATACTATTTTTAAAATTAGAATGAGCATTTTCTAAATTCTATAGCTTGGTTTCTAAATGCAGCTTGGCATTCACAGGTTGAGACTCGGTAGATACTAAAATTTGTTGCTGATTCCCAACTTGATTTGCAGCATTGTCTTCAACTACTATTCCTTCATAGAAGTATACAAAGGATCTATAATCCTCTAATTACTTGGACTCATCAACCTAAACTTCTACATGCTCATCAAAATTTACATTTACACTTTTCACAATTTTGTTAGGGTTAGTTTTTAAACACTTATATGCTTTTCTTCTAGTGGAGTATGCAAAGAATATGCCTTCATCACTTTTTGCATCAAACTTCCCATTTCTAGTATCTTTAAGAACATAGCATTTAAAACCAAATACATTAAAATGTTTAGCATTGGGTGAATGACCATACCATAATTCAAACGGTGTTGCATTTGTACCTTTCTTGACTTGAACTCTATTCAGTGTGTAGACTGCATTACTTACAACTTCTCTCCAGTACTTTAGTGCAACATTTTTCTCCATCATCAGGGTTCTACCATAGTCAATCACTGACCTATTCCTTCTTTCAGCAATAAAATTATATGGTGGATTTCTTAGTGCTGATGTTTGCCTTTTGATACCTTTTTCACTGTAGAATATTTCAAATTCTTTTGATGTGAACTCACCTCCTCTGTTTGACCATAGGAACTTCAAGTTATTTCCTATTTCCTTCTCAACTCTAGCCAAATACCACTTGAATATTTGAAATGCATTATATTTTTTCTTTAAAAAAAGAGCAGTCATCATCTTGGAATAGTCATCTACAAATAGCATTATGTATCTATCTCCTAGGTAGATTTGCACTTCTATTAGACCACATAAGTCTGTATGAACTACATCTAGTAATTATTTGGAAGTGTATGTTTTGCTTTTGAAACTAGACTTAGTCATCTTCCCTAGTTGACATTGTTTGCACATTGTGTTTTTAGGTTTCTTCAACTTGGGCAACCCTCTGACTTTCTTCTTCTTGTTGATGCTAATTAGATTATCAAAATTAACATGAAAAAACTTTTTATGCCACAATCACACATCATCAAGTCTAACAAAAAGACATGTTGCATCATCCATATCTAGATAAAATAGATTGCTTCTAGTTTTTTAACCTTTTCCTATCAGATTTCCATTAGTGTCATATTTCTTGGTAGTTTTATTTCCAGATTCAACTTTGCAACCTACATTGCGTAACTGTGATACACTCAACAAGTTGTAGTTCAATCCCTCAACATATTATGCATTATCACATGAATTTTTCTCTATGAGCTTAATAGAACCTTTTCCATTAATTTGACACGGGGCATCATTACCAAATCTAACACTATTTCCATCATATTGAGTAAAGGTAATGAACTTTTATCTCCTGCCATGTGATGTGAGCATCCACTATCTATGATCCACTTGTCATTCTTGTTCACACAAGTAACCAATTTTGTTGCTTCACCTTCTTCTTTATTTGATTCATCCTTCATGGCCACATAGACTACTTCATCATCATTCTCATCAAATTCTTCTTCAACAATGTAGCATCTCTTACTTTTTTCCTTGTAGTCTTTGCTATCATCTTCTCTTTTGTTCTTGTACTTGTTTCCTTCTTTTTAGTTCTTCTTCTATGTACATCCTGCATCAATATGACCTAATTCATTGCAATTAAAACATATGATAGGGAGCTTATCTTTGAATTTTCCTTTGCCTCTATGGAATCTTCTAGCTAGTAGTGCTTCTAACTTCTCCACATCTTCCACATCTGTGCTACTATCGCTAGATGTGTGTTTTCCTTTTCTTGTCTTCTTGCTTGATGTCTCCTCCTTAGTGTCTTTTATTGTCATCTTGACCTTGAAAGCAAGTTCAAGGTTCTTAGGTCTGTAGTTGTCAAAATTGGATAGCTCAAATTTAGTAAGTCTTCCTACTATTCCTTCAAAGGTTAGTGTGTTTCCTTGTACACACCTTAGCTCTTGGATGGCTAAAAATCTAATAGCATAGATAGCAAGTAGAGTTTTTAAGTACTTCTTGATGACAGTCTCTTCTTCTAGTTGACCACCTAGACTTCTTATTGCACTTACCATTTCTTTCATTCTTGTAGCATACTAAGCAACATTTTCACCTTCCTCCATTTTCATGTCATCAAACTCTCCTCTTTAGCTTTCTCTTTTTTCTCTCTGGACATTTTGATCGTCTCCATAGATATCTGATAGGGGTTTCCATGTCTTGAATACAATGTCATAGTCTTTGATGTCATCATATTTTGCATAATTAAGTGAAAAGGCAATCTCCAACATTGGTTAATTGTGTTCCTTCTTTTTATTGAAATCATCTATAATAAGAGGACCTGCTGGATTTACATGTTGTATTCCAATTGATGTTTGTGCATGGTCACCTTTTGATCCAAGGTGCAATTTCATCAGACTCTGTCATGCAGCAAAGTTGTCTTTGTTGAACTTGCAAACTTCTCTCTTGGACATATTGATCTTCCTACTTCTAGTACCTTGAAACTAAATCAGTAGATGGCTCTGATACCAATTTTTAGAAATGCTTTAGAATAACTAAGAGGGGGGAGTGAATCAGTTATTCAAGGTCCAAATGTCCTATTCAAGCTTTTCACTAAGAATAGTGAACCCAATCAAACATTCATTCATCCAAGCTTTAACTTTTCTAATCTGCAAGTTACTGTAAATCAACATGCAAGAATAACACATAAGAAATCAACACATAACACAATGATTTATGTAGAAACCCAATTTGGGAAAACCACCAGTAACATGCTACTCCATTCTCACTCTTCTAAAGTGATGCCCTGTGAAAGGCCTGCCCTATTAAAGGCTTACAACACACTGTTAAATGTGACCTTGTTAGAGGATTTAACCACCTTGTTAGAAGTGGGCCTGGTTAGAGGACTTTATAACATTCACTTGGAATGCCACCCTATTAAAGGATTTAAAATTGGCTATTAAACCAACCTAAGTCCATAGGATTTTTAGATCTAATACAATCGCTAGAGAGTATTAGAAAATCTTTGACCTGACTACAACATACAACTTATCTTGCAAATCTCAGATTACTTCTCAGCTCATTCCCTTGCCTGGCCTTCAATCTCTGTAACTCTAATAGCTTGCCCTCCTTTCAAGCTTAGTTTTCTCTAGTCTCCATGCTCAATCTACAAATGTAATCATCTCTTCATGACCACTTGTAGAAGTAGAGCCTTTGTTCTCTTCCTTCTCCTAGATGTCTTCTCCTTGACACCCTTCCAACCAATTTGCAATATTTGGCTCTTTAGTAGCAATAGTATTAGTAGCTCTTTGCTTTGTGGTCTATGGATCCTTAAGTAGAAGTCTTAGAGTTCTTTTTCCCACTCAATTATTCCATTCTTTAATTTTAATTCGCATGGATTAGGTAGGATTCATTGCATCTAACCCATATTTTTTTTCCTCTAGAAACTTATTGAATAATCCTTTAGAATTTGCTCAAAAATGGTTTACATAGTATTCGATACCACCTACTCAACATCCTTATCTTCCAACTAGTTCAAAAAATTTAGTGTAACCACTTTGTTGGCTCAGATTTGGTGACTCTTTTTCATTTGAAATAATGCAACAGCTCAAAAGTATTGAAATACTGGTGCTTGGAACATACTGTGTTACTTAGCATCAACTGTATTTTTCCTGATGCTTGGCACTTGATGATCACTCGGCACCAACTAAAAATTCTCTAATGTTCGGCACTTGATCTTTAATTAGCACCTAAAGATCACTTGGCACACACTATAATTTTATTATTACTTGGCTCCTATTGAAAATTTTCTCAGCTTCAACTAACTTGCTTGGCACCCACTAATAATCTTAATTTAAGCTACGCATTTCTCCTTGTTACAACTTTTTCCTCCAATGTTTCTAAGTGTGACCAACCTCTGTATCTTTGAGTATGTTATCAATACATCAGTTAACCATTTTCTTAACTAATCCTTGCACTTTATTACAACATCATAACTCAACCTTTCCCTTAGGTTCTCTTGTTACATCTTGTTGATCAAATCCTCTTCATCAATCAACTAAGTGATAGTACTTGGATCTTATAAGAAAATGTCATTCCTACAAGTAGTAGGTTTGTCATTAATGACAAAATAATGATTGAAAAAATTCTTTCAACAACAATCTCCCTCTTTGATCTTCAACAATGATCTTTTCAATCAAATTTCCAACAAGAGTTTCTTATTGATGTGGTTAAGAGGATGAATTCTAAATCTAAGATGTATTATAGTTGTATATGATTTATTGTAAGCAGCGTAGAAACAAATGATCTACTTAGTGGTTTATGATGTTTGCATTGTATCTTTTATCCAAGATATAATAACATGATACATAGTCAACCAACGATAGAGGATATTCAAGTGATGATGTCAGCGAGTGCACAAGACCTAGAGTCACACATTTATACTTTTGTATAGATTGTGAGCTGACAGTGCTATTGTAATTGGAATTAATTATATATCTTATTTAATCAATTAGGAAAGCCTTAAGGAAAACTCATGGAATTAATATGAAGATATGATATAAAGGAAAGATCCTTTCCTTGATTGTAAGAAGTGTTGAATTATTAAGATCATTGTTAAAGTACAAATTGCAAAAAGGAGTGGAGTATTGATTGAATGTGTGTAAGCAATCCAAGGGATTATTGGATGTGTAGTTTGTGATGTAGTTACAAGATCAAAAGGAGTAGAAGTATGGTTGGCAAGAAAGGATAGAGGAACAAAGTACATTTTAGTTCTATTATTCTACGACGAATAATATAGAGATCATTTGGATAGTGGGTTCATTAGTCTTTCCCTTGAAGTTGTTTAGGCAATGGGTCCAATTGTCTTGTACAGCTCCTAATAGGGTTGGAATCTCCTAATAGGGACTCATATGTATTGAATATTATAATAAACTCCTAATAGGGTCTACCCTCTAATAAGGAATATTTATATTAGTACATCATCTTGTGGGTACCATCCCCACCAGGGTTTTCCCTTTGATCAAGGGCCTCCCTAGTTAACATATTTTGTGTTATTGTATATGTGTATCTTGTTGTGATTTCAGTTTACTTTACTCATATGGTTAAGATTGTTTAAAGTTGTTATTGGTGATATTATTCATATAACGGATTCACACGCCCCCCCTGAGTTATATCAATGGACTATATATTCTAAAAGTTGGTATCAAAGTATTAGGTCCTTGAAGGTTAAGCTTAACAACTTTGGGAGGTCAATGGTAAATATTTTCATTTAAGATATTCCTAGATTTGACAGGGTCAAATACAATGGTTGGAAGAAGAAGATGAAGAGTCATGTATTGTGCATGGATCTAGGATATTGGATCTTGAAAAAGGGAAAGAAGAAAATAGTTGGAGAATCAAAGCTAGAAGATTGTGATGAGGAAGAAAGAGATTTGTTCATGTGTAACATGAGAGAAATAGAAGATCTATTGTCAGCCCTTCTAGAGAATGGATACAATCAGCTAAAGTCTCTTGAAACATCTCATGAAATTTTGAAAGCATTAGAATCTACTTTTTAAGGTGATGATCATGCTAAAAGAATGGGGTTACAAAGTTGGATATGTGCATATTAAGATACTAAAATGATGGAAGATGAATCTATAGGAAGTTATATTGGCAGAATATCAAAAATGGTTGTAGGAATTCAATCTCATGGTGGAACCAAAGATGATGATGAAGTCATATGGAATATTTTGAAAATTTTGTCACCACCTCTCAAGCTAGTTGCGTAGATGATACAACTAGTGATGCCCTATACTAAGAATTTAACCAAAGAAACCTTTCTTGGTAGATTGAAATCAACAAAAGTAGATCTGAAATAGTCTAGTGAACTTGAAAGAGTTAAAATAGTCTTTAGTGTTGGTCTTAGATTGGTTTTGACAATTGAGTATCAGCACACTTAAGAAAATTCTAAGGATGATTCCTAGTATAATATAGATGCCGAGCTACAGTATGTGTTAAGCCAAAAATTTAGTAGGTGCCAAGTTATTCAAGTGCCAAGAAACTTTCAAGTTCCAAGTGATAAGTGATGTTGAGTCACTATAGGTGTTGAGTTGCTATAGGTGTTGAGTCACTATAGGTGCTAGGAAAAGTATAGATGTAGAGCAAGATAGAATTTCATATAGGAGCCGAGCAAGTAGAATCCTATATATGTTGAACATCCAACAATTAGTAGGTTTCAAGTAACACAGAATCAAACAATGAGTTTGTGCCTTCAAAGACTTAGATGTAAACCATTTTTGAGCTGACTCAAGATGAATCTCAAAGGATCTAAAAGATAAGATTGAATCTATTATATCCCTATGCAATCAACATGCAACCAATTAGAAACATGGAGAAAGCATGCAACCAATAGGGAAAGTGTAAAGATTTGAGAAAGCAATGATGGATGAATATTGATAGTGGATTCATACCTAGCCCTAAGTCTCAAAAACCTTTATAAGGAGATCAATACCCTATAACTAGGAGAGAGTGTAGAGAGGAAGAGTAAGAGATTGTGTAGAATGCATAAGAGAATGCTAGTGAGGTTTTTGAAGGCATGAGAAGACTTAGAGGAAGAGCAACACTATAGAATCAAGTTGATTAGAAAAAAAAATCAGCACTACAAATAGAGAGTTATCAAATTAGGAAGGATTAGATAAGATTGAGTACAACAAGGATCTAGAATCACAAATTAAAGATTGTAAGTCAATAGATCAAGGCATTCTACTATACTTTCTTACCATTGTATAAGGAGAATAAAAACCCTATGAAGATAGGTTGGCTTAATAGATATTTTGTAGAACCTTTAACAAGGTGATAAATCCTTTAATAGGGTGAGATTCCAAGTGAATGTTTATAAATCCTTTAACTAGGTCACTTTTAATAGGGTTTAAAGCCTTTAATAGGGTAGGCCTTTCACAAGGAAAACCATTGATAGTGGTCAAACTTTGTAACCTTAACCAATTACATATTTCTATAGTGATAATTTGTGGGTGTCATCCCCACCCTAGTTTTACTTTCTCATTTTGGAGGGTTTTTGGGTGACCAAAATCTTGTGTTATCTTTTTTCATCTATGTTTTTACCTTCATGTCAATTAGATGTATTAGATGCATGTGATTGATCTTATTTAAAAATTTAAGAGGTTGAATATTGTTACTTCTAATTCACCCCCCCTCTTAGAAGTAAATCTTTCCACTTGTAAATTCTAACAATTGGTATCAGAGCTAAGTTCTCACGAGGAGAAGCCTTACATCTTGGAGAAAAAGATATTGAAATGGCAGTCTAAAAACTTGGGAATGTCATAGAGAACCAAGAAAATTGAGATACATCTCATTCTGCATTCTCTCGAAGAAGCCAGTGAAGAACTGAGAAAATCTTTAAAGAGAAGAAGACAGATTGCCATAGCTGAGAATGATAAACAATACAAGAAGTTTGACACCCAAAAAGTGTTTGCAAATGGAGATTCCAAGAAGTTTGATGCAGTAATAACAAACCTGATGGAGAAGAATAGAGCTCAAGAAGAAGAGATTAGAACTCTCAAGATTGAACAAGAATCTCAAGCCATGATTCTTTGTGAAGTGATTGGACAAAAGAAAAGAGCCATTGAAGAGAAGGCTATAATAGACGAAGATGAGAAACCTTGCCAATAGGTTGGAGAAAAATTCAATTGAACTTGCAAGAATTTCCAACATGCAGCTAGACACCCTAAGCTAGATGATGAATGCACATCATGAGTTGAATGTCAAGGACATTGAGATCTCCACACTGAAGATGCAAAATGAACAACTAAAAAATGACTTGAAAAGAGAAAAGGAAATTGTAGAGAGCTTCAATAAACCAAATGAGGCTATCAAGTACTTTGAATAACTACTGAAATCACTAAGAGCCAACAATGATACTTCAGGACTAGGATACACCAACACCAAAAAATGAGAGTCATCCAATACTATAGAAGAAAGAAGTGACAAAGGTAAGAACACTAAACCTACTTTTCATTTTTGTGGTAAAAAAAGGACATACCTCTAATGTGTGTAGGAGAAAGAATGTCTAACCTAAGAATATGGGTCATTTTCACAAGTGCAATAGGTAAGGACATCAAGCACATGACTGTAGAACTAGAACTATCAAGACACCAAGATTTGAAGGTCACTTCTACAATTGCAAGATGTATGGACATAGAGCTTTCAAGTGTAGATCAAAGCCTAGGTGGACACCTAATCAACCAGTAAGGTCAAACAATCATGGATATTACTACAATTGGGATTACAACACTAGACATAGCTGTCACTACTATCAAGAATATGGATCCATCCCTAAAAACTGCATAAAAAACACATTTTAGTGGAAACTATAGTAGATGGTTGAGCCAAACTACATACTTCAATTGTTTGAAGACTGCTCATATTAGTAGAAATTGTCCAACAAGGTCAAAGGCACCCAGCTCAAAGTTCAATGAAGGAAAAGAGAAGGTAGATGTTGAACACATCAAGAGAGGGATGAATAAAACATGGAAAATGAAAGATGGAAGCAACACATCTAATCAAGGGATAACTTCACCCAAAAGGTCAAGTGGTCACACTTCATTCTACTAAGCACAAAAAGGTATGGGGAACTGATATACAAAGCTTTATCATACATCAATTTCAAAACAAGTAAGTACTGAAAAGGATAGCTTAGCATGAATAAAGATGAAAAGTTAAAATTTCAAGTTTTTACAAGTTTTTCCTAGCAAGGAAAGTTTCCTTTAGATGCCCAGTAAAATCCCAGTACATGCTGAGTTTTCTACCAAAGTCAATAGAACCTGAGTGGTTAGTTGCAGATGAGTTAGTAGTGGATGTTGAGCAAAAGGAAATTCTAGTTGAAGTTTATTAAGAGAAACTCCAGTGTATGTCGAGTGTTTAAAAGAAAATGGAAGTTGAGTAAAAAAATTTTTCTTAAGAAGCCAAGTGGATAGCTGTAAACACACTAAGCATTAAATGCTATGAAACAAGGGTATATGTTCATATTTTGAATCATTTTTCACCATCACAAACAAAGAGAAAAAGATGAGAAGAGAGGAGAATGATTTCCAAGCTGAGTTTGAAGCATTTATGTAGATTTCTACAAGGATTCAACACAATTTCTTTGAATCCAAGGTATTTATACTAGTGTCAAGCTATGCAATTTCAAAATTCCTTCACATTTAAACCCTAGATTGCACAAATGGCCTCTAGTTCTAGGAAACCTTAGGAGAAAGAGCCATTTGAAGTTCAATTAGTGTCAAATGAAGTTAAGAAACCTAATATTCAAGCTATCCCTGAAGTTGCCTATAAGAATGACCCAGCCGGAGCCTTATCCATAATTCCTCCTAAAGTAGTAACAATGCAAGATGTTAGGAGATGTTATAACTACAAGGTAGGTGCTACAAGAGATATGGAAATTAGGGAAGCATATGATAGATTGTGTGAAAATAGAGTCTTAAAGGAGAGTTCCTAATCACTCAAAGGAAGGGCTTAACCCATGCCCTAGAGTTCCCTACTATTTTCAAGACCGAATGGATCAGAATGGTGTTAAGTAGGATTTATGATGGCAGCTTGTGGTTAGAAGATGGCCTAGTTAAGATATCAAAAAGGATTGTTCATAGGGTCATAGGGTATCCAACCCTAGATCAGCCCAAAACACTAAGGAGTCACTCCAAAGAAGCCATTGACAAGAATATTGGAGCCAAGTGGAACAAGAGAGGCATGACCATAGAAACTATTAAAGATTCTCTTGTTGATTTTGTTGTCAGAGTCATATCCCACATGTTTTATCAATCAATTAGACTCAATAGTGTACCATGTATTGTAGTAGATGTTGGCTATAAACTAGTTAAAAAGGATCATACCTATGATCTTGCAGAATTGCAATTACATCAAATCAATGTAAATTTAGGAGCTATAAGGAGAACAAAGGGAGCACAATGTACATTTGGTGTGATTTTGATTTGTATATTTTTCTATGTATAGAATGAATTCCCATCTTTTGAAAAGGTTAGTTGGAAAACAAATAGGTCCATTATATCCTAGGTAAATGAATACATTGAACAAATGGGATAAAATTTTGAGACATTAATGACTAGTTATTTTGAAGATTTAAAGAATTCTATGAAGTAGAGACTGAGAATACCTATTTCATTAGTAGAGCAACATACAGATGACATTTTCTTTCTTGTTGATATTGACTATACCTACATTCAAGCAGCCATACCAAGGGTAAGATGGCTTAGACCTCCTGGTTATGAAATAAATATTGATGAGGCATCTACAGCCATAAAAACATTGTTAGTAGAGGAAGTAGATAAGTGTGCCCCACATTTTGGCACATATGATGTGGTGAGATCCAAAGTGGATATGGATTTAAAGAATGCCTCTACACTGAAGAAAAATGATAAATTAGTGGAGAAGCTCAAGGCCAAATTTGGAGAAGACATGGTAGAGGTAGAGGAAGAAGAAAATGAAGAGGAATAGGGGTGAGGACCACTAGCATTAACCCAAGGCATGGGTGAGGATGCTAAAGAAGAAGAAGGTGTTGAGCGGGAAGCACCTAAATCACAACCCAAGAAGAGGAAAGCACAGAAATAGCCTATTGTATTGCCTAAAGAGAAAAAGAAGGCTAAGCCAAGCCCAACCAAACCTACCACCAAGGTAGATACAAGGGCAACACAAAGGTAGCCAACAAATAGGAAAAGAAGAAAGCTACAAAGTAGGAAGGGCCAACAAAGAAAAAGAGAAGAAAATATGTGGCACCTCTAGAGTCGAATGAGGAGAGGACAGAGTTTGATGATAATGAATAATTTAGAGTGGTAAGTCACACCACTAAATTTGACTTAGAAAATATTTGTGACAATTTTAGAGATAATGCAGATTTGACTAGATTGAAAACTATTGATTTCAATAAGTTAAGTAGAGAAAAGAAAAACATAGTAGAAGAGTCAATTTACACTATGATGGCCAAGTTCAAGAATACTCCACTTGAACTAGATAATACTATGCCTAAGGAGCTATATACAATTGTAGAAAATAAATGGCATTATTGCTTTAAGATGGAGAAAGAAATAAGGGAGTCAACATTGGCTCATGTAATGCCTAACCTCACTAAAGCTCAAATAAAAAAGGCAAGTAAGAAACATGGAAGTAAATTTGCACCCAAATACAAAGCCTTCAACAATCTACAGAATAAGATTGAAGATGTTGTGAAGAATTCCACTCTCATGTGGAAAGTGATTTATGGCCTTTAGATAGTCAAGGAAGGACAAGAAGATCCATTTGAGGGAAGGAATGATGAAGACAATGAAGAAGAAAATGACAAGGAAGAACAAGGAGAGAAAGAAAAGGAGAAGGTTATAGTGGAGAAGGAAACATAGAAGGGTGATGTGGTAACAACTGAAGAGCAGCTTCAAGAATAGAGTATGTGCCTGCCACCACCTAGTCCTCCACATGCAACACCTACACCTATAGAGAGAATAACTGTGAAGGATGTTTCTAACACCTCTAGTTAGAACATTAACCCATTGACTGTAAAGGGTCTCAAAAAGATCCTTCACCAAACTACTCTACAAGCACAATGTACCAATCTAGTCTTGGTGACTGTAGAAGAACTTCAAAAGCTAGTAGCTAAGATAACCAATGAAAAGGTGAGTCCACAAGAACCACCTTCACAAACTCCAACAGTTACAAGTGGACAACCACAAGAGTAACCAACACCAGATGCATTTTCTAAGGTTGAGACCACAGTCATAATAACTTCAATTAGCAAGGAGCAAGCTAAGGAGCAAATAGGACATAAGGATACCTTTGATCTTATAGCACAAAGTAAAGGTGCACCTCCTCAGATCACTATAATTGACCAAGGTAGAACTAAAGAGGACAAAGAAGAGGAGGAGAACCCTATGGAGAAAGAACAAGAGGTAAGACAAAAATTGGTTTATTTTTCTACTACAGGGACTCCTATTGGAACAACATAGTAGATTGGAACTAATGCAATACTTCTACAAATATCAGCACTAGGCTTGAGCTCAACCAAGGTAGCAAGGGTAATTCACTATGGAGATCCTTCACTTGATGAGGAAATAGTCATAACAAGCTATGACTATAAAATAATGAACATAGAGCATATCAATGAAGTGCAAGAGGCACTGGAGAAAAGGAAAAAGAAGGAGATACTTAGGAATGAGTATAGGCAAAGGCAAGCATTGATAGAAATCAAAGATATCTTTCTAGATGCTTTCAGCTTGCAAGTACATAATGATACAAATCCCATCATGGAGCAACTATCCAACATAGTGGACCAAGTACAAAATGAAGACCTAGATACCAATGCTAAATTGCTTGAATGGTTTGAAAAGAAATTCTAGATGAAGGTAAATGAGAAAATATCTGGTGAAATAGTACTGTCACAAGTAGAATTGGCTAAAAAGGTTGAAAAGGTGAAAGTAGTACTTGAGAATATATTCTCACTATACTCTAAATTGTTTGATTCCTCATACTTCACACAAGAAACAAGCTATAGGATATTGAGCTTGGAAAGGAACCTCAAAGTATCTAGCACATAGCTACCCAAGTATCCAACTCAAAGTGAGAAGCATTTTTCTACAATGCTTCACACTCAAAAGGAGTTAGCTATACTCATAGAAAATGAGCCTAACACCAAGGCCAAATTGATATAGATACAGTCTACCATAACCCCACATATGGAAGTTTTGTACAAAGAGATGGCCTATGTAGAGAATTTTTTCAAGAAAGATCCCAATCTTTCTACATTGGAAGGCCTGGTACACCTTGCAATAGAGACAACCATCTAGCTTAAAGCACTAGAAATTGCATTAGACAATTGGGATGCTTCTTTAAAAATCATTATGGAGCTAAATATAACTTTTTTGGCTAAATATTTAATTCATTCATAGGACCCTTTGACATAAGTGTCAAAAATGGGGAGAAATACATTTTGAGGTAGATAATAAAGGGGGAGATACCCAAAAAGGGGGACATACCCAAAAGGAGGAGTTAATAAAATTTTGAGTTTTGAAGAGAAATAAGGAGACAGCCAAAAGGATACAAAAATTGCAAAGGAATATGTGTGAAAGGGAAAAGTAAAAACAGAGAAAACAAAAATAGAGTAGACATGGAAAGGAATGACAAGGCAGAGATAAAGAGTATCAAAATAATCAGCATCAGACAAATCCAACATAAGGAGTTTTGGATAATGAAATGGCACATTAATTTAGGGGGAGTTACAAGTTTTAAGGTATATAGTCTTCTATAAAATTTTGAACAAGTTTTTGAAGTTTTATACATATGCCAAACAAGATATGTATTATACTCATAGAGATTAAATTCATAATATTTAGTTAAGTGTTTTTGACACTTATGTCAAAGGGGGAGATTATTGGTCTCAAATTGTTTTTGACAATTGAGTGTCAACACACTTAAGAAAATTCTAAGGATGATGCCAACTATAATAGAGATGTCAATCTATAGTATGTGCCAAGCTAGAAATTCAATAGGTGTCAAGTTATTCAAGTGCCGAGCAAGTTTCAAGTGTCGAGTCATAACTGATGTCGAGTCACTATAAGTGTTGAGTCACTATAGGTGTCGAGTCACTATAGGTGCTGAGTCACTATAGGTGTTGGGAAAAGTATACATGTTGAGTGAGACAGAGTTACTATAGGAGCCAAGCAAGATAGAATCCTATATGTGCCAATCATCAGTAATCAGTAAGTGTCGAGTAACATAGAATTAGCATATGAGTTTGTGCCTTCACAAACTCATATGTAAACCATTTTTGAGTCAACTCAAGATGAATCTTGAAGGATCTAAAAGATAAGATCAAATCTATTACATTCCCTATGCAATCAGCATGCAACCAATTAGAAAAATAGAGAAAACATGCAGCCAATAGGAAAAGTGTAAAGATTTAAGCAGGAAAAGTTTGATGAATATTGATCGTGGATTCATACCTAAACCTAAGTCTCAAAAAATTTTATAAGGAGATTGATACCCCATAATCCAAAGAGAGTATAGAGAGGAAGAGTAAGAGATCATGTGGAATGCATGAGAGAATTCTAGTGAAACTAGAATTTTTGGAAGGGGTGAGAAGACTTAGAGGAAGAGCAACACTATAGAATAAAGTTGATTAGAAGAGAGCATCAGCACTATGAATAGAGAGTTATCAAATTAGGAAGGATCAGATTAGATTGAGTAGAACAAGGATCTAGAATCAATAATTGAAGATTGTAAGTCAACAAGTCAAGGAATTCTACTATAGTTTCTTACCATTGTATAAGGAGAATGAAAACCCTATGAAGATAGGTTGGCTTAACAACTATTTTGTAGAACCTTTAACAAGGTGACATTCGAAGTGAATATTTGTAAATCCTTTAACTAGGTCACTTTTAACAAGATGTAAAGCCTTTAACAGTGCATGCCTTTCATAGGAAAGACCATTTATACTGGTCAAACTTTCTAACCTTAACCAGTTACATATTGTTGTAGTGATAATTTGTGGGTGTCATCCCCACCCCAGTTTTACCTTCTCATTTTGGAGGGTTTCTGGGTGATCAAAATCTTGTGTTATATATTTTCATGCATGTCTTTACTTTCATGTTAATTAGACGTGTTAGATGCATGTGATTGATCTTAGTTAAAAGTTATAAAGGTTGAATATTGTTACTTTTGATTCACCCCCCTCTTAGAAGTAAATCTTTCCAGTTGTAAATTCCAACATTTAGTTCCCTAAACATTCAACCTAATTTGACAAAGAGTGCAAGCACCCATGGATATTTTTCTAGCAACAACATAGCTGATGAAGACAAGAAGATTGAGGAAGGAATAGCCCTTCTAGTGAGAAGAGAAAAAGATGGTAAGGAAATCTTTATATGTTGGACTTGTAATGGATTTGATCATTATGCATCTAAATGTCCTAATAGAGAGAAAAATTATAAGGAAAATTTTAATACTATAAGAGATAGAGATAGAAACTATTTATATGCAAATGAGGATGAAGAATCTAATGGAAAAAGTCAAGTGATGATGAATTAGGATTTGTGGCTATCAAGGAAGATGATATTGATAGGGAAATTAGAGAAGAAAGAGCTCTAGTTACCCAAGTTGCAAAGAAATCAGATTCGATAATTGACAATAGTTGTTCACATCATATGACTAGTGATATGAATAAGTTTGTTAAGCTTAAGAATCATGATGGAGGAATTGTTACAGTTGGTAACAATGCAACCTGACATATTAGAGGAATTAGATCCATTACTCTTGATGGTAAAACTAACATTGATAATGTCCATTTTCTTGATGGATTGAAGCATAACTTGTTGAGTGTTGGATAGTTGGTAGAAAAAGGTTATCAATTGTAGTTTATTGAGAAGACCTGCACTATCAAAGATAAACATGGTAAGATGATTAGAATTGGCACTAGATCGAGAGGTAATGTATTTTAGTTGAATCCTACTAGGATTTCATGTTTGGTAGAAAAATTTGATAGCAGTTGGTTATGGCATAAAATATTTTCTCATATAAATTTTGGTAATATTGTGAAGGTTAGTAGTACATTTGTAGTAAGAGATCTACCTAATATTGTTAAGCCTACTAATGTTGTATGAAAGGAATATATTTTGGCTAACTAGAGGAAAGTGTCTTTTCCTAGAAAGAAGTTCACTACCATAGAAAAGTTGGAGATTTTTCACATAGATCTAAGTGGTCCTACAATAACCAGAGGATTCTATGGTGAAAGGTATTTTATGATTTCACTAGAATGATATAGGTAGCTTTTCTTAAAGAGAAATCAGAATCTTTTATGAAGTTTAAGATATCTAAGAATAGAGTTGAGAATGAATCTAGTGGTAAGACTAAATGTTTGAGATCTAATAGAGGAGGAGAATTAACCTCTAGATGATTCAACATATTCTATGAAGAAAATAGAATCAAAAAATAGCTATATGTACCTAGAACACTCAAGAAAAATGGGATTGTTGAGAGGAGAAATAAATCGATAGAAGAGGCAACTACAATGATGTTATTTGAGAATGATGTTTCTAAGACACTCTAGGAAGAAGCAGTGAACACAATAGTGTATACTCTAAATACAGTATAGATCAAAAAGGGTATGGATAAGATACCTTATGAACTATGGTTTGAAAATTCACCATCGGTCAAATATTTCAAAATATTTGGGAGCAAATTTTATATTAAGAGAGATGATGACATTGGTAAGTTTGATCCAAGAAGTGATGAAGGTGTGTTTCTTGGCTACTCTTTGAAAAGTAAGGCTTACAGATGCTTTAACTATAGAACTAAGACAATAGTTGAGTGCATAAATGTAAGAATTGATGAGAAGTTTGGAACCAAAGAAAAGATGATAGATTACAATTCAGCTGAAGAATTGGATGACTCTATAATTGTTAGATAGAATGTGGAAGTTTTCCTTAAGACTAACAGTGACTTACCGAATGATGTGAAAATTATTAAACAAGGAGAAAAGCAAAGATCTAAACCTAGAGAGAGATATCTTTGATATCTCAATTTGAACCAAAGTGCACAGATGAAGTAGTGAAAGATAATCATTGGATCCAAGCAATGAAGGAAGAATTAGATCAGGTAATAAAGAATGATACATGGGAATTGGTTCCTAGACCAAAAGATAGGAATGTGATTGGAACTAAATGGGTTTTCAAAAATAAGATGAACAAGCAAGGAGAATTTGTGAGAAACAAGGCCAAACTTATTTGTAATGGTTATTCACAATAAGAAGGCATTGATTATGAGGAGAAATATGCACCTATAGCAAGAATGGAAGTAGTAAGAATGTTGTTGGCAAATGCAACAAACAAGAAATTTAAGGTTCATTAGATGAATGTCAAGTCTACATTTCTGAATGAAGAACTAGAAGAAGAAGTCTATATTGAGAAACCTGAAGGTTTTCCTTTATCAAAAGACAAAGACATGGTATACAGATTGAAGAAAGCTCTTTATGGTCTAAAGAAAGCACCAAGAACCTATTATGCTAGGTTGGATAGTTACTTGTCAAAGCTTGGATTTGCCAAAGGTATGACATATAGTAACTTGTATCTAAAAGAAATTGAAGATGGTTTATTAATTATTGTAATATTTGTTGATGACATCATTTTTGGAGGCCATGATGAAGCTAGTGATAAATTTGCTAACGATATGAAGAATGAATTTGAAATGAGCATGATAAGAGAAATGAAATTTTTCCTAAGATTGTAGACTACACAGAATAGTGATGGTATATTCATCTCACAAACTAAGTACTTGAAAGACTTGTTGAAAAGGTTTGGTCTAGAAAGTTATAAACTTGTTGGTACACCCATGATAACTAGTCATAAGTTATCTAGAAAATATGAAACACCTACAGTAGAATAGAACAAGTATAGATCAATGATTAGAGGTTTACAATATCTGACTCACACAAGACCAGATATAGTAAATGTAGTTGGGATAATATCTAGATTTCAAATTGACCCTAAAGAATATCATTTTGTAATTGTAAAGAGAATATTTAGATATCTAAAATAGACAACTAACCATGGAACTTTGTATGACATATCTAATGATTTCACACTTTGTGCATATATTGATGTTGATTGGGCAGGCAATATGGGTGATAGAAAGAGAACCAATGGTGGAGCATTCTTTCTTGGAGGAAGACTGGTTTCTTTGTTAAGCAACAAACACAGTTGTATTTCACAAAGTATAGCTAAGTCAGAGTATGTTGCAGCAAAAAATAATTATAGTCAAGTTATGTGGATGAAGAAAATGTTGAAGGATATCAAAATTCAGATTGAAGAACCTATTATCATTTATTGTGATAACACCAGTACAATGAGTATTTCTAAAAACCTTGTATTGCATTCTAAAACAAAGCATATATCAATTAAGTATCATGTACTGAGAGGAAAAGGATAAAAAAGGAGATCAGATTAGAGTATGTAAGTACAAAAGATCATATTGAAAATATCTTTATGAAGCCTTTTCCTAAAGATGCATTTGAGTACCTAAGAGATATGCTTGGGGTTATGCCCTTGCCTACTTTTGAGTAGGAGATGTAGAGAGTGCATCAGTCTAGTGGTACAAAGCACTATTAATTGAATCAACTATATGATGATGCTTCCTATATGGGGGAGTCTCTGGTATGTACTGAGTCATTTATGACTCTTGGTATTTGGCATATGGTATTGAACAATGTCTCTAATCTAGTTAATAACTTAGAGCAACAAATTGGCAATTGGTATGTAACATTTATATTTGTGATTGAAACCTTTGACACTAAAGTCAATGGGGAAGAAATAGGCATGAAAATCATCTCCTAAAGGCATAGAGGAGAGTGTGCATGAGAAGTACTCCTAAGAAATCGGGGAGAGATATCTTTTTAGAGAGATTTAGAAAGATTCATGTAAGGATGTAGGAATATGAAATAGTTGAAGTTCACTTTGTATTCTTGGAACTTAATGGGTTTATCACCTATGTTGCTATCAATGCCAAAGGGGAAGATTGTTAGCATGAATGTTGATGATACTACATTGGGAGAATATCCTAACCATTGGGGAGTATTGATATGTTTTATTCATGATTGTTTTTGTCATTGATGTCAACATAGTAGTGTTTCTGTAGAGATCTTATGTTGCATAGTAATTGAGTAAGGGTTACGTGATGTGCCATTATGGACATGTTCCTTCTAGTTTCCTATTGATGTGGTTAAGAGGACAAAGTATGAATTGAAGATGTATGATATTTGTATATGATTTAATGTGAGTAGTACAGAAATAGAGTATCTATTTTGTAGTTTCTGATGTTTGCATTGTATATTTTGGCTAAGATATAATGAGGTGATGTGTAGTTAGCGAGTGATAGAGGATCGTTAGATGGTGATGTCAAAAAGTGCACAAGACCTGGACTCACACGTGTAAATTTTTGTATAGACTATGAGTCTACAGTTCTATTGTAATTATAATTAATTATATATCTTATTTTAATTAATTGGGAAATCCTTAAGGTCGACTCAAGGAATGACTATAAAGATATGGTACAAAGGAAAAATGTTTTCCTTGATTGTTACAAATGTTGAAGTATTGAGATTGTTGTTGAAGTACAAATTGCAAAAAGGATTATAGTGTTGATTGAATGCATGTAAGAAATCTAAGGGATTATTGGATGCACAGTTCGTGATTTGGTTACAAGATCAAAAGGAGCAAAAGTATAGTTGACAGGATAGAGATAGAGTAATGAAGTACATTTTAGTTCTATTATTCTATTAGGAATAATACATAGATCATTTGGATAGTGGGTTCATTGGTCTTTCCCTCAAAGTTATTTGGGCAGTTGGTCTAGCTATCTTCCATAACTCTTAACAAGGTTGGAATCTCCTAACAAGTATTCAAAGTCTCCTAATAGGGACTCATAAGTAATGGATGTTGTAATAGACTCCTAATAGGGTTTATCCTCTAATAAGGCTTATTTATACGAGTATATCATCATGTGGGTACCATCCCCACTAGGGTTTTCCCTCTGATCAAAGGTTTCCCTAGTTAACATATCTAATGTTATTATGTATGAGTATCTTGTTGTGGTTTTAGTTTACTTTATTCATATGGTTAAGATTGTTTAAATTTTTTATTGGTGATATTATTTGTATAACTGATTCACCCCCCCCCTCCCCCCTCTCAATTATATCAGTGGACTATATATTCTAACACCCATTGATCATATTTGTCAAACTTGCCAAGGTGTATGTGATGGAGTAGAGTATAAGAAAAATGAGGATGGATTGACATCCTATTCATCTATACATTATGAGAGGAGATGTTATATATCCAATACTGAGGATGTGGCCCTCACAAATGATTTGATGATAGTGGTATTTTTTAGAGGGGAAACACGGGTTTGGTTATTTGATTTTTGAAATGTTATGAATTAATGGCCTAAGTATCACAAAATTAAACAAATATTTATTTATAGAATAATCTATATTGATACATAAATAATATGCAATGTAGGGTGAAACAGGTGGTAGGAACACACCACACAATGTTCATTCCACTAGATGTGTAGGGGAGCTCCAACACCTAAGGTAAAGTTTTATAAATATTCATAAAAATAGAATAATAAATTGGTTTCAAAATAATATAAAAATAAATTTATTTGGTGTTTTTATGGGGCTTTTCAGGGGCTCAATTTTTTTGATCTTGATGATGTCATGCTTTCTACCATTGACTTTGGTTTAGAGAGCTTTGTGGTATCATATTTTGGACACCTCTTGTTTACAATTTTGATTGAACTCATGTTTTATCATCTTTGTTTTTCTTACATTAGGGTACCCCATGTAGCTTGGGGTTACTTAGAAAGAGAAAGAAATCAATGAGCATTCCCAAAGGTATTACATACAAGTCAACTTTATATTTTGAAATGTATTACAAATGAACATGTACATATAGTCAATATTGATAAATTTACCCAACTTATTTATTTTATACATGTAGATGTTAATATCTAAGCCTATGTTGTCGATTAGTGACCAAACACTTAGTCATTTGCATGTCATTTACTCGGCAAGACTACAAGGGCATCACTGTGATTGAGTTATCTAGTAAAGTTCAAGCAAGTTACACTTAGACCAAGTAGAAGAATGATTGTCAAGAAGATAGTAGATATCGAGTGGATATGTGAGCTGAGGAATATAGTATGAGCCAAGCAATTTAATGATGACTAATCATATTGATAAGTTATCAAGTGTTGAGAACATAAACTTATAGAAGCTAAACAACATCATACACAGTCGAGCATAAAAAAGAATCAAGTGTCAAGCAATACAATATTGTTATGTGAGTTTGTAATGGCACAAACTCATATGTTAATAATTCTGGACAACATTTCAATGGGATTAAATATCTATAGAGCCAAATTAGTTTCTATTTACGCATCATTAGAAAAAGGTGATGATCCCTAGGAAAATAATTCAACCAATTAGGAAAAGGGACATAAACAGAAAATGATGATAAAGTTTAAACTGTTGATCAAGATCTAGAAGCTTCACATGAAGTCTATTTAAGGAGGATTCTAACCATAGAATAAAAAGAGAGAAGAGAGGGTAAAATATGAAAGGAAATACACATGTGAAGGATTCAAAGAGTTTGTTCCAATAGAGAGAGAGAGAGAGAGAGAGAGAGAGAGAGAGAGAGAGAGAGAGAGAGAGAGAGAGAGAGAGAGAGAGAGAGAGAGCATTGAAGGACTGAATAGAGCTATCAAATTAGGAGACCTAATCAAAGACAAAGGAAAGAAGAGACCCAAGATCAACTTATAGAGCATACTGAGGGTCATGTACTAAATCAATTATTTTTTAATTGAGACAGGGATAATCTCTTAAAAGAGTGGTCCTAACAAGCCTATGTAAATTTCCTAACAAATTCTTTAATTTATTGTAAGTGTCAAACCCTCTAACAAGGAAAGACATAATAGCATTTTAGTCTTTAATAGGATAGACTTTTCATCAAGTAGATCATATCTTATGGTCAAAATTCTAACCTTAACAGCTTAACTTTATTGTTGCAACAGTGAAGATTTGTGGGTTTCATCACCACCCTAGTTTTACCTTCATCTTGAAGTGTTTCTAGGTAACCAAATCATTTTATTATGTGTTGAGCTATTATGGATGTGATGAACTTGTTTTATGTTTCAATATTACAATTTTAAGGATGAATTAGGTATGATTTAAAGAGAGTAATTTTAAAGTCAAAAGTTTAAGATATTGATTCACCCCCCTCTCAGTATCTTGTTTCCCATGTATATATTCCAAAAATTATTTTTGGAGCCTAGTTCTCTTGTTAGGAAGCTTAGCATCTTAAGAGTTTAAGATCATGGAGATGGAAGTATACAAGATGGGAAAGACCATTGAAAATTAGATAATTGAAATACAAATCAGGTTGCAACATTTAGAGACAATAGAAGGAGAAGAGAGATGGATACATAGCTTAATGATACTCAATACAAGTAAGCTGACACATAAGGTTTTATGGATAATGAAAAGATTGGTAAGAAAGATGAAGCAATATTAGAATTACTAGAGAAGAACAACACCCTAGTGAAGGAAGAAAAAGATCTAAAGATAGAACAAGAAATCCAATCTATCACACTACATGAAGCTATTGAACAAAAGAAGTAAGAAATAGAAGATAATCTCATGGCTAAAGAATCAAAAAGGTAGATAGGTAATAGACTTGAAGTAACATCATCTAAAGCTCAGAAGGTTACAAACACTTAGCTTGATATGATGAATCAGTTAGTAATTGCAAATCAAGAAGAAAATATAAAAGATTTGGAGATCACAAATATAAAGCTACAAAATGATAAATTGAAGAATGAATTAAGGCATGAAAAGGAACTCATTAAAAGGATGAACAAACCAAATAAAGCAATCAAACATTTTGAAGACATGAAGAAATCACCAAGAGAAAAAGAAACATCAAGACTTGGATACAAGCAATTTTCAACTATTGAAGAAGGAGAATCATTCAAAAGTGGAGAACAAAGTTGTTGGTGTTTTAAAACATTAGGTTTCAAAAACCAATGATGAGAATAGAATACATCTAGGGGTAGCTAATTCCCATCTACAACATACCCATTTAGACACTAGGGCTAACTATAAGGTTATACTACTGCTTTTTTAGGCTCTACAAGACCTAGGCGTGTGACCCTCAAATTCTTCATATGGTACTAGTGTCAAAGCATACAACTGAATCCTATAAAGAAAATAATACCCTTAATCTTCTATTCTTATGAAAACAACATAGACATGAAATAGCTAATGACATGACCTATGAACTTGATAAGTTAAGTGAGGGAAACTCTTTTCAACTCTTCAAAAAAAAGGGAAAAGGATTTTGATTATAGAATGATTTCAGCATAACCAAGACATGAACAACACAACTCATAGATCATGTAGCTGATCAGTGCCTTATCTATTGGGCAATTTCACAAATCACTAGCTCACATCCTTGAAAATCATTGATACATATCATGTATCAAGACTTCCTGATCTATCCATTCACCTTGTGAATCAGACATCTACTTCAATTATGAACCTCATACTCGACCTATCCCTTCATGAAATATGCAACCCCATTATGGTAAATAAGCATTTACATGACTCTTTGAATCATAAGCAAAACATACCACAACATATAACCTAAAATAGATTGCAACTGGATGTATGCTCTTTGTTCACAAATAATAGAAGATTTCAAACAACACAAATAGGAGACAATAACCAAACTGAAGACAAACTTTTTCGTTGCATTTCTATTCATTTCCTTAAAACAAATACATAAAGGATGCATGAAAATAACTCAAAAATAGTTGAATAGACTAATACTATCACTGTACTTCATTAATTGTTGTTCATTACAAGAGAAATTTTGGGCATGAATGGTAGGATCACTACTAGATCTCTACTCAATAGTCTAGAAATAGCCAACCATCAACAACCATCAATAACCCTAGAGAAAGAGAAGAGAAGAGAATAATAAGACAAGAAGAAATCCTGGATTAGATTAGATGCTATAATTTTTCCACTTGGAAAACCTCCACTTGTTGATGCAGAACTTCTCTCTACTCTTTTTCTATAACTGAAAATCAAATATTTTCCTTGCTACTAAAGAATACTTTCAAAATGTCTTTAGAATGATGGAAACATACAACTAAAAATGATGCCAGATCTAATATTAAAAAAGGGTAAAAATACCCACCAAATGACTTTTAGAGCAAAAATGAAGCTGTTAGAAAAAATTTCCCCAAATATGGAGCCAAAAAACTTCTATATATGCCTTTTAACTGATTCTGATGCCCAATCATGAAAATTGCTCATTCTACTAAGAATGTCCCTATTGTACAAATCTTCTTATAACCATTATTGGTGAATACATGTGAATTTTTTGACTACATATATGGAAAGCTTGTCTTCTCCTAATTCCAACGGTATACTTCAATCTACATTTTGGATAAAAAATGCCCCTCTAGAATGCATTTGAAATTTCCTAGCCTAGCTCAATGTTCAGACATTTAAATGAAAAATTTAAAATTTCATATAGTTCTAACTATAAAATATTTTCAAATGATTTAAATTTTTCATATTCAAAGATGCAAGTGAAAATTTGAAAGAAAATCAATAAAAAACTATGTTTTTTAATTTCATATTTTACCTCTTTTTTTAATCTAGGTCAAACCTCCTTTTGACCACTAACTAGGCACCATGTGTTAGCATATGATTCAACAAATTTGCCACCTCACCACTGTGCTATCAGAAAATCCTCATCACATGTCACCTCCTCACAAGTTCCCAAGCTTAACCTTTAACCTTACCTTAACCTCAACAACTAGGGGATTAACTCATTTCGTGTCATTGCACCTGATCTTCTTAACCTCTGGTTAAAGCATGCGACCATGAAATTTAAGCCATTTTGTGTGGTTGGAGAAATTTTTTGGACTTAACATTTGATGTTGCGACCCTGCATCCAATAGTTAATTAGTTGCTTCACTCCATCATGCAGTTATCTCTAAGCCATGCAGTTTGCATTGTGGATGTGTGCATGTATGTCATGTTTCCTCAATGATGTCATCATTTCATCTACTTTTTATACTTGAAATTCTAGTCAAAATTGGTTGACTTCATCACCAACTATCTTGGTCATCCACTGTGAGGTCCTCACGAGCACTTGTGGCTTCCAAAAGCCATGGTGTCTTTTAGACACCTTCTTATTGTGCATGGTGGTATTAAAATATCAAATTATTTTTTCACCACATGAATGTGGGATTAAAATCTTCTTCATTTTCCTCCATTTACTATTTTGAGTAACCCACACCTTGGAGACACTCTAGTTCTTAGCACCCTTGCTCTATAGCTTCTCACATTGTTAACGTAGTTGGTAGGGTATTTATCTTTTAGCCTCAAATGAAACAAGATGGAGAAACATCATGCATGTCACACATACAATGCCTAGAATGATTGAAAGAATTAATACAAACAAAAAAGTGGTTCTAGAAAACAAAGCACTACAAATGTTAGTAAAAATGGCAGTCATGAATCTGTTGGGTAGGGGTTGTTTAAAAAGTAGGAAATTGCCAACCACTCTCCGTGTGATGGGTGAAATGAGGCAGATCTTTCTATTCTCATGGCCTAGATTTTATGGTTGACTCAAATTGAACATCAAATAAAAAACCTCATTCTACTCCCCATTTCTTCCTTAGTCACTCCACTAACTTCTACACATAAAATGTGGAGCACAACTTATAGACATTACAATCCACCCATTGCACACGATTCTTCTCATTTAAGAGGTTCTGTCTACGAAAAGCTTACCTTACTACTAGTCCCAAGAGGTTCCCTAATCTTACTATGAGATACATGTCCTACTCAAATGCATTCTTCTCCAAGGAACTAGCCTTATGAGATCCTTCAACCTTTTTCCTCCGGTGTTGTCCAACTTGTCTCTATAACTTCTACATGTCGATCCATACTCACTCTATGTTCTACAAATACCAAAAGGAAGAAAGACATAGGACTTCCAATGCACCATTCCAACAATCTCCAAGGTCTCATCTATAAGTCTTCTTCATGCTCATATGTGACATAGAGAAGAGGGTTTGGCATAATAATAGACAAAACTAACATCTATATGTGCAATTTCCCTAATATTTATTCTTCTACAAACGTGCATGTTGATCACTAAGGAGGCTTGAAATGGTGGCCTTCCCAACTCTGAAAAGTGTTGCTTCATTGGAGTTAGAATGAAAACCTTTTTATTCATGTCTATTTATGGACCCCCTCTAATTGGAGATAGATCTCATTTGGCTTGTCAATCCAGTGGATCCCTTGTATTTGTCTCTAAATGAGCCACACATCTTCATCTATAGCTTTTGAAATGAAAGTGCTTTTAGGTGATTTTTTGGCCATTATGAATGATTTAAAAAGTTATTTCTCTAAATATCTCTCATTCTATTTAGTCCCATTAACTCTATCATTTTATTCTCACTATGTTCGATCAAAATGCATCTCTAAGTCTGAAACCTCTCCTTTGGTAAAATGCTCACATCCTCAACTTTGACAATTCAAAAACCACAATCACATGTAGAGAATCTATTTATCAATGAAGATAATCACTCTTAATGAAATTTTTTGATAATACCTTTTAAGAGATTTTCCCTTTGAAAAATTGTTGAATCCCACAATATTCTCTCAATAACTTGGTGAAGTTAGTCAAGCCCCATAATGAGTTTGACTATTAAAAAAACTGAACTAAAACATTTGACCTTGTCAAATTGATCCAATGAGTTTACCCCACTGATTGAAAATAATTTGCAATCACTAATTCAACCTTTAAAAGCCATTTTTAACCTTTTATGCAAACTATGAATTTCGTGCCAAGGGGTCCCCTATCTGGCCTTACAAACTAACCAAAACACCTTATTGAGCTCTGAAATTAGAAAAATTGATTCTTTGTTCCATATTCTTGTACTCTATTAGATCTTATTTCATGATGACACCTAGGTCAAAAGATATTGATCATCAAAGTTGCCTTCTTTGAACTACCTACTGTATATGCTACTTTAGAATGTTAGAAACACTAAATTAAAACAATCAAAAAGCATTTGCATACTAATTTAACATAAATTCATGAGAGATAGAGTGAAGTCTTCAAATGAGAATATGAGCCATGGATAGGCTCTCTCAGTGAGGATGATCACTTGATGTAGAGGTCTGTCTAATAGCTAAGATGGCTTGATTATGTATGTATGCTCAAATGCTGAAATGGGCTTCAATGGAGGATTTTTGATAGATTTTGGTGAATGGATTTGATGTAAAAATGGCTTCTCAAAATGGCATTATGGCTTTACTTTCTAGATTGTATTGTTTTTGCAAAGGGGAAGGATCCAATTTATAGGCAAGATGCTTGAGGGATGGAGGGCTAAGATGGAGGGAAAGGAGAAAGCTTATGGAGGGCTCAGATTGAAAGAGAGGAGAGCACATGGATTGTGCTTCCTTACAGCCAATTAGAGAGTGACACATGTCACAGGGTGAAAGGATGGAGGAAAGGGCAAGGATGAGTCAACAAAAGAGGCTCAAGGGATAATATCTTCATAAAGACCCTTCATAAGTGCTTTGTAAGAGCATTGAAGGAGAGTGTAAGAGATATTTGAGGGTCATTTATGTTGGAGGGTGAGGAATTTTGACTTGGGTTGGATTAGGAAGGATTTAAGCTTGCTTAGGAGGAGATATTTGTTAACTTTGGCTTGGGTTAGCAAGTCTTAACCCATGTTTAGGGAATGTGACAAGGTTAGGAGGGGATTAGGATTAGGATTAAAGATAAGGATTGACATCTTCTAGAAGAGTCTAGTCTTTTAGAAAATAAATAAAGTTTTATTTATTTCAAGGGTTTGCGTTGAGGAGATATTTATTAAAACATTTTTAATAAACATGAGGATATATATTTAATCTTAATTAAATATTTTGAGTTGGGATTAGGGATAGGAAATGATGGGATTAGCCTTTAATCGAAATTAAAGAAAGATTAGAAGATTTTGGAAGAGGTTAGTGGTCTTAAGGAAATTGGCCAAGTTTTGGGAAAAAAATTAATTAATTATTTATTTTGGAATTTTTGGTCAATCTATTAATTAAATAATTAATAAATAAGGAAATAATGTTTAAATAAGATTTAAACATTTTTGGGAGGGATTCCTTAATTAAATATTTTTAATTAAGATAAAGGGATTTAATGGCATAAAAAAATTTAATTAATTAATTAAATAAATAATTAATTAATAAATGATGATGTCATCAGGGACTTTTTCAGAACATAAAAATTCTTTATTTTCTAACGAATTTTTAGGTGACTACATTTGGCCCCTCTTTGATGTGATGCCGCAAGTGGCATTGCATCAAAGATAAGAAAATAAGATGCCCAAGGCTAGAGCAGAAGAGGAGAGAATGGACTGCGAGATGCCCTCTCAAGAAGGCGGCAGGGAGAGAAAGTGAGGCTCGACGACTTCTTGAAAAGTACAAGAATCTTGGTAGGTGGGAGGACGAAGAGTGGCTTAAGAGAAGAGGTTTAGTTAACTCAAACTCTCACTATGGGAAAATGATAAAAGGGAAAATCAGAGGCACAAGAGTAAATAACCTTAAGACTTTCAGGATTGGGGGGAGGATGAAGGAGCAGAGTGCTATAAAAAGGAATCTAAGATAGGGAGATGGATGATGGGATGATAAAGCTGATGCAATAGGATTTCAAAGAGCTAGATTGGCAATAAATGGGTTTCGGAGATCCCTACGACTAGGATTGTGGATCTCGAAAGATGAGGCTTGGTGGATTGATTTGATTGGTGGATCTCTAAAGCTAAGAGTGATGATTGATTCAAAGAGATACTGATGCATAAGCTGGGGTAGGAGAGACAGATGTTGGATATGGATGGGGAATAATGGAGATGAAGAGATTCCATTGAAGCTTTTTTAGTGGGGGGATACTTCAAAGAGAAGTACCACCATGTAGTTGAGCACTAGATTTTCTATAGGAGTATTGCTTAATTTCCAAGGTTACCAAGAACATCAAGGCTGTGTCACCAACTGTCCAAAGGACTGACAAACATACTTGAAACAAACACACAAGGACTGCCCTAGCATCACACATGAAACTCGGAGGAAACAATGTGGAACCAACACTGGATAACCCACAAGCAAAAAAGAAACAAAAAAAAGACTTGATCAAAATCATACGCTCAAAGTGCCCCATTCGCAGCATACCATGATATGGAAGATCATGGAAATCTTGAGGAGGGAACAAAAAGATTGTTGGAAAGGATACTTCAAGACCCAAAGGGAAGATTCCAAATCAAAAGAAAGCAAAAATCCAATAGAGAACCATTTGCCAACGAGATGGGTAGTACGAGGTACTAATAGACCAAGATCAGACATGAGGAAAGCTATATCCTACAAGGATCTATCGGAGAGCACCTAAGTTGATGGATCTAGATGAGTGATGCATCTGGCAAGCTGAACTAAGAAGGATAACACTTTGGTGATAGGAGATCTAGCTAAAGGATGCATTGGAATAGCTAACCAAGGGTTGTGCAATGTGTGCAAGATGTTGATCAAGGATGAACTAACACGAAAGCTGGATAGATACAATGGTACTAAGCTAAAGAGGATGTACAAGCTCACGAACCAAGATATGGTACAAATGTACAAGGTTGTTCATGTTTTGGGCTGGTGAGATGGAAATGTTTTTAGAGTGTGTTGGATTTTTGCAATGTGTGATAGATGGATAGTTGGATAATTTAGGGTTTTGTGAAAAGCTTAAGTGAAGTAGGATTTGTGTGTGCACGTGATAGGGTACAAACTAGGATACAAGATTATTTACAAGCTGGAATATGGTACAAGTTTTGGACAAGATTTGGATATACAAGCTATGATACAAGGGATGATACAAGATTTACAAGGTATGATACAAGCTTTGGTACAAGATTTACAAGCTGATGTACAAGATTTACGAGCTGTACACAAGGTATTTACAAGCTTCATTAGATGTTGGATATTTGGTTGGAACACCAAGGGAACAAGCAAGTATTTTATTGGATTGTGAGTGGATGGATGAGAGATAGGGTAGTGATAGATAATGGATCGGTCTTAGTACACAAAGTGCCTGAATTACCAGGTTTTCACCAAGGTACCTATCCAAGGCACTTAAATTGCCAAGTTTTCACCATTGGATGCTTATTTCGCTTTACTATTTATTTTGTATTTTTCAAAAGCTGGGTATACCAAGGATCTTCAAGCATAGAACTTCTTGAGATGAATGATGTTAGTAGGATCATTCAAGAGTTCTCCTTCTGGTGTAGATAGCTGATAGGCTCTAGAGCCAAAGGAGGCAGTGACAACATAAAGACTAGGCCATGTAGGTTCAAACTTTCCTTTCTTTTCTCGATCATCTTGGACTTTCATATTTTCTTTGAGGACCATGTCGCCCAGTTGAAAGTGTCAAGGAAGCACCTTCTTATTGAAGTTCCTTTTCAGATGAGATTGATATACTGTGAGGTGATCATAGGTGTGTTGTCACTTCTCGTCTAGGAGATCTAGCTGGGTGAGCCAAGCTACTTTGTATTCTTCATCTAATATTTTCCCTCGCAAAGATATGCACAAGGAGGGAAGTTAAACCTTTATGGTAGTACCGCTTTGGCACCATAGACTAGGGAGTATGGAGTTGTTCCTGTGGATGTATAGAAGGAGGTTCGATAGCCCCATAGGGATGGATTTATTTGTAGGTGTCAATTACGACTGGAATCATTGACAACTTTCTTTAGGATTTTGAGGAGGGTTTTGTTAGTTGCCTCTACTTGGTCATTACCTTGTGGTAAATATGGGGTAGAAAAGTGATGATGAATGCAGAGGGAAGTGTATAATTCTTCCATGTTGAGATTTTCAAAATTACCTTCATGGTCGGTGAAGATGGTGGATGGGATGTCGAAGTGGCAAACAATGTGGTACAAGATGAACTTGGAGACCTGAACTCTTGTAGCTGAGACTAGGGGGACTGCTTCCACCCATTTAGTGAAATAGTCTGTAGCTATTATTATCCATTTATGTCCATCAAATGAGAGAGGTATGATAGTTCCAACTAAATCAAGGCCCCAACATGCAAAGGGCCAAGGTGGTGCAATACACTATAGATCTTGTGCTGGAGCGTGCACAAGATTGGCGTACTGTTGACATGGGAGACATTTTCTAAAAAAGTCATAGGAGTCTTCTTCAATGGTAGGCCAATAGTAGCCTACTCTAAGGATTTGTCATGCTAGGACAATACCACACGTGTGGGCACCACAAAGTTTAGAGTGTACTTCTTTTAATGCCATCGTGGCCTCGTTTTGGTCTAAACACCTAGAGAGAGTATCGTGATAACCCCGATGATATAGAGTATTCGCTATGATGACATAGCGGGATGATTTTTGAATGACATTTTGGCATTGGGTTCATGTGAGGTGAGGGGATATGATACCATCTTTAAGGTAAGCGTGGATTTCATGGTACCAAGGGGATTGAGGACCAACCAAGATGCAAACACGATTTGAATCCTCATTCGCATAGGCAAGTGTGAGGAGTTGCTTGATTAAAAACTCATACTACGTAGCCGCTTGGGGAATTTCCAAGAGCAAGCCGATAGTAGCCATAGCGTCTGCTACTTTGTTCTACATTCGAGGCACTTGTATAAACTGAAGCTTTGTAAAATGTTGGGTTAGTTGATCAACTAGCTCTTTGTAGGGTAATAGCTTTTCATCTTTGGTTTGATATTCATTTAGGACTTAATTGATGATGAGCTGAGAATTGCCAAAGATTTGTAACTCAGTGATGTTTCTTTCTACAACTATCTTTAATCCTGCTATGAGAGCCTCATATTCAACTATATTGTTGGTGCTAGGGAATTGTAGCTTAAAAGCTTTTGGAATGTAATCATCTTGAGGTGTGACAAACAATATTCTTGCCCCTGATCCATGAGATGTGTATGAGCCATCAAAATAAAGTTTCCATGGGGGCTATTCTTCAATTAGATAGATATATTCATCTAGAAATTCTGTGATCAAAGGATATCTACTAGAGGTGCATCAGCTAGGTGATCTGCTATAGCTTGCCCTTTGATTTCCTTTTTGTCCACATACTGGATGTCAAATTCGCTAAGGAGCATAACCCATTTGGCCAAATGGCCTGTAAGTGTTGTTCTAGAGAGCATATACTTGAGAGGATCAATTTTGGATACTAGCTGGATGGTATGACTTAGCATGTAGTGGAAAAGCTTTTGAGTTTAGAAAACAACTACCAAACAAGCTTTTTCCATAGGAGTGTAATTGAGTTCATAACCAACTAGGGTTCTACCGATATAGTAGATGGCTCTTTCTCTGTCATAGTCATCTTGCTATGCTAGAAGTGCCCCTAGAGCAATAAGTGTTGCTGATATGTACAAGATGAAGGGTCAACCAAGAACTGGTGGAACCAAGACAGGGGGATATACAAGATACTACTTGAGTTGATCGAAGCTGCGTTGACATAAAGAATCCCACTTGAAGTTCTCATCTTTAATTAGTAGATGTGAAAATGGCATACACTTATTTGGAAGCTGGGAGATGAAGCGCTAGATGGATTGAAGCTTTCCTTGAAGAGTATGAAGTTGTCGGAGTGTCTGGGGAGGAGGCATGTCTAAGATAGCCTTGACCTTCTTGGGGTCGATCTCTATACCTGGTTTAGAAACTATAAAGCCTAGAAGCTTGCCAAATGTGACCCCAAAGACACATTTCTTGGGATTCAACATGAGATGATATTTGGCTAACCTATCAAAAACTTTCTCTAGGTTAGAAAAATGATCCATGAACGTGTGAGATTTAACAAAGATATCATCCACATAATCCTCCAAAATGCTATGGATAAGATCATGGAAAATGGTTGTCATAGCTCTTTGATAGGTAGCCCCAGCATTCTTTAGGCCAAAAGGAATCATGTTGTAGCAAAAGGTTCCCCAAGGGGTAGTGAATGTTGTCTTATGTTGATCCTCTTCTGCAATCTTGATTTGATTATACCCAAAAAATCCATCCATGAGGGACAAAATTTCATGTCCAGCTATAAGGTCTACAATCATATATATGTTGGGTAAGGGAAAATCATCTTTTGGACAAGCTTTGTTAAGTTCTCTGAAATTAGTGCAGATTCTGATGTCACTAGAAGGCTTAGTGATGGGGACCATGTTGGAGATCCACTCTGAGTAGTCGATAGGTTTGATAACCTTAGTAGCTAACATTCTTTCTAATTCAGCTTTGACTAGTAATGCCACCTTGGGGTGCATTTTTCTAAGCTTTTGTCTGACGGGCCTGATCTTTGGATCAACTGCAAGAGGATGAACTACAAGCTTTGGATCAAGTCCTAGCATGTCCTGGTATGACCATGCAAATCAGCCAATGTTCTCTCTTAAGACCTCAAAGAGGAGATTAGCTTGGTCTTGTGATAGGGATGCAGCAATGTGAACAAGTCTGGGGATCTCTAAAGAAACGATGTTGACTTCTGTAGTATCCTCAATTAGAATAGAAGACACCTCTGGTCGATTATCTTGAGGAGGCAATGCTAAATCCTCATGTTCTGCATGTGACTCTAGATTTTCTCGCTGAGGGGCTCTCTTCGCTGCCTAAGCTAGTCTCAAATTTGCCTTAGTTCCAGTTTTGGGTGTATCAAAACTAGGTTGGGGATTTTCTCCAAAATACCCCTTGGGATCTAGCTTATAGATATAGGTATAATCTGGCTTTTTTTTCTTGTGAGGATTTTTGGCTCCCATGAATCTTAGAAGTGCTTCCTCTGATGTGAACTCATCAATGTGTATGACGCTCAGTTGGTCCCAATCTATGAGTTTAGGGTGAGCGAGTTGTAGGTCGATGAAATGGATGGATAGTTCTTGGAGAAAAGAGTCTCGTAGGGAGATTTGGTCTGGGATAGCATCTTAGGTTCTCTTTTCAACTTCCTCCACAATGTCTTCAATTTCTACAAGGTCACGGTGGATGTTCAAAAAAGCATGACCATCTGTATTGGTGCCCCTAGTTGTGGGTATGCCAAAGCATAGACCTAACTTCTTTTCCCGTTTGTGTGCTTCAATGGGACACTACATGCCTCTTTCCTCTGGTCCTAGACCACCACCTTGATAGTTACATTTTTCAATGATGAGCTTATGTGCTTGGGGATACTTTTGGCTGAAGTGATCAAGGCATGCTTGATTTCTTGGAGGTGCATCCTTATGTAACCAATTGTTGATATCTAGAGTGAGCTCCTCATGAAGAGGGATTCTCAGGGATACAAAGGTTGTTGGGCCAAGCTATGTGTATCAAGGAGGTGGAGTCTCCTTGGCATTATGATATGTGGGTCATCCATGGGTATGTGGATCAAGTGGCAATGCACCAACTGCAAATGCATCAAATAGGCTATATTCTCCGCAACCTTTGTTGTTGATCTTTATGGTAGATAGGGGGGAGGCGAGGATGGTTTCTGGGTCATTACAAGTGTTGGATGAACTGGCAATGGATTGGCTGATTTCAATGCTAGGGCAATGGTTTGTATTTGAGGCTTCAACCACATTGCAATAAGAAAAGGGTTCTGGATCAGCATGGATGGTCACTTCAGTGCCCTAATGCAGAAATTTGAGGCACTGATGATATGTAGATAGAACAACCTTCATGGAATGAATCTATGGGCAACCAAGGAGGATGTTAAATGGTAGGTTTAGATCAACAACATGGAAAACTATCTCTTGGATGACCGGCCCAACCTTGATGGGTAGCAAAATTGTGCCCTTTATGGTTCTCTCCAAGTTGTCATAAGCTTTGATGGTGATAACCTCACTGATGATATTTGCCTCAGTATACCCGACTTGTTTTATAAATTTTAGGTTACAAATATTCAAGGCTAATCCATTATCTATCATTACTCTTCTTACGGTGAAATTGGATACCATAATGGCTATGCGAAGTGGAAGGATGTGATCTGGCTCAACTACGAGTATGTCAGTGGGCTTGAATGGTAAGGCACATGAGGATGAAAAGTGTCCAACAAGATTACAAAAATCAGTCGCATTGATATCCGAAGTGACACGAGATTCTATGAGAGCACTATCAAGGATGCCTTTGTACATAGGACTACTGTGAAGAAGTTCTAAAATGGAGATTTGGGTTGGCATGTTCCTAAGGTGTTCCAAGATATTGTACTAGCTTTTTGATGGAGCTGATGATGTTGTTGGGGTTGATAGTGTTGATGGGACTGATGGGGTTGCGAAGTTCAATCGCGCTCTTCGAGTGGTGACTGCACACTCATTGTTTGGGCCTTGGATATTGATGACACTGATAGAAGGCTCCTTCTTGGATATAAAACCTATAAGGCTACCATAGTCTATGTAGGATGAAGTTTGGTCATTTTTCTTCCCATGCTGTTGGTTTGGCTAGGGGTTGTTGGTGTTGTTGTTGTTGGTTTGGATGGGTGCTTTTCTAGGATTTTGGTTGTTTTGAGGACGAAAAGCATTTTGATAGATCTGCAAGCCTACATTAGGAGAGGTTTGTGCTCCTACTGTGATTTCTTTCCAGTCAATAAGGTCCTACACATAATCTTTCAGCTTCATGCATCTAATGGTGGTGTGCCCTTTAACCCTATGAAACTTGCAATACTCATTGTCTCTATACCATGCATCTTTGGATTGGCCTAGGTCGATTTTTTGGGTAGGAGGAAATTTGATGAGGTTTTCCTTGACTAATTTCTCAAATATGACATCCAATGGCTCACCAAGGGGTGTATAGTTTTGAGGTGCAGGTTGGAACTTGGGTTTTGGTCTTGTAGCTACATTGATGGCATTAGTTTGATTATTATACCCTTGAAATTTGGGCTTTGGATTGTGGCTTTGAAAGCTTTGCTAATTCTTGCTATTGGTTGTTGATAGCTTGTTGATTGTTTGGTTGATAAGGTGGGCTGGACTAATTTTGGGATGGACCAACAATATTCACATGTCTGGTGTCAGTGACCCCATCTGTTGCAATGTGCTTGTTTTTGTTCCAATACCTAGACTCAACATTTGAATGTGTTTGATTTTGGTTGGCTTTCTTATAAATCTTCACCAGACCATCTTTAATGAGTCCTTGCTCAAGGATCATTCCTTTTTCTTCGATATCTTTGTAGGTCTACAAATAGTTCATGGTCATGTGGTGAGCTAAGCTAGGATGGGCATTATCAATAAACATTTTAACCAAATGACGCTCTGGCGGGGTGGAAGATATGCAGGTGGTAAGGATTTGCCATCTTTGCAGATATTCACCAAGACTTTCTCCACCTTTTTGCTTGGTGTGGACAAGATCAACCACTGATAATTCTATCTCAACAAGATGGGCATATTGGGATACAAATGCCTCAAACAATTCAACAAAGTTTTTAATTGTGCCATATGGGATTCTATAAAACCATTCAAGAGCTAGTTCAGCCAAACTTTTGGGGAGGAAGCACAAAAGGAAGACGTCACTGTATGCCACTTCTTGGCAGTGCATCTAAAATTATTTGATATGTGTGATAGGGTCTCCTTTTCCTCTAAATTTATCAAACTTAGGTATCTCAAAGTGTTTGGGAAATGGTGTCATGGTAATGGCTCTATCAAATGGGTAAGGACGCACATTCTCAAACTTGAAGGTTTTTGGGTCATTTCCCTCCTAGATGTTCTTCAAAGCTATCTTCATGGCTTCCCATTCTGAATTAATGGGTGATGGTTGTGGTGCCTCCACTGTAGGAACACTCTGAGGGAGATATGCACTGAATGGTGCAATTGAATATGGATGGCTTTGAGGTATGGGCTGGTAGGGATTGTACATGGCTTAGGCAACTGAATGGTGGATGATGGGTTGCTAAGGTGGAGGTGGCACATATTGATGCATGTGTTGTGAGGCTTGCATTTGATATTGGATTTGAGGTTGGGATTGAGGAACATATGCTGGCTATGGGATAAATGGATTGCTTTGTGGAGGTAAGGTATAAGATGGTTGTGAAGCTTGGGGAAAGGATCAGGGAGCTTGTGGAACTTGACTTTGGATTTGAGGAGTTTGACCAATATATGTGGGTTGTGACCCCATTTGGGAGGGTATCTACATGGCAAAAGAGGCCAAGTAATTGGTGGTTGGTGGTGGTGGTGGATTTCCTCCTAGAAGTGGCATAGAAAAATAGTTAGTAATAGGAGGTAATGGATTAGTTGGTGGTGGAGGTGGTGAGAATTGAAAGCTTGGAATGGAACTGATGGGGTTTGATAGCTTGGTGGCTAGATTTGAAAGCTTGGTAGAGTGGTGGCAGGAGCTTGGGTCACTTGAGAGCTTGGCAGAACATTGGTAGTAGCTTGTGGGGTTTGATAGCTTTGTGGAGTGAGGGCAGTAGCTTGTGGATTTGTGGTTGATGGCACTGAACTCCAAGGACCTAGTGGAAATGATGGAATTGTGCTCTGAGCTAAGGTAAACAAGCTGGGGGTGATGAAAGGTTGATTACTTGGCCCCGTGGGTGGCATCCCAATTGTATATTTCTGAGGTTGGCCAAAGATGCTAGCACTGATTTGGGAGATGGGTGGATTTGGAAGGCTGGGTTGGAGAGCAGCAGCAACAATAGTGAAGGGAGTGAATGATGAGGTGTTTTGGCAAAGGGGGTTTGGGATGGAGTGGTATGGACCAATGGTGGAGAGGTGGTAGTTGGATTGGCTTGCAGAATGGAGATTTCAACTTGAGTGGAGGCTGGTATGTTTGGGTCTGTTGGATCATATGAGGTGGGTTGAGGCTCTTCTTTTGGTTTATACAAAGGATGATTTGGATCATAAGAGCCTATGGGTGGTGGCAGCTACCCAAACAGAGGGTGAGAAGGATTTAATAAGGGAGGAGGTCTTCCAAAATTCAAGGCTACTACGTTGTACCTCTGAAAGTTTTCCATGATTGTTTCTTTGTTCTTGTCTATAATGGCGTTCACCAATACTACATTTCTTGGTTGGTTAATGAAAGCTTCAATGTTAGTAGGTGATGGTATAGCATTCTTTGGGCTAAAGGATGGTTGAGTGCTCAAGGGGAGCGATGTTGTCTGATCCAAATGATAGGGCTCCATTTTTTCCTTCTTCTTCTTGGCTAAGTGAGTGACGGGTGGCATGAAAATGTTCCTAGGGATGAGGTGCAAAAATGTTGATGGATGCAAAAGGGGGGGAAGCTTTTCTATGTAAATGATTTCCTAGGCTAAGGCAAAGCTATATGACAAACCTAAGGAAGATTGGGTTGGGGATTCTAACTTTAAAGATATGTTGCCAAAGCATGAAAGGTCTACTTTCCTGTGTGCAAGCTTGGTGGTGATTGTGTCAACTTAAGGATAGATTGATGATCCCTTAGGAAAAACACGAGATTGACACTTGTGGATCCCAACCTTTAGCTCAAGGTGATGAGGGATGACAAGTGACAAGGCTAGATTACCCTAGACAAATCTTTGTCAGAGGGATAACCTTGGTGAGACTAGTGGATTTGCAAGATGATAGGAAAAGCAAGTTCTGGCAATGTGACAACAATTTTGAAGGCTTGGATGTGAACTTTTTGATTGTTGGCTAGATGGTTTGGTTCTAAGGCAAGGAACTAAATGAGATGGATGAGCTAAAATACTTAAAGGGATAACCTAGAATGGTTGGCTTTCCTACAAATATGACTCTAACGTGAAGTTTATGCAAGAAGATGTGGAGAAACAAGGGGGTCTAATCATAAAAATCATGCCTAGTTGGTAAGGCATAAGTAGGGTTAACTCCTGGATGTTTGCTAAATCTGATAGTGCAATCTAACTAGGCATCTTGAAGGGCTTTGTCGGCAACTTTTTCTTCTACTTTGTGGAGTTTAGTAATTTGAGGGCTTGGTGTTACTTCCTTTCTCTTGGCTGAAATTTCTTGGTATACCTGAGATGGCTTGAGTTTGGCTTTGTGAAACTTATGTTTGGGTTTGCGTTGTTCTAACATAAATTCTTGAATCTCTTTGGCTTTGAGAGATCATGTTTGTTTTGCTTCAACTTTGTTCAACTTTTGAAATAGGCAGTGACTACGCTAAGTGTTCCCTAAGCTAGGATTGACCGAGTTTGGAAAACATTCATTCAAAAAGTAAAAGATCAAGCAATAGATAGGAACAACCAGATAGAAGTTTTGATTCTCAGAAAATAGTAACTATGCCATGGAGTGTGTATATTCTACAAATGTTTCGATCAGTCACTTCAAACACATTAACATCCTAGATGGTTGTCTACAAGGCAGACAGTTGGTTTATCTATGGAGTCCTCGATATACCCAAGGTACGTGAGGCTCAAATCCATAGATGAAATCAAAACAATGTCACACAGTCAAGAGGAGTGATAACCCACTTCTCTTCTTTCACTTCTCAAGGGTATAAAGTTCCTTGAGGCTTAGCCCGAGTGACCAAATTTTGATCTCAAGAGAGGTGTCTTTGGATTCATCTCCCAATCTTTATACTCCACTGGAATGCTGGAGTTGAGGTCATCCCAAGGGGTGATGAAATCCCCAAGTAGGCCTCCTAAAAGCTAAGAGAAGATTTTGGATCCTAATCTTATGCACCCAAGATGGCCTCAAAAGACGACAAGGGGAGAGAAGACTTGGATGATCTTGGGCTAAAATATAGAGTTATTTTCCAACTGACACTTTAAGTTTTCTAATCTAGACCTTTTGAAAACACACATGATTTAAGATGCAAAGGTTCAATTCCAATTTGAAATGCACCAACAAAAGAGAAGTGATCAAAGAATGAATACACCAAGAAGATTTTGGGTCAACAAAAAGTAAACTCACACGCTCGGAGGCCCTCCACGTCAAGTATCAATTATTTTTATTTAAGGCATTCAAGATTGAGTGTGAGGTTTTTTTAAGCCCAAAACAAAGATGTGTGTAAAGCTCAATTTCAAGCACGCGCCCGGAGGCCCTCCACGTCAAGATTTGCTCAATTTTTATGCCCAAATGAAGTGTTAGCGAGACTAATGTGTATTCAAGAAATTTTCTATCTTAGAAAAACCAATAAAAACTCAAGTGAGTGGAATTTGATTTTTGTGGAGCGCTTAACACCTTCTTAGGTCGACCCATCCCCATATATGGCACTGATATTGTAACCAATAGTTAGAATGATGGGTGATTAAAGAGGGTGAGTCCAACAACAAATTCACTCAAAGTGTCTTTATTTGTTTTTATAACTTAGTAAGTTTCTAAAATGTGGATTCTTTTTATGCCCCAAAAGATGATTATTTGATATATGGCATTCAAGATTGTATTTGTTGTTTTAATCATGAATTCATAAAATAAATTTAAAAAACTTGATTTTAATCCATGGCACTCAAGAGTGATTTTAGCAACATGCATTCAAACACAAGTGATTAAATATTCAAGTTTTTTCCTTTGAGCATTCAAGATTGAGATTTTGCGTGTTTTTTTAAGAACTTTGAAGTGCTTTGTTTTAACCTTAGATCATTCAAGATTTTTTTGGACTCAAAAGTGAAAATGACTCTTTGGACTTTGGTTTTCATTCAAGATTTTGTGTTCTAGTTTGCATGTTTTAAGCCTAAAAAATGATATTCCTAGATTGTTTTGATGCATGAAAAACCTAGGAAACATTCAAGATTTTGCAACAAGACATTTGTTTGGAACAAATAACAAAGCTTGTAGGACAATTTTGGCAACCATTTAGGACTCTTAGTTTTCATGAGATTTTTAAAAGAACTTTAAAATATTTGAAAATGAGGTTCATTTTATCCTTGATTGATACTTTGAGTTTGATTTAGATTTTAGTGTGCACTTAGTCTTGATTTTGAACCTTTTGAAATGGAAACTTGAAGTTCTTTTTAAATTTTCAAAAATGAAGTGTTCCTAACTTTGCATGAATGCATTTAAAACCTTGATGTTGCAAGGATGCAAATGATTGGATTGGTTTAGTTTCACTTGTTAAAAGATTTTTTATTTTTTTTGCAAATGTTTAGTTTTTAATGGATTTAAGTATGATTTGGGGGTTCATTTTAAGCACTTAAAAAAAAGTGTGTATGATTTTGCTTCCTTAAAAAAAAAAGGCCAAGATCCCTCAAGAAGAAGAAGAAGAAGTAGACGGAATAGGTTAAGAATATAGACAAGAAGAGGAAGAAGAATTCCAATTGCTCCATCCACCTATAAGCTTGAAAAATATGCAAACACTATGAGATAGATTATGAGTTCCTTTTTCTTCTTCATGCTCATGTAGACCTGCAAAACCAATTTATACAATCCTACCAATTACAAAAACAAGCAATTAGCAAATTACATACAAAGCTTGACTAAAAAAGCTAATGAAGATGACCCATGTGAGGTCCCACCGGGCGTGCCAAAATGTATATGCTACTTTAGTATGTTAGAAACACTAAATTAAAACAATCAAAAAGCATTTGCATATTAATTTAACATAACTTCATGAGAGACAAAGTGAAGTCCTCAAATGAGAATATGAGCCATGGATAGGCTCTCTCAATGAGGATGATCACTTGATATAGAGGTGTGTCTAATAGCTAAGATGGCTTGATTATGTATGTATGCTCAAATGCTCAAATGGGCTTCAATGGAGGATTTTTGATAGATTTTGGTGAATGGATTTGATGTAAAAATGGCTTCTCAAAATGGCATTATGGCTTTACTTTCTAGATTGTTTTGTTTTTGCAAAGGGGAAAGATCCAATTTATAGGCAAGAGGCTTGAGGGATGGAGGGCTAAGATGGAAGGAAAGGAGAAAGCTTATGGAGGGCTCAAATTGAATGAGAGGAGAGCACATGGATTGTGCTTCTTTACAACCAATCAAGGAGTGACACATGTCACAGGGTGAGAGGATGGAGGAAAGGGCAAGGATGAGTCAACAAAGGAGGCTCAAGGGACAATATCTTCATAAAGACCCTTCATAAGTGCTTTGTAAGAGCATTGAAGGAGAGTGTAAGAGATATTTGAGGGTCATTTATGTTGGAGGGTGAGGAATTTTGACTTGGGTTAGATTAGGAAGGTTTTAAGCTTGCTTAGGATAGTGCAAATGATTAGAGGATGGATTAGGATGGTTTAGGATTAGCTTAGGGATAGACAAGTGGATGGAAATAAATGAGGGTGGGTGAAGGAGGAGATATTTGTTAACTTTGGCTTGGGTTAGCATGTCTTAACCCATGTTTAGGGAATGTGACAATGTTAGGAGGGGATTAGGATTAGGATTAAAGATAAGGATTGACATCTTCTAGAAGAGTCTAGGCTTTGGATGAGGATGAAGACTTTCTAGAAGAGTCTAGAACTTCCTAGGATGAGGATAAAAAAGGCTTTTTAGAAAATAAATAAAGTTTTATTTATTTCAAGGGTTTGGGTTGAGGAGATATTTATTAAAACATTTTTAATAAACATGAGGATTAATATTTAATCTTAATTAAATATTTTGAGTTGGGATTAGGGATAGGAAATGATGGGATTAGCCTTTAATCGAAATTAAAGAAGGATTAGAAGATTTTGGAAGAGGTTAGTGGTCTTAAGGAAATTGGCCAAGTTTTGGGCAAAAAATTAATTATTTATTTATTTTGGAATTTTTGGTCAATTTATTAATTAAATAATTAATAAATAAGGAAATAATGTTTAAATAAGATTTAAACATTTTTGGGAGGGATTCCTTAATTAAATATTTTTAATTAAGATAAAGGGATTTAATGGCATAAAAAAATTTAATTAATTAATTAAATAATTAATTAATTAATAAATGATGATGTCATCGGGGACTTTTTCAGAAAATAAAAATACTTTATTTTCTAAAGGATTTTTAGGTGTCTACACCTACAAACAAACATGTTAGAAAACAAGTCAATGCATTCAGATTTGGCTTCTGAAATAGGTCAAATGGACACTTGGAAGCATGCAAATTGGGGCATTAGTTCATTTTCATGAAGAGAGTATTAAACTATGATTTGGGCTCATGACAAATAACTAGGCACATTTGGAAATTGGTCAAAGTGAGGCACTTGGATCTGTAGGACTGGGAACACTAGCAAATCGATGATTTTCACAAACAAAATGGACCTGGGAAAGTATGCATATAGATTCATCAAGACTTGAAAACTGGCACACTTAAGTATTTTTAGAATGGAACACAATGGTTCAAACCATTTGATCTCATCTCTCACAAATTTAAAGTTATGGCATTCTAAATAGGGGTACTGATCAACATGCACTTTATGACACTAGTAATACTTTACAAATTGCAATTGAAATCACATTTGAAAACAAGTCAAATAGATTTTTCATAGGCTCAAATATAAAATATAATAAGTCTCTAACCCCTAAAGTGCAATGCAAAAGGAATTTTCTCATTTTGGTCAACTGGGTCAAATTTATAACTGGTCAAATAAGGCCTCCCACAATTTTGAACAATTTGCATCAACATGACAATAGTAAACAACCAACTTTGAGAGATTCAAAACCTAGTAAAAACATACCGAAACAACTTGAAAATTGAAACAAAGGTTCATTGATATGCATACAAACACTCCCAAAGTGGAAATTCATAAAAATTTATTGGGTGCAAGATATTCAATTGCAAACTAGGATTCCTATAATTGTTTAACACTTAGGCAAAAATGCAGATTTGAACATTGCTCAAAATGAAACTTCACAAGATGACTCAAAATGGAAATTTAACATTATGGGACACATGGATATATGGAATACAAGGTGTTAGAAACATAAAACACCTCATTGGCCTCAAAATGATAGTCAGATACATATGCATTAAAGGCACTTACAAGGGCTCAATTTGACTCAAAAGTTTAGAATGGTATTCAAAACGAGAATGCAATTTTGAGTCTCATCAAAAGGAATGCTAAAAGTAAACCTAAATGCCATTACTATGGGAATATTGGACATACTTCTAACATCTACAAACCTAAAAGCCATTACTATGGGAATATTGGACATACTTCTAACATCTACAAAAGTATAAAATGGTAAGAAAACTCCTAAACCTAAGCCAAGTGGTAATTATTCTAAATGCAAGAAAGTAGGACATCAAGTTCATGAATGCAAAATAGAGAACATTGATTCTACTATAAATGTATCTAGATTCCAAGATCACTACTATAATTGTCAAAAGTATGGACATAAGGTTTATGAGTGAAGACTTAAGAAGAAATCACAATGGTCACATAGAAAACAAACTCATGCAACAAAGAAAAGAAATTCCTATGATTGGGACTATAACACATGGTACAAACACATTCTACAGAATTACTTCAAGACACATTTCAAAGGAAATTACAAGAAATGGCTAAATGGTGAGATAATATGTTTCAATTGTCTTAGAGTGGGAGATATCAGTAAGAATTTGATGTAGGAGCATCTTGGTTTTTCTCGATGGCTACTTTGGAGTTCATGGGAGGAGGCTTGGTAGTTTCTTTGGTGGATGCTTGGACTGGTACTCGGTTGAAGAAGGAATTTGGAGCTTAGTAGGGTCTTTTGCTGCTCAGCATGATCTGAAATTTTTGTCCCTATTGCAAGTCGTGTAACTAATTTTCTAAACTGAATTAGAGGATGAAAATTTCAAGGATGGAAGAGGGCCTAGAATTCTACCTACAGTTCAAAGATTGAGTTCTAATTCATTTGGAGCTAGGAGATATCACAATTTTACTAAGACATCAATTTTGGAAATTTAATTGTTGTAGGAGGCCGACTTTGGCATTTAATTTATATATTTGTATTTAATTTGTGTTCCAAGCTGACTTGTGGCTTAGATTGGTATAATTAAGGGTTTTGAGGAAGTCTTTAAGCATTATTCATCTATGGAGGAGAAGTAGAGGATCTTGGAAGAGCAAATTTTGAGAAGGGCTAGTAGCTGGGGCTTGGAAAACAAGGAGATTGCTTGGTGAGCTTGCGAGCACAAGTTGAGATCTTCCTTGGAGGTTTCTACCAAAGTGTGGAACTGGACTAGCTAGAGTGTGGGATTGGATCTTGAGGGATCTTGCAAAACTAATGCTTACTTTTTATTTGGTCGTAACCGGGAAGACCTTACAGCCCAACACATTGCATGTAATGAGTTATATTTTATGAATATATTATTATGATTTGGTATCAGATCTTGCATTGTTACTTCTTGTTGTTGTGTTTCCACTACATGGTTTTATAGCAAGGGGCTAGGACATCTCCTTTTGGGATTCTCTTGCCTTGCAGCTTGGAAAACAAGGAGATTGTTTGGTGGGCTTCTGAGCACAAGTTGAGATCTTCTTTGGAGGTTTCTACCAGAGTGTGGATCTGGACTAGCTAGGGTGTGGGATTGGATCTTGAGGGATCTTGCAGAACTATTACCTGCTTTGTATTTGGCCATAACTGGGAAGGCCTTACAGCCCAGCACATTACATGTCATCAGTTATATTTTATGAATATATTATTATGATTTGGTATCAGATCTTGCATTGTTACTTCTTGTTGTTGTGTTTTCTCTGCATGGTTTTATAGCAGGGGGCTAGGACATCTCCTTTAGGGATTCTCCTATCTTGCAGCTTGAAAAACAAGGAGATTGTTGGGTGGGCTTGTGAGCACAAGATGAGATCTTCCTTGGAGGTTTCTACCACAGTGTGGATCTAGACTAGCTAGGGTGTGGGATTGGATCTTGAGGGATTTTGCAAAACTATTACTTGCTTTGTATTTGGTCATAACTAGGAAGGCCTTATAGCCCAACACATTGCATGTAATCATTTATATTTTATGAATATATTATTATGACTTGATATCAAATCTTGCATTGTTACTTCTTGTTGTTGTGTTTTCGCTGCATGGTTTTATAGCAGGGGGCTAGGACATCTCCTTTGGGGATTCTCCTGCCTTGCACTATGTCAGGTGGTATCAGAGTGAAGGTTTTTCCTGAGTGTGTGGACAGATCGCCAAAGTTGAGACAGTTTGAACTAGGACTTGGGTTGGAGAAGTAGATCTGAGTTGATCTTCATTTGGTGGTGGATTTCCTTTTTGGAGTCCTAGATCTCTTGGTTGTGAGGTGGAAGATTGTTGTTTTGGATTGCAATTGCAAAGGGCTTACAGATGGGTCGATGGATGCAAAGATGGATGAATAATCTTGTTGAGGCATGATCGTAGAGAATTTTTGGATTGCAAATTTATGGTCCTAGACTTGTGATGTGGTTCCTGATTGTTCATGCAAGGTGGCAGGTTGTGATCTGACTTGTAAACAATTCAAGGTTGTCACAAGGAGCGTGGGAAGGATTTTGTTGCAGAGGGTTTTTGGAGATCTTTGGAGATGGCTCTAAGAGGATTGGACCATGAGATGATTTCAAAACTCCATGATATAGTGGAAAGGAATTTTTCTATGATGTTTTCTCGGTTAGATGCTAGATTGGTTGATCAAGCTAAGAAGGTCAAGGTGGCAGAGTTTGGTTTTGTTGATCAATTTGTGAAGTTTGATATAGAATTTGCAAAATAGTTGGAAGTTGTTGCTGAAGATATTCCTAACCTTGTTGATGTTGGGATGGACATTGGTTTTCATGATCAGTTGGATGAGTCTAACATGGAAATTGTAGAGCACTTGGTCGTGGATGATCTGGTTGCTTTTGGTGGTGAGTTGTGTGTTGTAGAGCATCTTTTTGTAAGCAATGAGATGGTTGGTGTTGAGATTTTTACATGTGTTGATGGAGATCTTCATGTTGCTATTGATGTGGATTTTGTGGTTGATATGGAGTTCGTTGTTCCTGGTGTGGATTCACTAGTTATTGTTGTGGATGAGGATTTGATGTTGAAGCATTATGTTTAGTTTGTTCCTAGGAGTGAGCATGCTGATTGGATGGTTGATATTCTAGTGTTTTATAGAATGATGTGGATGTGGATGATGTGCAGATTGGTTTTCTTATCCCTGTTGGAGTGGAAGCCTTTGGTAAAGATGAAGTTGGTTGCTGCTCTTTCTTTTGGCATCAAAGTGTGGGACACACTTTTCTATTTACCTGGGGAGTCTAATGTAGGAGCATCTTGGTTTTTCTTGGTGGCTACTTTGGAGTTAATGGGAGGAGGCTCAATAGTTTCTTTGGTGGATGCTTGGACTAGTACTCAGTTGAAGAAGGAATTTGGAGCTCGGCAGGGTCTTTTGCTGCCTGGCATGGTCTGGAAATTTGGTGCATGTTTCAAGTCATGTAACTAATTTTTTTAAATGAGTTAGAGGATGAAAATTTCAACTATGGAAGACAACATAGACTTCTACCTATGGTTTGAAGCTCGAGTTATAATTCATTTGGAGCTAGGAGATATCACAATTTTACTAGGACATCAATTTTGGAAATTTAATGGTTGTAGGAGGCTGACTTTAGCATTTAATTTATGTATTTGTATTTAATTTGTGTTTTGGTCCGACTTGTGGCTTAGATTGTTATAAGTAAGGGTTGTGGGGAAGTCTTTAGGCATTATTCATCTATGCAGGAGAAGTAGAGGAGCTTGGAAGAGCGAATTTTGTGAAGGGCTAGTAGCTACGGCTTGGAAAACAAGGAGATTGCTTGGTGGGCTTGCGAGCACAAGTTGAGATCTTCCTTGGAGGTTTCTACTAGAGTGTGGATCTAGACTAGCTAGGGTGTGGGATTGGATCTTGAGGGATCTTGCAGAACTATTACTTGCTTTGTATTTGGTCGTAACCAGGAAGGCCTTATAGCCCGACACATTGCATGTAATCAGTTATATTTTATGAATATATTATTATGATTTGGTATCAGATCTTGCATTGTTACTTCTTGTTATTGTGTTTCTGCTGCATGGTTTTATAGAAGGGGGCTAGGACATCTCCTTTGGGGATTCTTTTGCCTTGCACTATGTCAGGATTACAAAACTAGGATACTTGCATCAACATCAAGAAATAAAGATGAAAAACCAAAAAATAAGAAGGCATAGATAGAGGTACTAAGAGCTAGAAACAATAGAGTAGAAGACAATGTGATCACCCAATCTAATGGATCTAGTGACCACATTACATCTCACTAAAAGAAAAGAGGTATGCAGGACTTTTATAATTGAAAGCTATATTTTACATCAGTTCCTAGCATTAAAGTTTTGAAAAAGATATATTTGCATAATTAGAAATGTATGGAGAAATGATCAGTAAGTACTGAGCATCAGTGGTATAGTCTATATTGACCAAGTCTTGTAGTAAAGACTGAGTGATTAGGGAGGATCATATATTGACCAAGTTAATTGGTTATGATCGAGTGCATAATGTTGATTGAACTAAAGTTCAGGCCAAGTACAATTATCATACACTAACTGAATTTGAGGACATTTATTGTAGACCTAAATTGAAAGATTGAAGGTATATATCGAATCTAAATGATTATCTTTCTTACCTTCCAATTGAAGAGTGCAAGAGAAGACTAAAGGCAGTCTCAACAACCAAGGCAAGGAATCACAAAAGGGAATTATGAAATTTGTGAAAAGAAGTAAATATTACTCTTATTGTCGAGAAAGGTATTTTGTGAAAAGATTTTATTGAAAACCCTAGTTCACAATGGCGTCTGGAAGTGAAATGACAAAGGAAATAAATTTATACTTTTCTAGTTGCATCATCAAGTGGATCTACATCAAGAAGTGCTTTGAATGCATAATGAAGAGGAAGAGTGACAAAGAGAAGAAACAATTCTAGAAATTGTGGGAAATTAAGAGGAAAATCAAAGGGGAAGAGGTCTCAATCTAGAGGACTAAGAGATTGTTGGTACTATGGAAAACCAGGACATAAGAAGAAAGATTGTTGAACTCAAAAGAACAATGAAGGAGACAAACGAGAGGGAAACAAGGAGGAAAATGTGGTAAGTAGCAAATCTGAAGAGGATGCTTTTCTTCTTTCTTTTGAAATTGTTGATGATTCTTGGAATTTATATTTCAGGGCTTCATTTCATGCTACACCCTATAGAGGTTCTTTATTGATTATGTCCAAGGAGATTTTGGGCTTGTTTATTTAGGGGATAATGAACCCTATCAGATTGTTAGAAAGGGAAAAGTTAAGTTTACGTTGCAGAATGGGAATCAATGTCTACTATATGAGGTAGGACATGTTCCAAGGTTGAGTAGGCACCTTATATCTTTGTATAGGTCATATTGCTCCTTCTACTTTAATTATTTTAGAGAAAAATGAATGTTCAAGAATAGTTGTTGTAGTTGAGTAGGGAGAACAAACATTTGTTGCAAATTTTGATAGAACACTATGGCACAACAAACTTGGGAACATGAGTGAGAAAGGTATAAAATTACTTCATTCAAAGAAAGTTTTACCAGGTCTGAAATGTGTCAATATAGATTTATGTGAAAGTTGTGTGTATGGAAAACAAAAGAGAGTGAGTTTTATGAAAAGTGGGAAGGAAAAGAAAAATGAGAAATTAGAGCTTGTGCATATAGATGTATGAGGACCAACTTAGGTATCTTCTCTTGGTGGCTCTCATTATTATGTTACATTTATTGATGATGCAACTAGAAAAGTATGGGTTTATTTCCTGAGACATAAATCTAATATTTTTTAACTTTTAAGAAAAAGAAATGCTTTGTTGAGAATGAGGCTTGTAAAATCCTATTTGAATGTTAATAATATTTAAATATGAATATCCCAAATATAAACTAAATTTAAAAAAATATATTTTAAATATAATATAAACTAATTATAATTACTAAACAAACATATATTACTTAAAATATATATTTATTAATTTAAAAATTTAATAATTAATATTAAAAAAATTTAAATAATAATTAAAAAACATTTATATTTTAAACTTACCTATCCCCTCACAGGGCCCGCATCCCATTTGGCATGCTGCCAAAGGTAGTAGTGTGCTGCCATAGGTAGTCGTGTGATGCACTATGGTAGTTGCATGTTGTCATTTGGGCAGGCGTGCAGTGGGGGAGTAAAACCCCTCCCTTTATAATATGATTTTATTTATTTTTAATTCTTTTAATTTTTTATTTTTTTTGAAAAAGGGATTTTATTTAATATTTTGTTTTTAAATTATTATTTTTTATGTAATTGCAGGTACAGGTTTGGAGGATGAATTTTTCCAGCAAGCTAATTTTTAAAAAAACAAATCATAGATTCAATCTAGTAATTTTTCCATCAAACCCTAACCCAACTAATTTATTTTCTTGCTAAATTTTCCTTTTGTCAAACATCAAATAGGGCTTTATTTCATTGCACAGATCCAAGCTAATAAAATAAAATGACTAGAAAACTTCAAACACCCAAAAGGCACAAAGCACATAGATCTTTTTAAATGAAATCTATTATGGGCTTCAAACCCTGCCTCACACTAATGCTAATAATCTAGCAACCTGGTGAAACCCCTGTGCACTAAGCCAAAACCCTTCAAAGCTTCCAAAATTCTTATAGCCCATATCTCAAAAATTGCTCCCCAAAAACCTGTTGTGAAATAATGATTTGAAACCCTTTGATATAGAGCCTTGACTCCCTTTAGGGTTTCTATTTCCAAAAAGCCCTAAAATATAACTATTTTATTTAAGTTATCTTTTCAATGTATATTTAGTCACTCTTTAATTCAAAATATTTAGTAATTTTATTTCTCATTTTATAATTTAATGCAAGCTCATTAAGAGTAATTATTTATTATTTTAATCAATAAGGATAACTAGAGTGCATGATCAAATTGCAACTCCAATTAAGTCAATATCAATTAAATATTTTTATTAAGACAATATTTAATATTTAAATTCTTTTAATTAAATTTTCTAAATTAGGACTTTAAGTTCAATCTTTTAATTTAGTCAAAATTTTCGATAATTCCAACAAATGAAATATCATCTTATTTTTATATTTTTTTCTTTTTAATTAAATAAAATTTACTAATTCAAATATCATTGATTAATCTAAAAATCATAAATAAGCATTCTACCAAGAAAATCACAAAGTCAAACCCCATGACATACATAAGGAAAACCAACCAAAGTGAAAATCAAACAACGTACGTACAAAAAGACTCATGGGTTTAAAAAGGGTAGATAGTTAGATATGAGTCCTCCTTGTAGGACAAGTATTTTGTATATGGCTGGGATTGGATCTAATCATTAACTTCACATTCTTACCATTGAGTTATTGCAATAGGGCACGCTCATCCTACCAATTTAGGGAAGTTGATGCATGGTACTTGCAACCTGCATAAAAGACAAACATGTATGCATATGCATATATATCTAAGCTTAACAGGAAATAATAAGGGGTGGTACATCGTATAGATCCTAACTAGTAGGTGACTATGACTCCCTCCCTTAACCACATCAAACATGTGAGATAGAAATGTAAAACATACATGCACACCATATACATGCAAGTATGGGGTAAGTGCAATAATAAATGACAAGTCAAATCATTGAATGCTCAAATATAAAAATGCATCACAATGAATATAAAATAATCATCATTTGGAGACCTATCATATGACATCATCATGAAAGAAATCACATTTACTAAGAACCATTAAAATATTATTAATTCACTATTAATCATGTAACCATCAACCAACACATGAAATATAATCAACTAAGTAATCATCTTTTATATATATATATATATATATATATATATATATATATATATATATATATATAATCCAAGACATGAAATAATGTCATATAACCATAAATCAAATATCTCTGAAACTAACACATACATGAAATAGGCCTAAAGTAGTTTGACAATCAGAACAAAAAAATAAACTATGTTCGAGCATAATAGTGAACTTATGGGGTTCAAAAATTTTAGACTAAGTGTATGTTGTTGAGATTTCCTCGAAAAAGGTAATGTGGAGAGATCCTAGTGAGCTTCCAATTGATGTAGTGCATAGGGATACTTTGCAGCAAATCTTCTTGAAAAGAGAAGTCTTTCTTCCAAATAAGTAGGATTCGTTATTTTGGGCTACTGCAAAAGTGGAGGTTGCACAATACAGGATGGATACAAAGTATTACAATAGTTAAATAATAGTAAGATCCCTAACCGTCCATTCTCATTTTGTTGGAATAAGTTTTTTCTCCCCAAAGCTAGATGCTTTGCATGGTTGGATTTGAGGATCAAAATTCTTACTAGTGAATGACTAGCAAAAATCCACATTGTGTATCCATTCAAATGTATTTTATGCACGAATAAGGATGAAACAATGGACCTCCTTCTTTTAAACTATTCATTTTCTTAAGACTGTTAGACTTATGTGCTAAACAAGTTGAGTTTCTCTATGCCTTTACTATGCAAATTATGGGACATGTTTCAATCATGGTTTGTGCTCCATTCCAAGTCTCTTTTTTCTTATATCCTCGTTGTTGTGGTTTGGGCTATATGGTAGGAGAGGAATAAACACATTTTTTACCAAGATTTTAACTCAATATTCTTTGTTCAAGAAGGCCTTCAGATTTCTGTCCATAAAATTGTTAACACTAACATCTCAAATTCTAAATACAATTATCTTTTTTCATATTGGGAAGACACAATTGTTAGGGAATGGAAAGGCTTTCTTGTACATTCTAGATCTATTCTTAATAGAAGTTTGAAAACACTAGTAGATCATTTAACAATTAAATGGAACCCCCCTTCCACTGGTTTTGTGAAGCTTAACTTTAGTGGAGCATCTAGGGGTAACCTGGCAAATCGGGCATTGACATGTTCATAAGGGATCGCCATGGTATAGTGCAAGCACTTAAAGTTGGCCCAATTCACCCACTAACAACATAACTAAAGCTCAACCTTTTCTCATTGGGCTTGTTTTGGCTAAGCGAAGACATCTTAAAACAATCCATGTCAAGGTGATTCCATGGTATGCATGCATCAATAGATCACCCATGAACTAGAAAATCATGTATATCATGTATCAAATATGGAATCTTATAGACTCTCTTGATTATCATTGTATCTTGCATACCTTTTGAGAAGGTATTAGAGTAGGATATTTTCTTGCTAATTTGGGTTGTGATGAATTTAATTTTGAAGCATTCATCCCTCATACTCAACTTGTTGAATGACAATAATTACATGAGTTTATTGAGCATGGTAAGGTTGACATTTAATTCAAAGTGCATATGTTTTCATTCATAGACATCATTCAATTATGTTATATTTGATGATGCTTATGTTGATATATTAACATTGGGTTACAAATTTGTTTATTGAAAATTAAGTCACAAATTTTAAGTGGGAGCTCAAGACATCAAAACACTAGCTTATATTCTCATCCTATGTCATATTGGGTATTTTTGGATTGACAAGGAATTCCATATCACAAAGGGCTCTCGTTCTTCAATTGTATGAATTGAGTGCTTAAATTCAGGGTTTTTGATTACTTCCATGGTGCATCATGGCTCTTCTGGTCAAACCTTCATTTTGGCAATCCACCTTTCTTTCCCTTTGCATGAGTAATCTGTGGTTGGCTTGATGAATGTTGTTGGTGGAATCTCAGCTCCTTCTTGGTCATGCTTTTCGACAGCCTATTTGGCAGTTCATCTGACACATCACCTTTTTGCTTGTTGGAGTGTATCTCATAATGAATTATGATATACTATATGTTTTTGATAGTTTGCATTGGAGGTTAATTACTACATTTTGTCTTGACTGGTCTATGGAGATTATCGTATTAAATCTTGATGATTAGATCAAAACTTCTCTTCTCTTCTTTCTCTACTTCTCTATTGTAATTAGTTTGGATTCAGAAATTTCTTTCTCATGAACTTGCACACCAATTATATATGTTAATAAACTAGCAGTTGCACGTCTATGTACATGCAACGATTAGCCGATAGGAGAGATTTTTCTAATTGAATGCAAGGAAAAGAAGATGTTTTATGTTTCTATGGAGAAGATATATCAATTTATTATTAGATTATGAGTATAGTAATTCAAATCTAATATATTGTGTTGAGTTGACATATTTAGAAAGATTTAAAGTAAGAAAACATAAGAAATATTACAAGTAAACAAAAATACTCATTCATTAAGTGTGAACATAAATCATTGTGTGCAATGTTACAATTTAGTATAATATTTAACAGAGAACATACGTAGCTTGCCAACTAAATAAGTTTAAAGGAATAGTAAAGAAATATAATATTTTTTAATCAATATTTGTTTCAATAATTTTTATTTGTTGTGCTTCAAATTTATGGCGTGTGAGCTTATATTAAACATATATTTGAATAAAAAAACATAATATTCAAATTGCAAATATCTTATTTGAGAAGTACAATTAGAAATCATATTGTTAACATATGACCTAAAACATAATAGTAAATAGTGTAAATATGCATAAATGTTGTAGTTAGCAGTGTTGAAAATTGTATGTTGAAAGTGGTATACTATAATCTGCACAAGAAAATTAGAATAATTTTAAGTTAGGTTTGTTTAAATTCAATAAAAATTAGCATATACACATGAAGAAAAAAGTTATGATTCATATGCTTTTAACTTTTAAAAATTAATAAAAAAATATATAAACCATACATTGAATTTTATAGAAGATAAATCATATTAAAAATATATAATCATATTTTCACTACAAATCAACATGTACACATAAGAAAGAAAAAAAAATGATTAAAGGGTGAACCCACAATAATGGGTTCCACTTTAGTGGGATGAACAAAAATGAAAAAAAATTCAAAATGAGAAATTGAGTTTACCATATGTTCGCGCGAACTTTTTTTTTAATCATGTTCGCGTGAACATATTTGGTATGTTCACATGAACATATGTGATATATATGTTCACGCAAACATGATTTGCATGTTCGCATGAACATAGGTTCATGCGAACATGGTAAACGTGTTCGCGCGAACGCCATGTTCACACGAACATGCAAAATCACAAAAATTTTAACCTTTTTTTCTTTTTTTCTTTTTTTTGCTCTTTTGACTACCATAATTGTAGGAGAATGATCTCCTACTGTAAAATAAAAAATGTCAAAATGTGCTTCTCGGAGCAAGCTTTCCAACGACTATAATTTTATTACATAATTTAATCATTAAGACTTTCAAATATGAGTTTAACTCATTATAGGTTCATTACTGATTGAACATCAACTGACTTTGACACCTCGGGAAAATTAGTAAATTAGGTCAAAAAAATTTTGAAAAATATGGAGGCATTGGCTTATTGAGATACCTTTCTATTCAAAAAAAAAAATGGTTTATGATAAATTGACATCAAATTATCTGTGTCAAACGGAACGTATGTCTGAATACGGTTCATGTCACTTCAAAACTTCATAGACTATACAATATTCAACAAAAATAAATCAAACCAAATGCAGACACTGGATATTGATGCTACAAATCCAACGTAGAAAGAATTACTTCATTATCATTTCTAAAAAAAAAGTTATGTGTGTCAAATGGACTGCCACTTTTTAAAATATTGAATTTTATTATGTACCACTTTTTGGAGGAGATAAAAAAAAATTGACATAAAAAAAAAAAAAAAATTAGATTAAAAAATATTGTTACAAAGTAGGAACAAAGTACTCAAAATCACTAGTTTATGTCATCTTGAAATTATTTATAGTTTTGGAGATATAGTCAATTGAACGTGACATTTGTTGCAAAAATATAGATTTCAGAGTCAAAATTGGTCAAAAAGTGGAACCCATTATTGTGGGATCACCCTAAATGTATTTAACTTCTAAATAAAAAATCTAATTAAAATTATAATATAACATAAATTAAATTTACAAAAGATAAATCATACTAAAATTATATATACACATTTTATTTAAATTTGATAAAATGGAAAATAAAACTCAAATTTATAAACTTACAATAACTTTACAAAGAAAAATGAAACCAAAACTAAATAAACATACATTTCAACACTCACGGGAGAATTATATACATTTTAACTTTACAAAGGAAAAATCAAAATAAACCTAAATATAACATGTACTTAACACATTTAATATATAAAAAATCTAAAATTATATGTAACATGCATTTAACTTCAAAACTAAATTATCAATCTTTTAGCCCATACTATATTGCATGCAATTAATAAATGTCCATTCTAGTTTTAATCTAGTAAGAAAGAAATTATCATTAATAGATTTAACTTCTAAATTAAAAAATCAAATAAAAATTGTTTATTACATAAATTGAATTTCACAAAATGCATTTAACATACTTTTAATATATAAAAAACTCAAATTTCATGTAGCATTTATTTAACTTCAAAACAAAATTATCAAATCATTACCCACTATTTTCCATGCAATTACTACATGTTCCTTAAATTTTCATCTAATAAAAAAAATTGATAACATGTATTTAACTTGTAAATAAAAATCAATTATTAAGCCGAGAGGCTTTCCTACAGTGGGAGCAAATATCAATGTAAACTTTTTCAACTTTTAAAAAAATTTGACGTATAACTGGCTGTCCAAATTAATATTATTAATAAAAAAAATTATTATATATCTCTACAGTTACAAATCTGACTCGACAAAAATTGTTCATTAAGCCGAGAGGCTTTCCTACAATGGGAGCAAATATCAATGTAAACTTTTTCAACTTTTAAAAAAATTTGACGTACAATTGGTTGTTCAAATTAATATTATTAATTAAAAAAATTATTATATATCTCTACAGTTACAAATCTGACTCAACAAAAATTGTTCATTCATAGTAATAAAGAAATCACCTCATTGGACAGTTACATGCAATACCAATGAATATGGAATTCGTAGTGTCTGTAGATTGTTCTCAATATTGTTATTGAGATTGAGAGGGTCTTGAATAGAAGATGGAGAAATTGAATTCTAGTGCATAATTCAAATCTCTGTGAATTCATTCTGACGAAGAGATTGATTTTCAGTGGATTGCAAAATTCAGCCATGGAGAAAATGCAAAGCAAAATATGGGTGACATTGAAAGGAAAGTGCGCTCCATTGGGTCCCTGCTACTACTACTTCTTCCTTCCATGGCTGCTCTTCATGGAAATCCGCGCACAGGAAGAGGGAAATGAGATTTTCATCCACTTGCTTGAAAGCTCCATGTCAAGATCCCTCATCTCCGCAGGTCATATGCACCATGGGATTCGATCTCGCGACCTACTGCAACCTCACTCTCTTTTCCTTGCTAGACCACGCCCTTCTTCCCATCCTCCACTCCAACAACCTCCCCAGTACAATTCAATCTCACAGCTCCGCTCAAAAGCTTTCCTACCGAGATTTTGTTGACCCTGAGGTCGGGGATCTGAATCCCCTCACTGGAGGCTGGCCAGGGTCTTGTAATCTGTAGGTGCAAAGTTGCCAGAAATATTGGCAGATCTGTGATCATTACGCTGAATGGCCACGCACGTGTTTTTTTTTCGGACCTTTACAGTGCTGGCAACATGATTGTCCATGGAATTGATCATCTTGTTGATGGAAAAGAAGTCAGGAAACACTAGAAAATCAAGAAGCTCAGAAGGCTGCAAAAGAGGGTAAAGAGATCAAGAAACTCCAAAAAATATCATTTGTCTTCCTGTGGTCTCAAGTGGCTAGGGAATTCGAACACTAGACCTTGCGGTTCTAAAGGTCGCTTAACCTCAGGGCATTCTCATATGCAAGCTTGGAGGCCAAAGGTGTCGAGTTCGATTCCCAAGCACGGATTCAATGGTTCAGAAATATCGAGCAACCAGTTGAAGAATCTGTTGGACTCTGGTTTCAAACAGAGGGGCAAAGATCATGGTCACATGGATTGGCTAGGCCACTGGGTTGTGAAAGATCCACCTGTGAGCCAATTTCTTTGAAAATCTGATTAAAGATTGATTGATGTTGGAAGATGCATTGCGTTGAATTTAAACATTAAAAAAAAAATAGTTTTAGTTTTAACCCTTTCCCTGCAGTTTTATCAAAAGAAAATTACAGATTTTTAAATTCTTTTCAATTATCATTTTTTTTAAATGTATAAAGCACAATATAAATCTATGAAAGAAGAAATCTGTTAATAGATTTACTATCTAAACATTCTAGTTTTCTTGAAAAGTCTTTGAATTTATCAAATAGAAAGATTTTACATTATAATAGAAATAATTTTAAAATTAGAATAGTATTAAGTTTTGAAGTTCTTTTCTATCTTGTTAATTGAAAAAATCTTAATGAAAAAATAGAAGTTTCATCTTTTTAAAAAGATTTATAAAGTTTTAATTTTAGTAACTAATTTTAAACCTTAAAAAGAACACCATCACCACTTAGCTAACATACTAATTAGTCAACCCAAAAATAATTTATAGTTTTAAAACAAGTGAACCCAAGTTACACACACACACACACACACACATTAATCTAAATTGAATCCTAACGCTTAACTAAATTTAATTGTAATCTAAAACTTAATTAAACATCAAGTAACATTTACTTCTAATCTTAGCATTAAATCAATTATTCCCTAACCCTAAGTCTAATAAAAATATTAAACCAAATGAAACCATCATGTTGAAACTAATTATATACTAAACTAATTTACCATTTATCACAAATCAAATAAACTATTATTCCTAATAACACACCTTACTAAGAAGGAAAAGAGATGATAAGAGTGTGAAGGGGGGAATGCACATAAGATTTTAATTAGGAGTTGACAAATTGTGTGTGTGTGTGTGCGCGCGCGCGCACGCGAGAGAGAGAGAGAGAGAGAGAGAGAGAGAGAGAGAGAGAGAGAGAGAGAGAGAGAGAGAGAGAGAGAGATGGTATGGTAATTAGGGGGAAGACATGCTTAGAGAGGAAGGGGGAAGAGCAAGGTAAAGAGAGAAAGAATATAACTAGGGTGCAATACACACACACAGGACATCATTAGATGAAGGGGAAATGAAAATAGGGGGAGGGGGAAGAGATGAGGTAAAGAGAGAAAGAGGATAACTTGGGAGGGAGGGAGAGAGAGAGAGAGAGATTAGTGGGAGAAATATTTGAGAGAAAGAGTGAGATAAGGGGGAGAGGGTGAGGGACACGAGGTATAGCTAGATGTAAGATATGGTGGGAGGGGGAAGAAAAGGCAAAGAGGGAGAAGTGAAAGGGAGGAGATAAGGAAGATAAATAAAATGAGGGGGAGAGAGATCAATAGATCACAAGAAATAGGCTAATTAGGGTTTAAGATAGATAGTTATGATGATGATGAGAGAGAGAGAGGGTAATTAGGGGGAGGGGGTAGAGGGAAGAATAACGTAAAGAGAGAGAGAGAGAGAGAGAGAGAGAGAGAGAGAGAGAGAGAGAGAGAGAGAGAGAGAGAGAGAGAGAGAGAGATGGTAATAATGGGGAAGGAATATTTAGAGTTGAAGGAGATGGAGAAAAGGGGATGAGGGAGATACGAGGTGAAAGATGATAACTAGGTTCCAATTTAAATTTAAATTTAGATGATAACTTCTAATTTTAGCATTAAATTAATTATTCCCCAACCTTAAGTTTCATATAAATATTTAAAAAAATTAAACCATCATGTTGAAACTAATTATATACCAAACTAATTTACCATTTATCACAAGTCAAATAAACTATTATTCCTAATAGCACACCTTACTAAGAGGGAAAACAGATGATAAGAGTGTGAACTGGGGAATGTACATAAGATTTTTATTAGGGATTGACAAATGTGTGTGTGTGTGTGTGTGTGTGTGTGTGTGTGTGTGTGAGAGAGAGAGAGAGAGAGAGAGAGAGATTGTAATTAGGGGAAGACGTGCTTAGAGAGGGAGGGGGAAGAGTGAGGTAAATAGAGAAACAAGATAACTAGGGTGCTATAGACACACACACACACACACAGAGAGATTAGTGGGAGAAATATTTGAGAGAAAGAGTGAGATAAGGGGGAGAGGGTGAGCGACGCGAGGTATAGCTAGGTGTAAGATATGGTGGGAGGGGGTAGAAAAGGAAAAGAGGGAGAAGTGAAAGGGAGGAGATAAGGGAGAGATCAATAGATCAAAAGAAATAGGTTAATTAGGGTTTAAGATAGATAGGTATGATGAGAGAGAGAGAGAGAGAGAGAGAGAGAGAGAGAGAGAGAGAGAGAGAGATGTTAATAATGGGGAAGAAATATTTAGAGTTGAAGGAGATGGAGAAAAGGGGATGAGGGAGATAGGAGGTGAAAGGTGATAACTAGGTTCCAATTTAGAGGGAGGGTGAGAAATTAAATTTACTTCTAATCATAGCATTAAATCAATTATTCCACAACCCTAAGTTTAATATAAATATTAAAAAAAATAAACCCTCACATTGAAACTAATTATATATTGAACCAATTTACCATTTAGCGCAAATCCAATAAACTATTATTCCTAATAGCACACCTTACTAAGAGGGAAAAGATATGTTAAGAGTATGAAGGGGGGAGTGTACATAAGATTTTGATTAGGGGAAGACAGATATGTGTGTGTGTGTGTGTGAGAGAGAGAGAGAGAGAGAGAGAAATCAGGGGAAGACATCATTAGACAAAGGGGAGATTGAAATAGGGGGAGTGGTAAGAGATGAGGTAAAGAGAGAGATAAGAGAGAGAGAGAGAGAGAGAGAGAGAGAGAGAGAGAGAGAGAGAGAGAGAGAGAGAGAGAGAGGGAGAGAGAGAGAGAGAAAGAGAGAGAGATTGTAATTGGGGGAAGACATCATTAGATGAAGGGGAGATGGAAATGGGGGGAGGGGGAGAGAGGATAAATTGGGAGAGAGAGAGAGAGAGAGAGAGAGAGAGAGAGAGAGAGAGAGAGAGAGAGAGAGAGAGAGAGAGAGAGAGAGAGAGATTACTAGGAGAAATATTTGATAGAAAGAGTGAGATAAGGGAGAGAGGCCAAGAGACATGAGATATAGCTAGGTGAAGATATGGTCAGAGGGGGAAGAAAAGGAAAAGAGGGAGAAGTGAAAGGGAGGAGATAAGGAAGATAAATAAAATGAGGGGAAGAGAGATCAATAGATCACAAGAAATGAGATAATTAGGGTTTAAGATAGATAGGTATCATGATGGTTTAGAAAGAGAGAGAGAGAGAGAGAGAGAGAGAGAGAGAGAGAGAGATGGTAATAATGGTGGGGAAGGCATATTTATAGTTGAAGGAGATGGAGAAAAGGGGATGAGGGAGATAGAAGGTGAAAGATGATAACTAGGTTCCAAGTTAGAGAGAGAGAGAGAGAGATTAAATTTTCTTCTAATCGTAGCATTAAATTAATTATTCCCTAACCCTAACTTTAAAACAAATATTAAACCAAATTAAACCCTCACGTTGAAACTAATTATATACTAAACCAATTTACCATTTATTACAAATCCAAAAAACTATTATTCCTAATAGCACACCTTAATAAGAGGGAAAAGAGATGTTATGAGTATGAAAGGGGGAGTTTATATAAGATTTTGATTAGGGGTAGAAAAATATGAGCGAGAGGTGAGAAAAAGGGGAAAGGATGTGTGTGTGTGTGTGTGTGTGTGTGTGAGAGAGAGAGAGAGAGAGAGATGGTATAATGGGGAATGCATGTTTAGAGTTGAGGGAGATAGAGAAAAGTGGATGACGAAGATAGGAGGTGAAATATTATACCTAAGTTCCATGAGAGAGAGATAGAGAGAGAGAGAGAGGGGTCCTAATAATAGTACGAGGGGACATAAAAGATAGAGAGTGAGGGAGATAGGAGGTGAAAGACGATAAATAGGTTCAATGTGTGTGTGTGTGTGAGAGAGAGAGAGAGAGATAATAATCACGGCAAGACATCATTAGATGAAGGGGAGATAGAAATAGGGGTAGGGGAAGAGATGAGGTAAAGAGAGAAAGAGGATAACTTGGGGGGGGGGGGGGGAGAGAGAGAGAGAGAGAGAGAGAAGGGGGAGAGGGTGGGGGACATGATGTATAGCTAAGTGGAAGATATGGTGGGAGGGGGGAGAAAATCCAAAGAGGGAGACGTGAAAGGGAGGAGATAAGGAAGACAAATAAAATGAGGGGAAGAGAGATCAATAGATCACAAGAACAAGGATAATTAGTATTTAGATAAATAGGTATGATGATGATGCTGATGATGGATATGTCAACATTTCTTTCAATGATTATTAAGTATTTCTTTATTACACATGTTTGTATAAAAATTTCTATATTGCGTCAATGTAATCAAATTGTTTAGCAATAGAATGTATAACATTTCTTCAATTTCTATAACATTAAATAATTATCTATATGATTTTAAAATATCTTTTTAAATTACTATTTTTTTTCTCTATACAACTTTTTAAATTTATTATATAAAATGTATACTAAATTATAATAATATTAAATATTTATTAATTAAAAAATTTCGTAATATATTAACTATAACAAATTATAATTTTTAAAATAATGTCTTTCATTTTGCATCATGAGTGCTACTAGCTTATATATATATATATATATATATAAAATAAGCCGAGAGATATCCTTCTCGAGGCACCCATTGCACTGAGTGAGATTATGAAAATAGGCGCCTCGAGGAGGATATCTCTCGGCTTATTTATATATATATATATATATATATATATATATATAAAAGCTAGTATATATTATATATATTATAAGTGGAATTTCACAAATGATGAATCACATTAAAATTATAAATATATAAAAATTTGACAAAATTGGAACAAAAATATTATAATTAACATATATTTTACTTTGAAATAAAAATTAAATTAAAATTATATAAAATATGCATTGAATTTCTAAAATGAAAAATCAAACTAAAATTATATAAACTTACCGATAGCTTTACAAAGACACACAAACATGCCTTTAATCTTCACAATGAAACTCACACTAAAATTATATAATCTTATATAACAATCATTTAAATTCAAAACAAAATTATCAAACATTTGTTGTAATGTCCCCATTTTAGCAGTTGACCAAGTGTGTCTGTGTTAGCCTTGTTCTACATGGTCCTAAGGGCTAATGAAGGGTTTAATGGGATCTTGGAGTGTTTTGGCCTAGTCATTTCCAGTTTGGGCCAAAACGAAGTTGATTTACTCAGTTTCAGGCATACTTACTATTTTAAGTAAGTTGGCAGGACATAGTGCAGGTCAATTTTGGTGATTGGATTCGATACTCCTCAGTGAGAGCTTTCCGATGAGCTATCACTCGCATTATTCGGAGTCCGATTGTTAATACATTTTAATGCCTGAAGTTTTATTAAAGTAACGTCTAATTTAATTGTAAAATATTAAAGTGTTACTTTAATATTTATTTTATGGTGATGTGTACCCAAGGGAGACATAAGGGGTATTTTAATATATGTTTTATATTACACATCTTTTATCCCACATTGCCCATATGAGTTGAGCGGACCCTTGGGAATAGAATAAAAGGAAGCATTTGTGGCTTCATTAGACAGGTTGAATATGAGAAGAAATTGGTGTGTGAGTTGTAGCTATGTTCTTGGCATTTGAGGACGTCTATCCTCTCTTGTAACATTCTAGACATCATTCCCTTGGGGTTTGGCCTTTGGAATTCTTTCTTATTGGCTTCATTATCAGGCAGTTTAGTTGCATTTTTGGCTACAGGCAGATTTGATATTTTGCTCATATCTTCTTCACTACTTGTCCGACACTTATGCCGCTTAGAGGGAATGGTATTATGAAGGTAGTGGACTGATTGGAGGACAAAGTATTGTAGCAGCAAGTTCATAAGCATGGGCTGGAGTATTATGTCAATACTGCTGAAGTAATTAGTGAGTTGATAAATCTGCCATGTATTTGGTTTTATGAATTCTAAAAATAACATTTTATTAGTAGCAGTTCATTTCCACTTTGCATATTACTGTAGTTTCTTTCTTTTTTATGTTGTATGATACCAATTCCATGCACGAAACACAACAAAAAAATAAACGTTTGATTTTTGGATTTATAAGGGGTTTTAAGAAATTGAATGCAAACTGTTTGACATAATTCCTTTCAGCAATTTGGTTTAGTTTTTTTGGGACATCCAGGGGTGCCCATTACAGTGGTATCAGAGCTATAAGTCCTGCCATCCTATGGAGGTCTTATAGGGAATTTGGAACAGCCGGATAGAGGGAAAAAGTGTTTGACGAAATGTCAAAACGCTAAAATCAAAAATTCAAAAAAAAAAAAAAAAAAACAAACATAGGCTAAGCATTTATCTTTGAGCATGCGACAGGGGTCTTATAATTTCCGCGATACCAGAGCAAGACAAAATAGGATTTCAGACTTGCAAAGCAAATAGTCTAGTACATCCGTGCAGGTGGACATTGAACCCAACCATACAGACACAAAGGAGATATTCTTTGATCAAGACAATAATATGGGTGATTGAGATGACAGGAATACAGGATTAGGCGGAGGCAGAAATGTTGGTCCAGATCAGGGGGAGGTACTTTTTCGATAGTTACTGGATACATTAGAGCAGGGGCAGCATATGCAGTAGGAGCAGAATAGGCGAATGGACATAATGTTGCAGCTCATGGCTAGACAGATGGGTGTCAATATTAATCCAGGTGATGCCAACAACAGAAACAATAACAATGAGGGAAACAATAACAATGGGGGAAACAATAACCATGAAGGCCAAGGCAACAACAATGGTCCTGAGAATAACATTAATGGTAATAATGGACACGGCAACAATGGGAATGAGGCTGATAACTTTAGACACGTTGCACGCCCAACACAGACTGTGAGCTCGAGACCTCTTCTACCCACTTTCCCACCCAGAGATCCGGTTCAACCAGTAAACGAACCACAGATTACCGAGTTACAGGATCAGTTCAGGAGGGACTGGGAGGCTAATGGACCAGAGTTTCAGGCGAATATTTCTCTTAGAGATTATATGGACTTGAGGATGAGACACATGCCTAAAGCAGGAGGGAGGAATCAAAACTTTGAGCTGAGGAAGAAAGTTTGAAAACTTTCTTTACCTTATTATGATGCTTCAGGGAAGATGACTGCACGAGCTTGGGTGCAGAAGGTAGATACATACTTGCAGCTAAATCCTATGCTTGAGGAGGAGGCTATCAAGTATGCGGCTATGCACTTGGATGGCGTTGCACATGAATGGTGGCATCATGGCATGGTGACTTTGGGGCATAATCAGATTACATCCTATGAGGAATTCACCGAAACATTGATTGGGAGATTTGACACTAAGGATCCTGAGTTACATTTCAAGGAGCTAGCACAGTTAAAATAGTCAGGTTCTGTGGATGCTTACATTGTCGAGTTTCAGCGCTTGTCTGATATCTCTCCTAGGAGATTGGTGGTGTTATTTTTTGATGGTCTTGTTGATCCATTACGAGGTTGGGTGAAGGGACATGATCCACTCACCTTAGCTGAAGCAACTAAAAAGGCACGAGATTTAGCCCCTTCAGTATACAAAAGAAAAAACCATTCAATAGATTCTTCCTACCGCAAGGACAAAGACAAAAAACCGTTTCAGAAAGAGCATAGCAAACCCAAAGAAGGATCAAAAGGACTAGACAATGAAACCTTGAATGAACTTCGAAAGAAGAAGTTGTGCTTCCATTGTAGAGAGCCTTGGGACTTATCTCATAAATGTTCTCTCAAGGCTAAGGCAAATCAAATGGAGTATTTTTCAGCAGAAAAGTCAGAGTCAGAAGGGGAGGATCGGCACTCCGATGCAGATGAGGGTAACACTATAGAGGAGAGCACCATTCCTAAGGATGATAGATCGTTGGCACGCTTGACAGGGGCCCAAAAGGCAATCACAATTAAGGTCAGGGGTACTATCCAGGGGCAAAAAGTGATATCTCTTATTGACATTGGGGCTACACATAACTTCATAGATGCACAGTTGGTAGCTAGGAGAGGGTTATAGACAGAGGAGCATTATGGGTTTAGATTCATGGTGGCTAACGGTGATAAGTTATTATGCACTCGGAAGATATCTAATCTTCGCATCAGGTTTGGAGATGGCTACGAGTTGGAGGATGAGTTCTATGTTGTGGACATGGGAGATTATGATGTCATCCTCGGCGTGACATGGATGGCTTCACTAGTTGAGTTCACACTCAATCTAGCAAAATTGGAGATGAGATTCCAGCATGAAGGCAGAACTGTGGTACTTAGAGGACTTTCAGATGGAGGTTGCAGAGTAGTGTCCTTGAGGAGAATGCAGAGATTTTTTCGTCATGATGACATAGAGTGGGTGACAGAGTGCTACATTATGCCAACTTCACCAGAGCCACAAGAAAAGATTCATCCACTAGATATCCAGAAGATACTTGATAGACACGCTAAAGTATTTAGCGATATTCCTCATGGGGTTCCTCCTGATAGAGGGATGGAACATGTTATTGAGCTCGAGGAGGGAGCCAAGCCAGTTATGATTACTCCTTATCGTCATCCTAAGAAACACAAGGATGAGATAGAAAAGACGATTAAGGATTTGTTGGAGATGGGGCATATCAGGCCCAGTAAGAGCCCCTTTGCTTCAGCAGTAGTATTGGTAAAGAAGAAGGATGGGATGATGCACATGTGCATCGATTAAAGGGAACTGAATAAGAAAACAATTAAAAACAGGTATTCCCATTCCTAGGATTGATGAGCTGATTGATGAGTTGCACGGGGCATGCTTCTTCACCAAAATTGATTTGCGATCCGGATACCATCAGATCAGGATGAGAGCAAAGGACATTGAGAAAACAACCTTTCGATGTCACTATGGCCACTTTGAGTTCATGGTTATGCCATTTGGTCTAACCAATGCACCTGCTACATTTCAAAGTTGTATGAACCAGGTATTCAAGAAGTAGCTGAGGAGATTTGTCTTGATCTTCTTTGATGACATCTTGGTCTTCAATAAAACCTGGGAGGAGCACTTACATCATCTAGAGGAGGTGTTATCTATTCTGGAGAGAGAGTCATTGTATGCCAAGGAATCTAAATGTGAGTTTGGCATGACTGAGCTCCTTTACCTTGGGCATATCATTAGTGCAGATGGCGTTCGGGTTGATCCTGAAAAGATTAGAGCTATTGTAGAGTGGCCTACTCCCACAAAACTTACACAGCTTAAGGGATTCTTTGGTTTATGTGGTTTTTATAGGAGGTTTGTTAAGGGATTCTCACAGATTTCTACACCCTTGATAGATCTTACCAGGAAAGGAGCCTTCGTGTGGACAGGGGCATCACAGAGGTGTTTTGAGCATTTCAAGTAGGTAATGTCTTCATGTCCAGTTCTAGCTCTACCGGATTTTACAAAGCCTTTTGACCTTCATTGTGATGCATCAAGTGATGGGATTGGAGTAGTATTGATGCAGGAGAAGCATCCCATTGCATTCGAGAGTAGGAAGCTCCGGGGAGTTGAGAAAAGTTATTCTGTCTATGACCGGGAGATGTTGGCCATAATGCATGCATTGGCCAAATTTTGATCATATTTGGTAGGTGGATGTTTTGTGATCAAGACTAATCACAACAGGTATTAAATACTTCATGAGCCAGCGTGATCTTAATGATCGGCAACAAAAATGGGTGACTAAATTGCAGGCTTATGACTTTGACATAGAGTTTGTCAAAGGTAAGAAAAATGTGGTGGCTAATGCCTTATCTCGGAGACCTCACTTATGTGCTCTGGCAGATATTTCAGGAGATTGGAGAGATCGGATTATAGCAGAGTATGTCAGAGATGCTTGGGCTTTTGGATTGATTTCAGGTACCATACAAGATGATTGCTATGAGGTGATAGATGGATTGATCAGAGTTGAGGATAGGGTTTATTTGATTCCGTCATCACATTTGAGAGAGACGATATTGAAGGCATTTCATGATGCACCCATAGCTGGACATCCGGGGGTCTTCAAGACCTATAGGCAGACTCGAGAGCGGTTTTCATGGAAAGGGCTCAAGGATGATGTTCAGAGGTATGTCAGGGAGTGTGTGGTTTGTCAATAGAATAAGGGAGAGCACACATTTCCTACAAGTTTATTACAATCCTTGCCCATTCCTGATAGGAAATGGGAAAGTATTTCGATGGACTTCATTACTAGTTTACCACGAGTGCAAGGAAGGGATTGCATCTATGTGGTGGTGGACCGCTTAACAAAGTTTGCTCACTTCTTTGCTATTCCGTCCACTTACACAGCAACACAGGTGGCAGATCTTTTCTTTAAAGAGATATTCAGGTTGCATGGGCTGCCCAGATTCATTGTCAGTGATCGGGATAGTAAGTTTATGAGTTTTTTTTGGCAAGAGTTGTTTAGGTTGTGTGGTACAGATCTTACACCTAGCACTAGTTATCATCCGCAAACAGATGGGTAAACAGAGATTGTGAATGAATGGGCGAAAGGATATTTGAGGAATTATGTAACTACACAAAAAAAGGCTTGGATCAGATGGTTGCATATGGGAGAGTATTGTTATAACACCACTTATCATATGTCCATCAAGATGACTCCTTTCATGGCACTCTATGGTTATGAAGCACCTAGCTTCATGGATTTAGTTTTGGGGGACAGTAGAGTGCCCAAAGCCAAAAACTTATTGCAGGATAGTCAGGACATCCTGAAAGTGCTTAAAGAGAATATACAACAGGCCCAGAATCAATAGAAATTGTATGCTGATCAACAACGAATAGAGCATAGCTTCGAGGTAGGGGATATGGCTTACTTGAGGCTACAACCATATAGACAGTCATCGCTCAAGAAGAGCGGAGCTAAAAAGTTGAAACCTAGATTTTATGGTCCCTACAGGGTGATTCGCAAAGTGGGCAAAGTCACCTATGAGCTTGAGCTTCCAGTGGGCAATCGAGTGCACAATGTGTTTCATGTGTCTAGGCTTAAGAAAGCCATTGGTCAGAGTGTAGTGCCTTCTGCAGATTTACCCCCTTTGGATGAGGAGGGGAAGCTTGTGTCAGTACTCGAGGCTATTATGGATACCAGAGAGAGGAAGCTTAGAAATAGGATAGTAAAGGAGTATTTGGTCAGATGGAAAGACCTGCCGGAGGAAGATTCTACATGGGAGAGTGAGCAGGTTATTCAACAGGCTGGAATGAGATTGCTTGAGGATAAGCAATTTCAAGGGGGGCGGACTGTAATGTCCCCATTTTAGCAGTTGACTAAGTGTGTGTGCGTTAGCCTTGTTCTACATGGTCCCGAGGGCTAATGAGGGGTTTAATGGGATCTTGGAGTGTTTTGGCCTAGTCATTTCCAGTTTGTGCCAAAACGAAGTTGATTTACTCAGTTTCAGGCATACTTACTATTTTTAGTAAGTTGGCAGGACACAGTGCAGGTCAATTTTGGTGATTGGATTCGATACTCCTCGGTGAGAGCTTTCCGATGAGCTATCACTCGCATTATTCGAAGTCCGATTGTTAATACATTTTAATGCCTAAAGTTTTATTAAAGTAACGTCTAATTTAATTGTAAAATATTAAAGTGTTACTTTAATATTTATTTTATGGTGATGTGTACCCAAGGGAGACATAAGGGGTATTTTAATATATGTTTTATATTACACATCTTTTATCCCACATTACCCATATGAGTTGAGTGGACCCTTGGGAATAGAATAAAAGGAAGCATTTGTGGCTTCATTAGACAGGTTGAATATGAGAAGAAATTGGTGCGTGAGTTGCAGCTCTGTTCTTGGCATTTGAGGACGTCTATCCTCTCTTGTAACATTCTAGACGTCATTCCCTTGGGGTTTGGCCTTTGGAATTCTTTCTTATTGGCTTCATTATCAGGTAGTTTAGTTGCATTTCCGGCTACAGACAGATTTGATATTTTGCTCATATCTTCTTCACTACTTGTCCGACGCTTATGCCGCTTGGAGGGAATGGTATTATGAAGGTAGTGGACTAATTGGAGGACAAAGTATTGTAGCAGCAAGTTCGTAAGCATGGGCTGGAGTATTATGTCAATACTGCTGAAGTAATTAGTGAGTTGATAAATCTGCCATGTATTTGGTTTTATGAATTTTGAAAATAACATTTTATTAGCAGCAGTTCATTTCCACTTTGCATATTATTGTACTTTATTTTTTGTTAATGTTGTATATACCAATTCCATGCACGAAACACAAAAAACAAATAAAAACGTTTGATTTTCGGAGTTATAAGGGGTTTTAAGAAGTTGAATGCAAACTGTTTGACATAATTCCTTTCAGCAATTTGGTTTAGTTTTTTTGGGACATCCAGGGGTGCCCATTACATTTGTCACATAGTATTTTGCATGCAATTAATACATGTCCCTTCAAATCTTCAACCTCTATCCTCTATGCTCTAATTGTAAAGAAAACTCATTCATGCTCAAAACTAAACCTGCATTATTGAAATTAATAACGAAAATTTAATTACAACATTCTTGGATTCTAATAATTTGAATAAGAGAATATCATTATGCAAATTAAGAGGTCTTTTAGTGATCCTGCAAACAAAAAGATGTATAGACAATTCTTGTTGTTCTGAAAGCTACAAGGTTTTCAGATTTGATATGATTTCAACATAAATTATTTAAAACATTTTATAGAAATGGTGAAATTTTTTGAAACTTATCTAATAGAAAGGAAAATGGGAAACTTTCCAGTAAGCTTAAGAAATAGCAAAAGGAATGTTAAATCTATAATAGATTTTTCACATCATAAAAAAGAAAAGTTCAATTTCTAATAATTGATTTTTTCACATGATCGGAAAATCATAAAACCAAAGTGGTCTTACAACTTTTCCGTCAAAAAAACTAAATCCGGGTTTGCTCCCACACTAAGCCTATCGGCTTAAATATACAATAATTAGCCCACTTTTTGAGAATTTAAAAAACATTCATTATGAAAAAATCCAAATCCGCTAGCAAAATATTTAGTAAGTAATATGAAAAAATCCAAATCCGCTAGGAAAATATTTAGTAACTAATAAAGTTCTAATGAACCAAGTCATTAATGATTAGCCCACTTTTTGGGAATTTAAAAAAATTCATTATGAAAAAATCCAAATCCGCTAGCAAAATATTTAGTAAGTAATATGAAAAAATCCAAATCCGCAATATTTAGTAAGTAATATGAAAAAATCCAAATCCGCTAGCAAAATATTTAGTAAGTAATATGAAAAAATCCAAATCCGCAATATTTAGTAAGTAATATGAAAAAATCCAAATCCCCTAAAGTAATATGAAAAATCCAAATCCGCTAGGAAAATATTTAGTAACTAATAACTTTCTAATGAACCAGGTCATTAATGACAATTGCAGGCTCGACTAGAGCTTTAATGTTGTAGCTGTATCTCTGCTATTTGTATCGGCTAACTTCTCTACATTGCCCTTTATTTACACACAAAGGCTCGAATTTTATAGTGCCAGGAATATACAGCGTAGCGTGCAGACCAAACTCACTTCGTTTTTTCCCTTGAATTGGACTTGTTCTGAGAGCAGGGGCACCATGAGCGGCAGCATCAACAACGAGTATCCCTCATTCTCAAATATGATCAGATTTCAACTGGGGAAAAGAAAGAACGAATTATTTGCAAGTGAAGGAGGAGATGAATTTATTACTCGCACTGCCGATGAAGCAAGAACTGATGGCAATGGAACCCCAACTGGAAATAAAAAGATGAAGCCGATCAAGGTATTAAACCCCAAGTTCTTTAACTCTATCCCTCTATTTTGTTTTTACCCTCCGAATTTGATTTTTTTGTTCTTTTTCTTTTTCAATCCCAATCTCAATTTGCATTATTCTGGGCAGATGAGCGCTGCGTCGCTGCAACAATCGTATAAAACAAATATTCGGATTTCTGAGATCGAAGAAGAAATTTGTTTGAAGAGATGCAGAACTGAAAAAATTGTGAAGGAAGAGAAAGTTGATGCCGGTGGATCCCTGGACATGCTTGTAGATGCCATTCAGCTGATAGAAGGTCAGAAATTACACTTAATTGTGGACCAACTGGCCCAAGGAAAGGCCTTGATACCTGGAAATAAGAACAATTTGGGGCGACCTGATTTGCAAAATCAACAATTACGGGCAAATGATTGTCTCGAGGATTTTTCGGAAGAGCAACCCTCGAACGGTGGGCATAATTGCAAGAGCATTGTGAAAGTTGCTGAATTAGGTTCAAGGGCAGTGCTCCGTACTCGATCGAGGGGAGGGTGGTTACCAAAATTGCCTTCAAAATATTCAGACTGTGTCTTGCAGCCATGGAAGAAAGTTGCGAGAAAATGCCCTAATTTATTACAAGGTAAGGGGGATCAATGTTAGGAGGTAGGGTTACTAATCAGATTAGCATCTTCATTTTTTCGAGCTAGATCATTACAAGCTGAATCATTACAATTGTTTCTTTCATTTAACCCTAGAATTTCCTGTCGGGAGTGTATGCTGATTGAGCAACTGCCATGATTCCTACATTTTTTAATATTAACTGGGAATTCCGATGTCGGTTCTGTTTAATGGAATCTGGATTTCAATGTAAGCAGCCGAAGTGAGGCATTGGGTTCTGTATATTCTCTAACAGTAACTATCTGGTTTACCAGTCCCACAAGATCTTGAGAAAAGGATAGTATGTATCCGAGCTCTGTAAATCTATCTAGCTTATTAATTATTTGAAAATCTCACTTATTGTACAAGCAAATGGCAATTGGGTTGCTCAATGAATTCGGAGAAATTTTTTATGGTAACAAAGCTTTGTATGAATCAAAATGCATTATGAAATATTTACACAATTTTCTTTAAATCTGTGATAGGTCACTCTATTTTTATCTTGCTCTGTTTGAAGTTTAGTGAACGAAATATTTGGGTGAGGATGAAGAGAGTTCCCTGTAGATGTTATTCACAGAACTGAAAAACATTTCTACTTTTACTATTTGGGCAATGCATAAGGATACCAAGCAGTGGATCCATATTTCTATTGAACTGAAACGCGCTATGGACCAAAAAGACAGCAATGCAGCCGATTGAATCAGCGGTTTTGAATAACAATTAATGTAGTTAAGAAACTCCATTCAACACGCAACATGGCATCCAGAGTATTGATTTGAAGTTGCTGAAACCATAGACAGAACGAGGATGGATATTATCATGTTGGTATTGGCTTGGTATGCATCAGTTAGATATTGTCTTCTAGAAGTTGTGAGAGTAAATCAGCTTGTAATTTCCAATGTAGAGAGTGTATTGCAGCACATGAAGTTGAAGGACGAGTCAAAACAAGTTCTCTTCGCTCACTTATTTTCTAGTTACAGCCACACAATATCTGTAGCTGGAAATGGAATGACCAAGCTCCTAGAAACCATCAGCATGTCATCTTTTGAGACCTTTCTCCATCTGATTTTTTTGGAAAACATTGGGGTATGTTTATAGTCTTTTTTCTTGTTTGTTTATTCTGATGACGGGTCATAAAGTATGATCTAAATTGTTGATTTCAAGAAGATATATTTATATTAACAAATCAATAAAAACAGTATTCCTCTTGTTCGTGAATCTGTGATAATTCATGGGAAGTGGTCCAAAGCAATATGAAGAAATAAAGTTTAAGAAATCAATAAAAACAGTATTCCACTTGTTTCTGAATCTGTGATAGATCATGGGAAGTGATCCAAAGCATTGTGAAGAAATAAAGTTTAAATAACTTAATCAAAAATTATTTAAGATAATATTATGTTCTGCAATTTTTTTCCTCTCTTTGTTAAGATTATAGAAGAGGTTTATTCAGTTAATAAAAATACAATTTTTCTTTGTTCAATTATTGTTTTTATATAGACTGAATAAAAATTATAGAATTGACTTCATATTTATATGGTAGATTATAGAATATGACTTAAAATATTGATGAGTAAAAATATATAACTAACCAATTTAAAAATATTCAAACTAGTATATTATTTATTAATAGAAAAGAACTATTCATCTAATATTATTGTCTGAATATTACTATCTAAGATTAAAACTAATAAAAAAGACTTATTGAATTGATAGAGAAATTAATTATAGACTGAATACTAATCACAAAATTGACTTAATTCATATACGCAGATCTCAAGAAATGCTTCCCCGGTATGTGGAGATCAAAGTAACTGATATTATTACCCATAACCTCACAATGCACTAGGAAATAACATTATCTTTTCTTAGTTAAGCAAGCTATTGAAACAGGGCAATACATGCAAATAAATCTAGCACATTACCACAATTGATTCTTGTAGTTGCTCAATCCAATATCCATCTTATCAGTTTTCGTTTGCAGTAAACTTGTTCCAAATGAATAATTCCATAAAGAGCCATGGTATTATGATACTTTTGACCTTTAATGAATCAAACTAAAAGTTATATTTAATCGCTCTCATTTAGTACCATGTTAGGAACCAAAGTTCTATTTTAAAATGATCTTTTGGTTTTATAGAGATTAATAAGAGGGTATTTATAAGATAGTGAATTAGGCTAGGTCTTCCTTATAAAAATAGATTTGGAGTAGCTAGCCTTTTTTTATTTGGAATATTTCAAAGTTTGTAGTCTTTGAATTTTGTACTCTAGTTTAATTTCTAAAATTTAAGGAAGTCGGTGGCTTCATAAAGACAATAACTTTGGCTTCATCTTTTTTAGAATATTTTCCTACAAAGGAACAGTACCTCTTTAATAGTCCTTTAGATGTGAATAGGTGAAAATAGAGTCAAAGATCTCCCCGCATTTTATTCTAATTAAAATAAGGAAAAATGTGCCAAAAAATGAAAAGAAAGTTTTTCCTTAAATTTAGGAATGAAAACTTATAAGCTTTAAGACACTACAAAATTCATAGGACTTCTCACCTCTAAATATTCCCAAACAATATCAAGGGGAACAACTCTCTTTTAAGAAAGCCCCCCTTCATGGGACCCAAGCCTTAAATATGCAATGCTAAAAAGTGGGAGCTTGCATTTTGAAGGAGAAGATTTCAAATAATCTTGTAGAAAAAATATTGTTTTGTTCATAGTGTCACCCTCTTCCTCAAGAATAGTTCTCAAGTCCCCTCATAGATCCCCTACCTTAATCTAGTAAGTCCATTCCACCTCAAAGATCAATTTAGTTATATCTATGATTCTTGCATTATATTTGTGATTAGTATAAAAATTATTGTTAGAATGTGATATTTCATATTCATATTATTGTCATAATGGTTATCTTTGATATCAACATATCCTATACATGCTCATTTTTAAGTTGTATTGGTTGATGAGTACCAATAGTATATGTTTATTGATAGTAGTGTTCACCAAAAAATTTGTTTTGAATGTTTAACCTTATCCTTTTTGGAGGTGGATCTACTTTGTATGCAATATATGGTGGATCTATTGTTTGGTGTCAATCCTCTTTGGAGAATGTTCATTTTTGTTTCAGTCTCAACAGTTATCATGTAATGTGTCTATCATGTTTGTTGAATATGATAGCTTTGGAGATGGTGTTGTGTGTCAGCATGTGTGAGGCAAGTTGTATTGATTGAGGTGGTTCACATTTCATTCATTATCACCATGTGAATGTCCTAGTGTGATCTATTTCAAATTGACATGGTTGATGACATAAAGCAGTACAAGAAGAGAAATTAATTCAGTTGTCTGTGTGGCTTATTTGATGATTGTATCCAAAGTGATTGCAAATCTAATTTAGGAGATTTGTGTTGGTGATCGTATGTGTGGATGTAATAGGTAGCTAACTATAATATCATTTATGTATTGCAGATCTTTGACAACATCAATCTCAGCAGTGGATTCTATCTCTTTTAAAATACTCTCGCAATGAGCCTATTTGTTCTGGCAATGTGCCTATTGTTTACCACTGGGGTTATTGTTGCACCAAAAGATTGACCTATTCATACCCAATACAACCACTAAACTTATAGAAGATACAAATGGTGATTAATTAATATCACGAACCCCATAAGGGACATTGACCTACTACCAACAATTTCCCTCCCAACATCACTTGATGTAGCTTGTATGGATTTGAACTTGTGACCAAGCTCTAATACCAGTTGTTAGAGTGGTGGTTGTCATTACACCAAAATATCAACCTATAGTGTTTGATACAACCAATAGACTTACAAAAGGCACAAGTGGAAGTTAAGTCATATCGCAAAGGGACATTGGCCCACTACCAACACCTATTTGTCTTGATAGTTAACTAACCCAATCGTTGGTGAGAAAACATGCATTGAGGAAAATCGTCAATGAGACTATGTAAAAATCATCTTAACCATTGTTACCCTAACAAGAGTTCATTTCAGAATAATAAACTTCTCCATGGTTTTTTTTCCTTGTTTGAGTTTCCAGAAATAAATCCTAGTTTTATCTGTTTTGTCATTTTTGTGCTTTTATGTTACATTTATTATGAATGTTTAATGTCGTTAACTCATAGGTTAGAATTTGGTATTTTTATTTTTTATGAAGTTGTTGAAAAGGTACAAGTTTTATAAAGTGCGTGGGAATAACTGTCTTACCTTCCCTCTTTGTTATTTGATTCTATTCAACAATTTTTATCAGAGTTTGGCTCTTCAATATTGGAATTAATTGCTTGTACGATAGATTCTATGATGCATATAATTAAACATTCCTATATTTGATGGATCTCAATTCATTTCATGGAAAGATCGAATGAAAGAAATTTTGGTTTCCATAGATCACAAGACCTAGAAGCACAAGGAGACAATATATGTTCCCTCGGAATGACCTTCAATAATGTTAGTAAACAGATTTGTCCTTCGGAAAGAAATACAAGATATGACTCAAAATGCCCAAATAGAAGAACAAAAAGATACTAACAGTTAGACGAGTTATCATTGGTTTATAACTATCCTCTAAATTGAGAGGTACAACTCCCTCTTATAAAGTTTTACATTGAATTAAATGACTGGTTATGCCTTTTACTTGAAGACACGAAGGTTTTCTAACATCCATCTATCAACATGGAATGAATGCGATTGCAAGTTTTATGAATAGAATGAAAAGAGAAAGAATGAGAAACAACCATACGACCAATCATTCAACCTTCTCAACACAACAGAGAAATGGAGAAAATATAATGGTATTTTGTAAATATGAATAATTAAAGGATTGAATTCAAAATATGAATGTTGTGACCATACGATCAGCAACAATCTCATAATCACATTTCCAGACCACACGCTCTAATAAACATAAAAAAATTTTATTAAGAACACATAATGGGTAACCATACAATTAATCTTCCCTTGCAACTATAAAATAAATTAGAACAACAAAACAAAACTCCTTCCACATTTACAAACAGAAAATGTCTTCTTCCCTGCAACCACACCACTTCCAAAAAAGAAGAACCCATATTTTTATGTTTTGCAGCATATTTATCCTCTTATCTTTCAAGTGACTTCTCAATTATCACAATCGATTCTTGGAAAACCTCTTATTTTTCTACCCTCCTCTTTTCAACTTCCTCTCCTTTTTTTCTTTATAAAATACATGTGTCAAAATATGCAATTTGGTGATGAGATGTTATCATAATTTCATAATTGACATTGATAGTTTTGAAATTTCACACCAATGCTCATAACTTCTAATCTGTAAGTTATTTGACAAAATAGTTCAGAGAGGATTTATCTAACAACAAAGTTCAAGTTCAAGTTCAAGTTCAAATTCGTTGTTTTGAAATGCCATGGTTCAATTTCTAAGGATAAACTAATTCAAAAGGTTTAGCCAATTCAAGTGTTCAGAGAGGCTCATACTAAAACATCAATATCTTTTACAGCTGATAAAAAAATTCCAATTGCTCTAGTGAGAAGTTGGAAAATTTGTCTCTTAACAACATATCCAAAATGGAGAAAAATCTAAGAATTGAATTTAGAGATATTTCCCCTGAACCAAGACTGACATTTTGAGATTCGAACTTTGAACCTTGAACTTTTGCAACTGAAATTGAACTTTGAAGCTGAACTCTGAATGATGCACCAAACATATCTAAATTTCATTTCAAGATTTGAACGTTGAACCACAAGTACCTTAGCATATGAATCTGCCTTTCAAACTTTGAACTTTGAACATTTAAACTTTTAGGTTCAAATTCAAGTTCAAGTTCAATCATGAGCATAGGACACTACTTCTACATAGTTCAAACTTTACAAAGGTGTCATCAGTAACAAAAACCAACCGAAGATTCATTTATGGGGTTGATTTTGAAGTTTGAAAATCAAGTGTTGAAAGTATGCTTACAAATAAGATGAAATCTTAGACTATGAGGAGAATGAATTTATTCTACCACTAGTGCTTTATCAAAAATAGAATTAGCTAAAGTTATTTATTTGAAGTCTTCTTATGAAGTTTGAGAAAAGTTAACAAAAACCTATGAATGAAATTGTAGGGCTAAATTATGTAAAAAAAATACTGCTAAGAAACATTATGAGAATGTAAGAATGGAAAATGGTGAAGACATTAAAAAACTACTTTTAGAGAGTTGAGAATGCATTGAATGAAGTCAAGAACATAGAAGGTGTTATTACCAATGAAGATTTCATGGAGAATATTTCGATGACATTACCAAATAATTACACTGACAAGATCTCAATTATAGAAGACGTTTATGATCCAAATATGATTACAAAGAAATAATTGTTTGGGACTTTGACTACATTTGAACTAAGGAAGTTTGGAAGGGAAAACATCAAATCTGAAACAAATTTAAAGGCAAAAAAATTAGAAGAACCTTATGGTGATGATGAAGAAGAACTACAAGCAAACTTTGCAAGGAGATTAAAGAAAGGTGTCGACATGTATAAATGTATATTTCTTTTAAAATTAGATGTCGTAAGATTTTTCATTTGGCTACTAGATGTCATAGACAAAAGTTTAAGAAATTTTATAGGAAATTTTACTATATAAATGAAGAGACTAGCATTTCAAATGATGAGTTAGATGGAGAACATTATTTAATCTATGCTAAAGAAGAGAATGAAAAATATAAAAAATTGGCATTTCTAACATTTGCGCTAAAATTGATGATAATGGTAAATTTTCCTTGTGTACTATCTTAAAATGGAAACACTTCATTTTGAGACATTTTAGCCCTCCTTAGTGTGGTTTTGGCCTCTCTCTATCTTTTTCCAATCTTGCTCAAATTTCTAGGTCATTTCTCTCTTTCCAGCATCGCCCTTTAGGTGTCGTTTTACCAACCTTTTTGGTGATATCTTCTTATATTTTATCATCTCCTGATTCTTTGTACATCTTATCTAAGACCTCGGAGATGCCTTTTTGGGATCCCCCTGGGAATAGGTTGACTTAGGTTTACCTAGGCCTATTCCCTGAGGGATTTACATCCTAGGGCTTGAAGTGTCTCAAGCATCTCAATTGTTCTCCCAAGTTAACTTGCTTTGTTTTTTATCCTAAAAACTAGTATATAGGGAGGCTTAGGCTTTTCCTTTTCATCCTCAATCAATCAATCCACCATCAATAAATCAAAAACAAGAGTACACATGTTGATGTAGTACAAGGAAGGAGAATCCCCAACGGAGATGTCATAGCCCCCGAGAAATAACCACACAACAGAAACACAATACAAAATGGAAGATCTAATATTAAACTCAATTCTTTATTCATAAAACAACTAATTAAATGCAATGTGTCGGGCTATAAGACATTCGTGGTTATAATCAAATACAAAGCAAGTAATAGTTCAACGAGATCCCTCAAGATCTAACCCAAACCCTAGCTAGTCCATATCTGTAGCACAACAGTACTCTAGTAGAAACCTCCAGCGAGTTCTAAACTTGTGCTCATAGGCCACCAAGAAATCTCCTTATTACCCAAGTCGCACCTACTAGCTCTGCTACTCTTTGCTCCTTCTTAGCTACTCCCTTAAATTCTCCATGCTCAATGAATTGTCATCCAAGACTCCATAAGACCCTCTAATTATACTCAACTACGCCACAAGTCTACCTAGCAAGTTACAAATTAAATAAAACATTGCATTAAATGCATATTTGAGCCACAAGTCAGCCTACAATAGATATCAATTATTAAATGCCTTAGTCAGCTTATAACACCCATTAAATGCACCTAGGATAAAAACTAAAGCCCAAAAAAGTCCATAAATCCCTGTGATCTATCCACATCATGATCACACACATTAAATACACCAAGTCAGTCGATAAAATCCACAAGAACTCCATCCCGCAAGCCACACTGTCGAGCATTAGCAAAAACCACGAGCATTATCAAGCTTGCACAAGCATTGTCAAGTTTCACAGGTGTTGAACAACTAACACATGTCAAGCATTGTAGTGAGTGCTGAGAAACATAGTGATCAATCTCCTTCAGTGACCAAGCTCCTTTAATCACTGAGCTCCTCAATCAATACTACATCTAGAACTACCCAATAGCGATCGAGCACCACTCCCCTTTTTTGATCGAGTCTTCAACTCCAAAGCCAAAATCTCTCTAGCATGGAGGATTTCTAACTATTGTTACGTGGAGCCTAATCAGACTTAATTGTTTATTTGTCACGGTTTCTCCCTAGATTTATTTTATGAGGGTTTGGGGGCAATATCCCCAAGATGAGGTCAAGGTATAGGGTGGGGTCACCCCAATGAGGGTTTTGGGGGGCAACAACCTCAAAGCCAAAAAAAGGACCTACTATTGTAAAGGACATCAGTTGCTATTTTTCTATTGGTTGACTTATTCTAGCCATAATTTTGTAAGTGGAAAAAGCTTGTATAAAATGGCTTAGGGTTAGGGATTTCATCATGTATGGTGATATTGTAGCTTCTTGCAGTAGTATTGAGTTGTAAGGGATTGTGGATTATAATCACTCAATAATAATAATAATATTGGACTTGTTGTTGGTGGATATATCCTAGGGATTGGGTGAACCACATTAAATACTTGTGCGTTGTGTTCTCATTTGTGTCCTCTATTATTTTATGATATTGGATATATTTGCATGTAACAATTATTTCTGCTTGTGGTTAATCCTAACACTAACTACCCTAGGGCTTTCCTGCATCAGGCACCCCAAGTGTGAAAAGATGTTCTAAGTAGCTAGAAGAACATCTTCTAGGATTCAACACATAAATCCCAAACTGGCTCTTCACATACATGTCCTCTAGGCCTTCGTACTGCACACTCTTTCCCTTGTTTGACTTTTTCCCATCCTTTGCAGCAACATGCAATTGTTCACTCTTCTCCTTCACATCCTTTCTCAGTATTCCATAGGTTTTTTTCCCACATTGATCTCTAACCCGAGATTTCTATTTTAGGAGATGATTTAATGTTATTCTTAGACTTGCAAAGAAATGAGGTGGAAACATCTATCTCTTCTCAACATCCAAAGATTTTGTGGACTTCCATAGGGTTGGTATGTTGGAAATTAAACATTCCTCGGACTCATTCACTTATAAGAATAAGAGGAAGATTTTTAGCATATTTCTAAAAATATTGATAGGTTTTTCATTCGTGGGGATTTATCTACCTTCTCTATTTCATTCGTACCCAAATTTAAAATAGCTTTGGAACCAAAAAACTTCCTTGTTGAGCTCCAAATTAATGAGGATAAAAGATCAAGTAACTACCCTTTTAAATCTTAACAAATGTATCTTAAGGAAAATAAAATCCTTAATTTAAGCAATGGTGGAATGAAACCAAAGTATCTATCTCCAAACATTTTCAAGTGGTTGGTAACTGGAAGATTATAACACAAAAACTAAAAGAATGGAACTCATATTTCTTTGGAAATATCTTTGAGGAAAAAATCACCCTAGAGGATAAATTGGAATCTCTCAACTTGTAAGGAAACTCAGGTTAGGAAACAACTTCCTACACTAATCTCTTAAGAGAAGTATGGTGCAAAACCTATTAAAACTTTTACACTTACAAATTCAATATCATGTAAACAACAATATTACAGCCAAGCAAGCATAAAGAAAATAGACAGAGAAAGAAACACATAACACAAAGATTTTTCGGTGGGGAAAAACCTTTCAGTAAAACAACCCCACCCCTTCAGAACCTGCATAATGTATTATCTTCAACACAAGGTTACAATACGCTTGCAATGCAAGTTCAATAGCGACAACAGAAGACTCCAATAGCAACTCATAGTACCAACAATACACTTTTTCACATTTGCCTCTTTGTAACCCTAAAAATGCTTATAACATGGGCTTCACTTTTAGGGCTACTCACAAAGATAACCGTATTAGGGTTTTACCATTCTCCAAGAAAATAGGAACTCCAAAAAAAAATTCGAGGCCCCCGAACCCCACTATTGGGGTAGAGTGTATAGTACTCAAATTTATTAGTTGCCGCATGTCTTCACCTATCATTGAATCTTCCTAACATAGCTCTTACGTGTCATAGCTCTTACGTGTCATAGGAATCCATCATAATCGTTTTAGCTATGATCTCCTTATACACAATTCAAGATGCTGACACAACAACATTATTTGCAAGAAATACATTTTACAAAAAAAATAATAAGAATAGGAATTATCCAAGGTTGAGACACCTTAAATTGCTAATGTTTTCCCACCTGTCGAAGACCTTGTAAGAGCAACAACAACATAACAGGAACTAAGCGCTATAGGCCAAAAGGCCCATAGACTCTGAACACCATCTGAACTTCTTAGTGCCCAATGGTTTTGTTAATGCATCTGCAACATTCTTCATAGTATCTACCTTCTCCAAATTTACCTTTACATCTTCCACCATATCTCTCACAAAGTGAAACTACACATCAATGTGCTTTGTTCTAGCATGGAAACTTGGATTCTTCGCAAGGAAAATAGCACTCTGACTGTCACACCAAATAGTAATCTGTTCTGCATCAAAACCAACATTAGAACACAATCTCTTAAGCCAAATGGCTTCCTTACAAGCATGAGTAGAAGCTATGTACTCAGCTTCTGTAGTGGACAAAGAAACCACAAGTTGTCGCTTGCTCATCCAACTGATGGCACCACCAAACATAGTGAACACATAAGCACTAGTGGATCTCTTGCGGTCAATATCACTTTCCCAATCTGAATCCACAAACCCATGAATACAAACTGAATGCGAAGATCCAGAAGAGTTACCATGATAACATATGGAGTAATCTGATGTACCCCTCAAATATCTGAATACTCTCTTAACTGCATCCCAATGTACTCATCTAGGATTAGCCATAAACCGACTCAAGACTCTCACTACTTGGGCAATGTCTAGTCTAGTACAGACCATAGCATACATAAGACTGCCAACTGCACTAGCATAAGGTACTCTACTCATGTCCTCCATCTCACTAGGAGATTTTGGACAATCATCTATAGATAACTTTGTTCCCATAGGAATAGGAACACATAGTGGTCTATAATCTGCCATGCTAAACCTGTCCAACACAGACTAAACATACTTACTCTGACTCAACCAAACTTTTCTATTAGACTTGTCTCTACTCATTTCCATACCCAAGATGTACCTAGCTGCCCCAAGATCTTTTATCTCAAACTATGCTGACAACTAATATTTAAAATCAGAAATCATACCCTTACCCTTCCCAAACAACAACATATCATCAACATATAATGCAACAATAAGAAGGCGATCATTTTCAACTCTAAAATAAACACAATGATCTGATTTCGACCTTACAAATCCAATTGACAACACAAAGGCATCAAACTTAAGGTACCACATCCTAGGAGATTGCTTCAAACCATATAGAGATTTCTTTAATCTACAAACTGAGGATTCTTTACCTTTAACAATGTAGTGCTCAGGCTGTGACATATAAATCTCTTCCTCCAAATCACCATGAAGGAAAGTTGTCTTCACATCCATCTGTTCTATCTCTAAATCATATGATGCAACAAGAGATAACAAAAATCTAATGGATGTCAACTTTGCAAGAGGAGAGAATATTTCACCATAATCTATTCCCTCTACCTATGAATACCCCTTTGCACCCAATCTAGCTTTGTACCTTTCAACACTGCCATCTGTATAGAATTTCTTCTTCAACACCCATTTACAGCTAATAGATTTTCTCCCTTTAGGCAAAGGTACAAGGTCCCCAGTTTTTCTTTTCTCTAATGAAGCCATCTCATCATCCATAGCCTCAATCTAGGAACCTACATCTTTCATGCCCAAAGCCTCTTTCCTAGATCTAGGCTCATCAGTGTTAGTAATCAAAGCAAAGGCACAACTAGAATCTAACATAGAATAACCAAAACCTTTCTGGTTGCTTTCTTTCTCTCATGGATCTCCTCAAGGGCTGAGGTGGAGGTTGTTCTTCCTCTTCTTCTAAACTACCAGAGCTGCTAGAGCTCTCCTCATCATTAGACCCAACATGGTCTCTCTATGCATTCTTCTTAGGGGTAGGAGGCAACTGAACAACATCTTTTTCATTTTCTTTTTCATCTGGTTGTAGCACAATAGGAGAAGATGTTAGCTCTCTAAAAATAACATTTCTACTATACAACACCTTACTAGTCATAGGATCCCAAAGCTTGTATCCTTTCACACCAGCACTGTACCTGATGAAAATACATTTAACAGCTTTGTTTTCCAACTTAGATCTTTTCTCCTTTGGAACATGTGCATAAGCTTCACAACCAAAAACACGAGGATGTCTAATTGAAGGCTTCTTACTAGACCACACCTCCATGGGTGTCTTACCAACAAGGGCTGATGTAGGAGATCTGTTAACCAGATAGCAAGCAATGGCCCTAGCTTCGGCCCAAAACCTTTGTTCTAAACCAACTCCACTGAGCATACTCCTAGCCTTCTCCATCAGTTTCATGTTCATTCTCTCTGCAACTCCATTTTTCTCTGGGGTATAAGGAGTTATCTTATGCCTCTCGATACCTTGTTCTTTACAGAACTATTCAAACTCTACTGAGCAAAACTCACAACCATTGTCAATTCTCACACACTTAATCTTCTTACTAGTCTAATTCTCTACAAGGGCTTTAAATTCCTTGAATTGACTAAACACTTGTGTCTTACTTTTAAGGAAATAAATCTATGTCCTTCTACTGTAATCATCTATGAAAGATACAAAAAATACAGGCTTGGAGATTGAAGGAACTTTTACAGGACCAAATACATCAGAATGAATAAGATCCAAAACATCAGAAGATTTGTGAGAACTAGAGTAAAACTGAACACAATTTTGTTTACCATAGACATAGTGTTCATAGAAGTCGAACTCGAGATTGCAATCATTTAAGCCCTCAACGAGATTTTTATTTTTTAGGGTTCTAAGACCCTTTTCACCAATGTGACCGAATCTCAAATGCCACAACATTGTCTTTTCTGCAGGAAGCTTACCTTCCAAAGTGTTTGCATTGCCATCAGAACCAATAACCATAGTATTCTTCACTGCTCATTCAAATGGTGAGGATGAAGAAATATTACATAGAGGAATAAGTGTATCTAGCTAAAATAGGGCACCTCTCCTAGTACCCCTTGCAAGAACTATCGATCCTCTCATTATCTTGCATCCTTCTTTCGAAAAAACAACTTGCACACCTACATCATTCAGCATACTTACAAATAATAGGTTTCGTGCCAAACCTGGAATGTGCATAACTCCATTGATTCCCTTTACTCGTCCATCAAGAAAATTTATAGTTACCCTTCTGCATTCAACTATCTTTAGGTGAGAATCATCACCCAAGTACACCTTTCCACCATTGAACTTTTCATATTTCTAGAACTAGTTTCGATGAGAGGTCATGTGAAAAGATGCACCCAAGTCAACCAACCACACATCATTAGATGCATGGGCTACCAAAGCTACAATGAATGCATCCACATCTTCTTGATATCTTTCAGAAGCTGAATCTGAACCTTTCTTCTTCTTCTTTGGCTCTTTGCAATCTTTACGAAAGTGCCAAGGTTTATCACAGTTCTAACATTTTGCCTTGGACTTATTGGAAGTCTTTGACTACCCACAAGATTTGGATCTACCCTTATTGTCATTTTTCTTCCCTCTTTTCGTGGATCTCCCACGAACAACAAGGGCTTCTTTTTTTGAAAAAGAATCCTTTCTCCGCATCTCCTTTGATAGCAACAAAGACACCACATCATCCATTTTGAAAGTGACTAAAGTGCTTCCGAGAGCCATCACAAGATGGTCCCATGGATCCGATAAAGAACACAAAAGTGTGTAGCAATGATCCTCCTCCTCTAACTTGACAATAGCTCATGTCAACTATGTAGCCAATAGATTAAATGCATTTAAATGATTTGTTAAGGATCCACCTTCCTCCATTCACAGAGAGTACAACTTCTTCCTTAGGAACAACTTGTTCACCAAGGATTTGGCCTGATACACAGCCCCAAGTCTTTTCCACAAACTATATGTGATTTTCTCATCTAGAACATTCAGAAGAACTGCATTGGTTAAATAGAGTCTTATGAGACCCTTAGCTTTACGATCTTTGATATCCCAATCTTCTTGAGTTACAGTTGCTGGTCTTGTAGAATTTGAAGTTGCTTCCCATAAGTCACGATCTTCCAACATGTCTTCCATCTTGAGTTTCCACAACTCAAAAGTAGTGCCATTAAATTTATCCACCTCCATTCTTCCATATGATGAACTCACCATCTCATTCACAAATAAGACTCAGGATGCTTTGCACAAGACTCCCACTCAACTTGATATTAGCTCAAAAAACCCTACCCAACAACTAAGATCAAAAGTTGATCAAGCTCTGATACCACTTGTAAGGAAACTCAAGTGTGGAAACAGCTTCCTACACTAATCTCTTAAGAGAAGTATGGTGCAAAACCTATTAAAACTTTTACACTTACAGTTTCAATATCATGTAAACAATAATATTACAGCCAAGCAAGCATAAAGAAAATAGACAGGGAAAGAAACACATAACACAAAGATTTTTTGGTGGGGAAAAACCTTTTAGTAAAACAATCCCACCCCTTCAGAACCTGCACAATGTATTATCTTCAACACAAGGTTACAATACACTTGCAATGCAAGTTCAATAGCGACAATAGAAGACTCCAGTAGCAACTCATAGTACCAGCAATACATTTTTTCACATCTGCCTCTTTGCAACCCTAAAAATGCTTATAACATGTGCTTCACTTTTAGGGCTACTTCAAAAGATAACCGTATTAGGGTTTTAGCATTCTCCGAGAAAATAGGAACCCCAAAAAAAATTTTGAGGCGATGCCCCGAACCCCACTATTGGGGTAGAGTGTACAGTACTCAAATTTATTAGTTGCCACATGTCTTCACCTATCATTGAATCTTCCTAACATAGCTCTTAGGTGTCATAGGAATCCATCATAACCGTTTTAGCTATGATCTCCTTATACACAATTAAAGATGTCGACACATCAACATTATTTGCAAGAAATACATTTTACAAAACAAATAATAAGAATAGCAATTATCCAAGGTTGAGACACCTTATTCCTAACATCAACAAAGAGGTTTTGAAACATCGGATGGGGTTCACCCCAATTCCTTGAAGAGAAGAAGCTCATACAATTATATGAAGATTTCTTAGATAAGGAGGAAATCTTCTAGAGGTAGAAGTTTAGGCAAATATGGTTAAAGGCAAGGAACAAAAATACAAAAAAAAATTCAAAATAGTACCAAAAAAAGGAGAATAATTAACCATATAACATCCATCAAAGATGTTAAATGTCAAATTAGGGATTCTCCAAAAGCTATTAGCTTGACAACCATCTCATATTTTTAACACATCAATAACAATACAGAAGGATATTTTAGACTCTATTTCCAAGCTTATCTCTAAGGAGCCAAAAAAATTCTAATACAAAATTTCTCTAAGCAAGAAATTGAGACAACTTGATATCTTATGAATCCAAATATAGATGCTGAGATGTTTTAGGTGATGACATAAAAAATTCTCTAGAAGTTAGGAGCTCAGGTAAACTTCTAAGAGTAGTAAATAATACCTTTATTACTCTTGTCCCTAAAAAAGAGAAATCAGGGTCTTTTGATGACTTTTGACCTATATCACTTTGTAAGACTCTTTACAAATTACTTTCCAGGACTTTGGCTAACCAACTTTAGGTACTCTTACGTAACCTTATTAGTGAGGATCAAACTAGTTTTGTCTTTGGTCATTCTCTTTATGACAAAATTATTATAGCACGAGAAGTGATAAACTCAATCCAAGTCAACAAAAAACCAAGAATGTTGATCAAATTGGATATCAAAAAGGCATATGATAGAGTAGACTGTATATTTCTATGTGAATGTCTAGAAGCTTATGGTTTCTCCAAGCAATGGATAAACTTGATCTTTGAATGCATCTTGGCATTGAGATTATCTATCCTAATTAATAGCTCTCCAAAGGACTTCTTTAGTATTTCAAGATTTTTCTAGTAGGGGGATCAAATCTCCTCCTTTTTGTTTATCCTTATGGATGATGATTCTAGAATATCTTTGTCTAATGCTAGATCTTTAGGCCAAATTAGAGACATTTTTATTACTAGTGATTTAGAACTGACTACAAATCAACATTTTTTGGATGATACCATGCTTTATGGTGAGAGCACAATTAAGGAGGCTACTTCTCTAAATGGTATCTTAACACAATACTCTTTAGCCTTTGGTTAAGGGATCAAAAAAGATAAATCAGTTTTTTTTTTTCTTAACACCCAACCAAGTGTGGAAGATTAGATTTGTGATATTTTTGACTTCAACAAGGGATCCCTTCCCTATAAATACTTAGGGATACCTTTAACCTCTAGTAATCAATCATCCAAATTATGGGAACCTATTTTAGAGAATCTTCAAAAAAGAGTGGTAGGATAGAAAGGAAAATGGCTCTCATTTGTGGGAAGAGTTACTTTAGATCAATCAGTCTTATCAAGCTTGCATATCTATCAACTTTCTTGTTTGGACCTACTGGGTAGTAAACTAAATAAAATTAATAGGCTTCTTAGAAAAAAAATCTAGCAGGATTTGAAGAAGAAGAAAAAGTTCCCCCTTGTATCTTGGGATCAAGTTCGTAAACCAAAAGAGCAAGCTTGGACTAGTATAAAGAATATTAAATTACAAAGGAAGTCTTTGGTAGCTAGGCTAGCATGGAGAATGCTAAAGTTTCCAAACCTAAAATGGTTTAGGATCCTCTATCACAAATACCTTGCCTCTCCAGTTCCCTCTAATCTATTTGAATAATCCAATCCCCCTAAAGGCTCAAGAATTTGTAATTTCTTGCTTCAATGTAGATCAACCATTTAGAATAAGTTAACTTGGGATTTAGGGAATGGTGAGGATGCAATTCTTTTGGCATGACTCTTGGGGTGGTTATAGAGCCTTAGAAAAATTTGCTTCTCTCCTCCATTCAATGGGTCATTTAGAATCCAAGTGGGGTTCTAGAGTTAAGGATTATCTGGTTTTTGAACAAGGAAGTCTTAAATGGCATTGGGAAATCTTGGATGAGGAGGATGTTACTTTAAGTGAGGAATTTTTGAAGAATATGCTATCCTCTAGGAAAATTGTGTTTCTTGGAGGTAAAGATTCCCTTATTTGTGATGGATGCAAGAGTGGTGTTTATAGTTCTAGGATGGGTTATAAGCTTATAGAATCCTTTCTAGGGTTCTCTAAGAATCCTCTTCCTACTAATCTCTATTGGGATAAATTATGCTTCCCCAAGGCTAGAGTGTTCACTTGGATTATTCTCGACAATAGAGCCCTCACATCATATACGTTTAGGAGAATGGGCTACCAAGGTTCTAGAGATGGCCCCTTTATGAATCAAAAGAGGAATTGGCATATCACCTTTTTCTTAATTTTCCTTTCTCGAATCACTATTGGTGGTGGTTGTGTTCTACGTTAGGGTGGAGTTTGACCTTCCCTAACTCCATCATAAGTTTTCTTTCAGCTTGGCCCTTGTTGAAACTAACTATCATTTACAAGAACCTTTGGATCTCCTCTCCTTCCATACTTCTTTGGGAACTATGGAAGGAGAGAAATATAAGAACACTTCAGGGTAAGAAGATGGAGGTTGATCATATTTTCAATAAAATTGAAGCCTCAATAATTGAATTAACAAACAATCAATTGATGTTTATGATCCCGAAAGGAAAAAACATGTCTCGTTGGGATGATAAGATGTGTGGTAGGTGGATAGGATTGAAAATCCCCCCTTCCCAAAATCCTCCCCTTCCAAGGGAAGGGGGGCCTTCAAAGTAACATAAGAAGGTAAGAATGTGTTTCGAAGGCTCCTAAAAGAGGATGGTATAATCTAAATTCTAAAGGAGCATCTAGGGAGATTCCTAGTATGGCTAATATAGGATACAAAATTCATAATGATGAAGGGATAGACATTGCATGTATAGCCAAAGAAATTGGGGAAGCTACTAATAATTGGGAAAATATTTCTTCTTTAGTAGAGGGTTTAGCTCTTTGTAATAAGTTGGAACTTAAGAAACTAGAAATAGAAGGTGACTCATCCATAATAATCAATACGCTCAGGAAAGGCTCCCTCACTAATTGGAGATTAGATGCCCAATTATCCAAAGCCCTAGTGTTTTGTAATTATTTTGATAAACTTTTAGTAAACCATATATAATATGAGAGAATAAGAGGGCAAAAGAGTTAACTAATCAAGGTATCGATCTTTCAATAAGCTAAGCTAGACAATATTTATATATTGATGAAAATAGGACATCATTATATGGATAATTATGCTGACGAATATGTATTACTATGAGTGAGATCTTGATAAAAATACAATTTATTATAGTAATGATGTTTGGATTTTTCAACAGCAGAGGATGAAGGGGTCTCAAAGGAGGAAGAACCTTAATGCCCTTCTTTTATGTTTTTTAACTTTTATCTAAGCTATGTACTTTGAATTCAGTTTTAAAATAAACAATTGCTTCCTATGTTCATCTATATTTTTTGTACCTCTTTTTTTGTTTGTTAATGATAGTTCTTAGTCCTCTTATCTTCTTTTAAGCTATATGATTTTAAATGACAAATTCCATATTTTTGGTTTTATTATATTACAAACTAACAAATTAACATAGTAGTGTTGATCTCATGTTTGTTTTGACACATGAATGACAACACATTTAAGTCATATTCAAGAAAAACCATAGTGTATGCAAAATGATCAGAGTAAGTTGAGCAATCAGTGTGGATCAAGTGATCAAAACATGACAAGCATCAGTTGCTAGAAAATGCATGTCAAACAATATACTTAGTTAGTGTCGAACTAGTATGTGTCAAGCAGATAGTAATTGGCGAGTCACTCATGTGCCAAGAAAGTCTATACATGTCAAGTGATTCAAATGTTGATTAAACAATGGATGTTGAGTCATTTAGAAGTTGAGTTACAACAATGAAGATACAATGGATGTTGAGCATCAAAGCCTTTGGGTGCTAAGTAAATAGTTTTTGGCATAGTTGTTTGTAATGGCACAAACTTCTATGTAAACCATTTTTGGGTCGACCTAAGGATTGTTTTAGAATTTTAGAAGATAAGTACAAATCTATATTATGAATCCCTATACAGTACATGCAACCAATTAGAAAAAGGGATGTATTTAGTGATAATATGAATGAATCACAATCGTTGATTCTAACCTAACCCTAGCCCACCTAGGTCTTCTTAAAGAGGAAAAACTCTAAAGAGTTTGCAATGTGTGTATGAGAGGAGAGGGATGAATGCTAACAGAAAAGAGAGCATTCATGGTGGCTAAGAAGGATGTGAGAAAGAAATGAATTGCAAAATCAGTTAGAGGAGAACAAAATAGAGTAGAGAGAGGATAGAGGAGACATATTTGATCAAAAAGATCAAGCATACATAAGGAAAGGGAAGATCTGACATCTAGCAGAGAGATGTTAATCGAAGGATCAATGGTGAAATATTCTAACAGGTGAATCAATGAAAGTATCATAACAAAGTAGCCTTAACAGGTTTTTGAGTTTTGGTAGGCTCTTGTAAATCTCTTAACAGAGTGCTTACTTTATTGTGATTTTAAGTCCTCTAACAAGGAACACTTTTAGCAAGGTGTTAAAATCCTTTAATAGGGTGAGATTTAACCGTATTTGTAAGCCTTTAATAGTCAGACCTTTCACAGGCTAGATCATAGTTTATGATCAAACAATTGTAACCTTCATTGGATACACTTTACAACTGCAGTAGTGAAGATTTGTGGGTGTCATCCCCACCCCAGTTTTACCTTCTCTTTGGAGGGTTTCTGGTTAACCAATATCTTGTGTCAAATTTTATTTAGTTTATGTTATGTATGACATGCATGGATAGTTATTTTAGTTTACATGTTATATTTTGAGATGGATGTATGGTGGTCATATTTTGGTTAAATTTTTGAAGTGTTGATTCACCCCCCACCCCCTAGAATTCACTCTTCCATTAAGTAATTCCAACAAGTAGACCAAAACTTGTTTGGTGGTTTGGTTGTGTTATTTCAAGTCTAAATTGGATAAAAGAAATTTTCATGGGCAATAGAATATGGGAAGAAAATTTTGATTCAAATATTGTATCTTTTAATTGACAGGCAAAACTAAAGGACTACTTCCCAACTTTGTCCTCTCAATATCTCTTGAGTTGGGTTGCAATTTTCTACTGTCTTAATCAATGACTTTAGCCTCTTGCTTATTACAAAAAAATTAGCAGAGGAAGGGGGATTTGATTAATAAATCATAGTATTGGTTGTCTTTTATTTTATTAATTGGACTATAATTAATTAATTAGGGGATAATGAACCCTATCAGATTGTTGGAAAGGGAAAAGTTAAGATTACGTTGCAGAATGGGAATCAATGTCTACTATATGAGGTAGGACATGTTCCAAGGTTGAGTAGGCACCTTATATCTTTGTATAGGTCATATTGCTCCTTCTACTTTAATTATTTTAGAGAAAAATGAATGTTCAAGAATAGTTGTTGTAGTTGAGTAGGGAGAACAAACATTTGTTGCAAATTCTGATAGAACACTATGGCACAACAAACTTGGGAACATGAGTGAGAAAGGTATAAAATTACTTCATTCAAAGAAAGTTTTACCAGGTTTGGAATGTGTCAATATAGATTTATGTGAAATTTGTGTATGGAAAACAAAAGAGAGTGAGTTTTATGAAAAGTGGGAAGGAAAAGAAAAATGAGAAATTAGAGCTTGTGCATATAGATGTATGAGGACCAACTTAGGTATCTTCCCTTGGTGGCTCTCATTATTATGTTACATTTATTGATGATGCAACTAGAAAAGTATGGGTTTATTTCCTGAGACATAAATCTAATATTTTTTTAACTTTTAAGAAATGGAAATGCTTTGTTGAGAATGAGGCTTGTAAAATCCTACTTGAATGTTAATAATATTTAAATATGAATATCCCAAATATAATATCTCACAATTTCAAATATGCTTAAATCTTAATATAACCTAAGCTAAATTTAAACAAATATATTTTAAATATATTATAAACTAATTATAATTACTAAACAAACATATATTACTTAAAATATATATTTATTAATTTAAAATTTTAATAATTAATATTAAAAAAATTAAATAATAATTTAAAAACATTTATATTTTAAACTTACCTATCCCCTCACAGGGCCCGCATCCCATTTGGCATGCTGCCAAAGGTAGTAGTGTGCTGCCATAGGTAGTCGTGTGATGCACTATGGTAGTTGCATGTTGTCCTTTGGCTGTAGGCATGCAGTGGGGGTGTAAAACCCCTGCCTTTATAATATGATTTTTTAAAAAAAAATTTCTTTTAATTTTATTTTTTTTTGAAAAAGGGATTTTATTTAATATTTTGTTTTTAAATTAGATTTTTTTATGTAATTGCAGGTACAGGTTTGGAGGATGAATTTTTCCAGCAAGCTATTTTTTTAAAAAACAAATCATAGATTCAATCTAGTAATTTTTCCATCAAACCCTAACCCATCTAATTTATTTTCTTGCTAAATTTTCCTTTTGTCAAACATCAAATAGGGCTTTATTTCATTGCACAAATCCAAGCTAATAAAATAAAATGACTAGCAAACTTCAAACACTCGAAAGGCACAAAGCACATAGATCTTTTTAAATGAAATCTATTATGGGCTTCAAACCCTGCCTCACACTAATGCTAATAATCTAGCAACCTGGTGAAACCCCTGCGCGCTAAGCCAAAACCCTTCAAAGCTTCCAAAATTCTTATAGCCCATATCTCAAAAATTGCTCCCCAAAAACCTGTTGTGAAATAATGATTTGAAACCCTTTGATATAGAGCCTTGACTCCCTTTAGGGTTTCTATTTCCAAAAAGCCCTAAAATATAATTATTTTATTTAATTTATCTTTTCAATGTATATTTAGTCACTCTTTAATTCAAAATATTTAGTAATTTTATTTCTCATTTTATAATTTAATGCAAGCTCATTAAGAGTAATTATTTATTATTTTAATCAATAAGGATAACTAGAGTGCATGATCAAATTGCAACTCTGATGCAGGAGCATCTTAAATAAAGGGGAGACATGTTGAATGTAAAATTTATAAAAAAATAAAAATAAAAATAAAAATTAAAAAAAAATTGTGGAGGAGAGAGAAAGTGACGAAAATAGGAAGAAAAATAATTAAAAATGGAAAACAGGAAAAAAGGGAAAAAGTGATTTCTATTTTCGAGGTGCATAGGTGGCATAATAGAAAAAATAAAATAAATAAATGGTTGTCATTCCATTTATCGAGGCGTGTGGGTAGAATTCTAGAAAGTTATGAATATTGTAGAAAGTTGTGGATATTGTAGAAGGTTATGGAAGTTGTAGAAGGTTGTGGATAAGTCATGCATTGGGTGGTAAGTGCCTATTTAAGCAAGGGATATGAGCATTTCTAATCAAGTTTGAGAAGTAGAAGCTAGAAGGCGTGAAGACTTCAAGGTGTGAAAGCTCTAAAGGTTTAGCTCTTCAAGTAGAAATTTTTGGTGAAGCTCTTGGTGTGAAGACTCTTATTTGGGATTTCTCTTATGTTGAAGAATTTGTAAACTTTTTTTTGAAGAAGTCATATCTATCATATCATCTTGTGGGTGTTGTAAGGATTTTCAAGTATAATAAAATTGCTTGTGGAGCATTTTTTTTTATTTCTCTTGGTCTCCATATTGTTGCTTCCTTGATTGTGAGTGGGTAAGGGTGGTGTGGCCCTTTATCAAGTGGTATCAGAGTAGTACTTCATCAGTGGTATCAGAGCAGGAGTTCCTGAGTGTACAAGCAGAGCATCGAAGTGTGAGGTAGTTTGTACCAGGACCTTGGTTGGGTGAAGTTTATTAGAGCAGGAGTTCTTGAGTGTGTGGACAGATCGCCAATGTGAGGTAGTTTACACCAAGATTTGCAAAGAAGGTTGATCTTGTGGCGGATTGATCTTTTAGATTGGTGGATTTGTTTCGCTTAGGGTTTGCTAAATTTTTGGAAGATGCCTCCAAGAAGATTAGACCCCAAGGAAAATGATGACCTTAGTGAAGCGATGGAAGAAAGAATCTTAGAGAAGATAAGAGCAGAGGTCAAATTAGAGATTGCATTGATGAAGAGTGACATGATTGCTGAAATTGTGAGTGCTTTGGGTGGTGTACCTAGGCATGTGGGTACTGAAGACAGATATGACGAAGTTGCCGAAGACTTTGAAGCTTCTAGTGAGGATAGAAGTGATCATGAGGAGAGACCTCTTGGAATTAGGACTACTCAGTTTGCTTGACCTGGATCTCAGTTGAAGCTGAAGCTTAAGATGGAGGTTTCTAATTTTTCAGGTACTTTGAATCCTGAAGACCTGATTGATTGGATTGGTGAATTAGAGGACTACTTTGAGCTTGAGGGTATTGAAGATCCATTGAGAGTAAGGTTGGCACAAACTAAGTTGAAGGGACATGCTGCTCTTTGGTGGAAGGAACTGCAAAGAGACAAAGAAGAGGAAGGTGAAATGAAGATCACTAGATGGAAATTGATGGTGACTAAGTTAAAGGCAAAGTTCATTCTAGCTGATTATGAACTTGAATTGTTTAAGAGGTTGCAGAATCTGAAACAGAAGGATATGACTGTGAAGGATTACACTGAGGAGTTCTACAAGTTGACTATTCGGTCTGGGCATAGAGAATTGTCGAATGAGAAGGTAGCATGGTATATTAATGGTTTGAGATTCAATATTCAAGATGAGGTTGGTATGCTGAATATTTCCACAGTTGAGGATGCTTATCAGTATGCTTTGAGACCAGAGGAGAAGCTAAAGAGGAAGAATCAAGGTAGTTCCCGAGGGAAGGAGAAGCAAGATAGTTCGGTACAAGCTAAACCAAAAGTAGAAGGTGAACCAAAACCTATTGAACAAAGAAGAAGGACACGTGGAGGTGTATTCAGAGGTAATTGTTTCAAGTGTGGTCAAGAAGGGCATAGATCTTTTGAATGTTCTATTGGTAGGACAACTACTATTGTGAATGAGGTTGAAGTCCAGGAAAATCAGCCTAAGGAAGGAGAAATTTTGATGGCTTGGCGAGTACTAATGGGTAAGAAGACATTGGATTCTTGTCAGAGGACTAGTTTGTTCAAAACTTGTTGTAAGTCTGGTGCGAAAGTTTGCAAGGTGATTATAGATAGTGGTAGTACTGATAACCTTGTTGCTGAGGAGATGGTTCAAAAACTTGGTTTGAAGAGATTGAGACATCCTTGTCCTTATAGAATTGGCTGGTTGCAAGGTGAGCATGTTTTGGAAGTGAGAGAGCAATGTCTTGTTGATTTTTAGATTGGGCAGTATAAGGATCAAGTATTGTGCGATATTGTGGATATGAACAGTTGTCATGTGTTACTTGGTAGACCTTGGTAGTATGATTGCAGGGCTATGCATGATTGTGTTAGGAATGTGTTTACTATTGAGAAAGGTGGTAGGAAGTTTTCCTTGATTCCTTTCCAGAATGAAGTGCTTGGTAGGAGAAACCTGAGTGTTGGCAGTCGAGTTGAGTTGGCAAATTTTGAGAAGATTGAAAATCAGCATGGGAAGCAGACCTATGGAACACCTGTGGCGGATGTAAAGGAGAAGAAGAAAAACAAGGGAAAGAGTGTGCAAGTTGAAGATTTGGAGGACATATATGTGAAGAACCAGTTTGGGATTTATGTGCTGAATCCTGAAAGATGTTCTTCCAGCTATTAGAACATCTTTTCGGACCTGGGGAGTCTGATGAAGGAGCATCTTAAATAAAGGGGAGACATATTGAATGTAAATTTTTTTTTTTTTTTTTTTTTTAAATTGTGGAGGAGAGAGAAAGTGATGAAAATAGGAAGAAAAATAATTAAAAATGGAAAACAGGAAAAAAGGGAAAAAGTGATTTCTATTTTCGAGGTGCATAGGTGGCATAATAGAAAAAATAAAATAAATAAATGGTTGTCATTCCATTTATCGAGGTGTGTGGGTAGAATTCTAGAAAGTTATGAATATTGTAGAAAGTTGTGGATATTGTAGAAGGTTATGGAAGTTGTAGAAGGTTGTGGATAAGTCATGCATTGGGTGGTAAGTGCCTATTTAAGCAAGGGATATGAGCATTTCTAATCAAGTTTGAGAAGTAGAAGCTAGAAGGCGTGAAGACTTCAAGGTGTGAAAGCTCTAAAGGTTTAGCTCTTCAAGTAGAAATTTTTGGTGAAGCTCTTGGTGTGAAGACTCTTATTTGGGATTTCTCTTATGTTGAAGAATTTGTAAACTTTTGTTTGAATAAGTCATATATATCATATCATCTTGTGGGTGTTGTAAGGATTTTCAAGTATAATAAAATTGCTTGTGGAGCATTTTTTTAATTTCTCTTGGTCTTCATATTGTTGCTTCCTTGATTGTGAGTGGGTAAGGGTGGTGTGGCCCTTTATCAAGTGGTATCAGAGCAGTACTTCATCAAACTCTAATTAAGCCAATATCAATTAAATATTTTTATTAAGACAATATTTAATATTTAAATTCTTTTAATTAAATTTTCTAAATTAGGACTTTAAGTTCAATCTTTTAATTTAGTCAAAAATTTTGATAATTCCAAAAAATGAAATATCATCTTATTTTAATATTTTTTTCCTTTTTAATTAAATAAAATTTACTAATTCAAATATCATTGATTAATCTAAAAATCATAAATAAGCATTCTACCAAGAAAATCAAAAAGTCAAACCTCATGAGATGCATAAGGAAAACCAACCAAAGTGAAAATCAAACAACGTACATACAAAAAGACTCATGGGTTTAAAAAGGGTAGATAGTTAGATATGAGTCCTCCTTGCAGGACAAGTATTTTTTATATGGCTGGGATTGGATCTAATCATTAACTTCACATTCTTACCATTGAGTTATTGCAATAGGGCATGCTCATCCTACCAATTTAGGGAAGTTGATGCATGGTACTTGCAACCTGCATAAAAGACAAACATGTATGCATATGCATATATATCTAAGCTAAACAAGAAATGATAAGGAGTGGTACATCGTATAGATCCTGACTAGTAGGTGACTAAGACTCCCTCCCTTAACCACATCAAACATGTGAGATAGAAATGTAAAACATACATGCACACCATACACATGCAAGTATGGGGTAAGTGCAATAATAAATGAGAAGTCAAATCATTGAATGCTCAAATATAAAAATGCATCACAATGAATATAAAATAATCATCATTTGGAGACCTATCATATGACATCATCATGAAAGAAATCACATTTACTAAGAATCATTAAAATATTATTAATTCACTATTAATCATGTAACCATCAACCAACACGTGAAATATAATCAACTAAGTAATCGTCTTTGATATATATATAATCCAAGACATGAAATAATGTCATATAACCATAAATCAAATATCTCTGAAACTAACACATACATGAAATAGACCTAAAATAGTTTGACAATCAGAACAAAAAAGTAAACTACGTTCGAGCATAATAGTGAACTTATGAGGTTCAAAACTTTTAGACTAAGTGTATGTTGTTGAGATTTCCTTGGGATAAGTAATGTGGAGGGATCCTAGTGAGCTTCCAATTGATGTAGTGCATAGGGATACTTTGCAGCAAATCTTCTTGAAAAGAGAAGTCTTTCTTCCAAATAAGTAGGATTCGTTATTTTGGGCTACTGCAAAAGTGGAGGTTGCACAATACAGGATGGATACAAAGTATTACAATAGTTAAATAATAGTAAGATTCCTAACCGTGCATTCTCATTTTGTTGGAATAAGTTCTTTCTCCCCAAAGCTAGATGCTTTGCATGGTTGGATTTGAGGATCAAAATTCTTACTAGTGAATGACTAGAAAAAATCCACATTGTGCGTCCATTGAAATGTATTTTATGCATGAATAAGGATGAAACAATGGATCTCCTTCTTTTAAACTGCTCATTTTCTCAAAACCGTTAGACTTATGTGCTAAACAAGTTGAGTTTCTCTATGCCTTTACTATGCAAATTATGGGACATGTTTCAATCATGGTTTGTGCTCCATTCCAAGTCTCTTTTTTCTTATATCCTCGTTGTTTTGGTTTGGGCTATATGGTAGGAGAGGAATAAACACATTTTTTACCAAGATTTTAACTCAATACTCTTTGTTCAAGAAGGCCTTCAGATTTTAGTCTATAAAATTGTTAACACTAACATCTCAAATTCTAAATACAATTATCTTTTTTCATATTGGGAAGACACAATTGTTAGGGAATGGAAAGGCTTTCTTGTACATTCTGGATCTATTCTTAATAGAAGTTTGAAAGCACCACTAGATCGTTTAACAATTAAATGGAACCCCCCTTCTACTGGTTTTTTGAAGCTTAACTTTAGTGGAGCATCTAGGGGTAACCTGGCAAATCGGGCATTGACATGTTCATAAGGGATCGCCGTGGTATAGTGCAAGCACTTAAAGTTGGCCCAATTCACCCACTAACAACATAACTAAAGCTCAACCTTTTCTCATTGGGCTTGTGTTGGCTAAGGGAAGACATATTAAAACAATCCATGTCAAGGTGATTCCATGGTATGCATGCATCAATAGATCACCCATGAACTAGAAAATCATGTATATCATGTATCAAATATTGAATCTTATAGACTCTCTTGATTATCATTGTATCTTGCATACCTTTTGAGAAGGTATTAGAGTAGGAGATTTTCTTGCTAATTTGGGTTGTGATGAATTTAATTTTGAAGCATTCATCCCTCATACTCAACTTGTTGAATGACAATAATTACATGAGTTTATTGAGCATGGTAAGGTTGACATTTAATTCAAAGTGCATATGTTGTTATTCCTAGACATCATTCAATTATGTTATATTTGATGATGCTTATGTTGATATATTAACATTGGGTTATAGATTTGTTTATTGAAAATTAAGTCACAAATTTTAAGTGGGAGCTCGAGACATCAAAACACTAGCTTATATTCTCATCCTATGTCATATTGGATATTTTTGGATTGACAAGGACTTCCATATCACAAAGGGCTCTCATTCTTCAATTGTATGACTTGAGTGCTTAAATTCAGGGTTTTTGATTACTTCCATGGTGCATCATGGCTCTTCTGGTCAAACCTTCATTTTGGCAATCCACCTTTCTTTCCCTTTGCATGAGTAATCTGTGGTTGGCTTGATGAATGTTGTTGGTGGAATCCCTTCTTGGTCATGCTTTTCGACAACCTATTTGGTAGTTCATCTGACACATCACCATTTTGCTTGTTGGAGTGTACCTCATAATGAATTACGATATACTGTATGTTTTTGATAGTTTGCATTGGAGGTTAATTACTACATTTTGTCTTGACTGGTCTATGGAGATTATCGTATTAAATCTTGATGATTGGATCACAACTTCTTTTCTCTTCTTTCTCTACTTCTCTATTGTAATTAGTTTGGATTCAGAAATTTCTTTCTCATGAAATTGCATACCAGTTATATATGTTAATAAACTAACAGTTGCACATCTATGTACATGCAACGATTAGCCGATAGGAGAGATTTTTCTAATTGAATGCAAGGAAAAGAAGATGTTTTATGTTGCTATGGAGAAGATATATCAATTTATTATTAGATTATGAGTATAGTAATTCAAATCTAATATATTATGTTGAGTTGACATATTTAGAAAGATTTAAAGTAAGAAAACATAAGAAATATTACAAGTAAACAAAAATACTCATTCATTAAGTGTGAACATAAATCATTGTGTGCAGTGTTACAATTTTGTATAATATTTAACAGAGAACATACGTAACTTGCCAACTAAATAAGTTAAAGGGAATAGTAAAGAAATATAATATTTTTTAATCAATATTTGTTTCAATAATTTTTATTTGTTGTGCTTCAAATTTATGGCGTTTGAGCTTATATTAGACATATATTTGAATAAAAGAAATATTATTCAAATTGCAAATATCTTATTTGAGAAGTACAATTAGAAATCATATTGTTAACATATGACCTAAAACATAATAGTAAATAGTGTAAATATGCATAAATGTTGTAGTTAGTAGTGTTGAAAATTGTATGTTGAAAGTGGTATACTGTAATCTACAAAAGAAAATTAAAATAATTTTAAGTTAGGTTTGTTTAAATTCAATAAAAATTAACATATACACATGAAGAAAAAAGTTATGATTCATATGCTTTTAACTTTTAAAAATTAATAAAAAAATATATAAACCATACATTGAATTTTATAGAAGATAAATCATATTAAAAATATATAATCATATTTTCACTACAAATCAACATGTACACATAAGAAAGAAAAATAAACGATTAAAATGTATTTAACTTCTAAATAAAAAATCTAATTAAAATTATAATATAACATAAATTAAATTCACAAAAGATAAATCAAACTAAAATTATATATACACATTTTATTTAAATTTGATAAAATGGAAAATAAAACTCAAATTTATAAACTTACAATAACTTTACAAAGAAAAATGAAACCAAAACTAAATAAACATACATTTCAACACTCACGAGAGAATTATATTCATTTTAACTTTACAAAGGAAAAATCAAAATAAACCTAAATATAATATGTATTTAACACATTTAATATATAAAAAATCTAAAATTATATGTAACATGCATTTAACTTCAAAACTAAATTATCAATCTTTTAGCCCATACTATATTGCATTCAATTAATACATGTCCATTCTAGTTTTAATCTAGTAAGAAGGAAATTATCATTAATGTATTTAATTTCTAAATTAAAAAATCAAATAAAAATTGTTTATTACATAAATTGAATTTCACAAAATGCATTTAACATACTTTTAATATATATAAAATTCAAATTTCATGTAGCACTTATTTAACTTCAAAACAAAATTATCAAATCACTACCCACTATTTTGCATGCAATTACTACATGTTCCTTAAATTTTCATCTAATAAAAAAAATTAATAACATGTATTTAACTTGTAAATAAAAATCAATTATATATATTATAAGTGGAATTTCACAAATGATGAATCACATTAAAATTATAAATATATATAAATTTGACAAAATTGGAACAAAAATATTATAATTAACATATATTTTACTTTGAAATTAAAATTAAATTAAAATTATATAAAATATGCATTGAATTTTTAAAATGAAAAATCAAACTAAAATTATATAAACTTACTGATAGCTTTACAAAGACAAGCAAACATGTCTTTAATCTTCACAATGAAACTCACACTAAAATTATATAATCTTATATAACAATCATTTAAATTCAAAACAAAATTATCAAACATTTGGCACAGGGTATTTTGCATGCAATTAATACATGTCCCTTCAAATCTTCAACCTCCATCCTCTATGCTCTAACTGTAAAGAAAACTCATTCATTTAATTACAACATTCTTGGATTCTAATAATTTGAATAAGAGAATATCGTTATGCAAATTAAGAGGTCTTTTAGTGATCCTGCAAACAAAAAGATGTATAGACAATTCTTGTTGTTCTGAAAGCTACAAGGTTTTCAGATTTGATATGATTTCAACATAAATTATTTAAAACATTTTATAGAAATGGTGAAATTTTTTGAAACTTATCTAATAAAGGAAAATGGGAAACTTTCCAGTAAGCTTAAGAAATAGTAAAAGGAAAGTTAAATCTATAATAGATTTTTCACATCATAAAAAAGAAAAGTTCAATTTCTAATAATTGATTTTTTCACATGATCGGAAAATCATAAAACCAAAGTGGTCTTACAACTTTTCCGTCAAAAAAACTAAATTTCGGGTTTGCTCCCACACTAAGCCTATCGGCTTAAATATACAATAATTAGCCCACTTTTTGGAAATTTAAAAAACATTCATTATGAAAAAATCCAAATCCGCTAGCAAAATATTTAGTAAGTAATATGAAAAAATCCAAATCCGCTAGGAAAATATTTAGTAACTAATAAAGTTCTAATGAACCAAGTCATTAATGATTAGCCCATTTTTTGGGAATTTAAAAAACATTCATTATGAAAAAATCCAAATCCGCTAGCAAAATATTTAGTAAGTAATATGAAAAAATCCAAATCCGCTAAAGTAATATGAAAAAATCCAAATCCGCTAGGAAAATATTTAGTAACTAATAACTTTCTAATGAACCAAGTCATTAATGACAATTGCAGGCTCAACTAGAGCTTTAATGTTGTAGCTGTATCTCTGCTATTTGTATCGGCTAACTTCTCTACATTGCCCTTTATTTACACACAAAGGCTCGAATTTTATAGTGCCAGGAATATACAGCGTAGCGTGCAGACCAAACTCACTTCATTTTTTCCCTTGAATTGGACTTGTTCTGAGAGCAGGGGCACCATGAGCGGCAGCATCAACAACGAGTATCCCTCATTCTCAAATATGATCAGATTTCAACTGGGGAAAAGAAAGAACGAGTTATTTGCAAGTGAAGGAGGAGATGAATTTATTACTCGCATTGCCGATGAAGCAAGAACTGATGGCAATGGAACCCCAACTGGAAATAAAAAGATGAAGCCGATCAAGGTATTAAACCCCAAGTTCTTTAACTCTATCCCTCTATTTTGTTTTTGCCCTTCGAATTTGATTTTTTTGTTCTTTTTCTTTTTCAATCCCAATCTCAATTTGCATTATTCTGGGCAGATGAGCCCTGCGTCGCTGCAACAATCGTATAAAACAAATACTCGGATTTCTGAGATCGAAGACGGAATTTGTTTGAAGAGATGCAGAACTGAAAAAATTGTGAAGGAAGAGAAAGTTGATGCCGGTGGATCCCTGGACATGCTTGTAGATGCCATTCAGCTGATAGAAGGTCAGAAATTACACTTAATTGTGGACCAACTGGCCCAAGGAAAGGCCTTGATACCTCGAAATAAGAACAATTTGGGGCAACCTGATTTGCAAAATCAACAATTACGGGCAAATGATTGTCTCGAGGATTTTTCGGAAGAGCAACCCTCGAACGGTGGGCATAATTGCAAGAGCATTGTGAAAGTTGTTGAATTAGGTTCAAGGGCAGTGCTCCGTACTCGATCGAGGGGAGGGTGGTTACCAAAATTGCCTTCAAAATATTCAGACTGTGTCTTGCAGCCATGGAAGAAAGTTGCGAGAAAATGCCCTAATTTATTACAAGGTAAGGGGGATCAATGTTAGAAGGTAGGGTTACTAATCAGATTAGCATCTTCATTTTTTCGAGCTAGATCATTACAAGCTGAATCATTACAATTGTTTCTTTCATTTAACCCTACAATTTCCTGTCGGGAGTGTATGCTGATTGAGCAACTGCCATGATTCCTACATTTTTTAATATTAACTGGGAATTCAGATGTCGATTCTCTTTAATGGAATCTGGATTTCAGTGTAAGCAGCCGAAGTGAGGCATTGGGTTCTGTATATTCTCTAACAGTAACTATGTGGTTTACCTGTCCCACAAGATCTTGAGAAAAGGATAGTATGTATCCGAGCTCTGTAAATCTATCTAGCTTATTAATTATTTGAAAATCTCACTTATTGTACGAACAAATGGCAATTGGGTTGCTCAATGAATTCGGAGAATCTTTTTATTTTGGTTAACAAAGCTTTGTATGAATCGAAATGCATTATGAAATATTTACACAATTTTCTTTAAATCTGTGATAGGTCACTCTGTTTTTATCTTGCTCTATTTGAAGTTTAGTGAACGAAATATTTGGGTGAGGATGAAGAGAGTTACCTGTAGATGTTATTCACAGAACTGAAAAATATTTCTACTTTTACTATTTAGGCAATGCATAAGGATACCAAGCAGTGGATCCATATTTCTATTGAACTGAAACGCCCTATGGAGCACTAGTAATAAAGGCTTAATATTCACAATAGAACTTTAATTTGGCTCTTTTGCAGTTTGGACCAAAAAGACAGCAATGCAGCCAATTGAATCAGCGGTTTTGAATAACAATTAATGTAGTTAAGAAACTCCATTCAACAAGCAACATGGCATCCATAGTATTGATTTGAAGTTACTGAAAACATAGACAGAACGAGGATGGATATTATCATGTTGGTATTGGCTTGGTATGCATCAGTTAGATATTGTCTTCTAGAAGTTGTGAGAGTAAATCTGCTTTGTAATTTCCAATGTAGAGAGTGTATTGCAGCACATGAAGTTGAAGGATGAGTCAAAACAAGTTCTCTTCACTCACTTATTTTCTAGTTACAGCCACACAATATTTGTAGCTGGAAATGGAATGACCAAGCTCCTAGAAACCATCAGCATGTCATCTTTTGAGACCTTTCTCCATCTGAATTTTTTGGAAAACATTGGGGTATGTTTATAGTCTTTTTTCTTGTTTGTTTATTCTGATGACTGGTCATAAAGTATGATCTAAATTGTTGATTTCAAGAAGATATATTTATATTAACAAATCAATAAAAACAGTATTCCTCTTGTTCGTGAATCTGTGATAATTCATGGGAAGTGGTCCAAAGCATTATGAAGAAATAAAGTTTAAGAAATCAATAATAACAGTATTCCTCTTGTTTGTGAAGCTGTGATAGATCATGGGAAGTGATCCAAAGCATTGTGAAGAAATAAAGTTTAAATAACTTAATCAAAAATTATTTAAGATAATATTATGGTCTGCAATTTTTTTCCCCTCTTCGTTAAGATTATAGAAGAGGTTTATTCAGTTAATAGAAATACAATTTTTCTTTGTTCAATTATTGTTTTTATATAGACTGAATAAAAATTATAGAATTGACTTCATATTTATATGGTAGATTATAGAATATGACTTAAAATATTGATGAATAAAAATATATAACTAACCAATTTAAAAATATTCAAACTAGTATATTATTTATTAATAGAAAAGAACTATTCATCTAATATTATTGTCTAAGATTAAAACTAATAAAAAAGACTTATTGAATTGATAGAGAAATTAATTATAGACTGATACTAATTACAAAATTGACTTAATTCATATGCGCAGATCTCAAGAAATGCTTCCCCAATATGTGGAGATCAAAGTAACTGATATTATTACCCATAGCCTCACAATGCACTAGGAAATAACATTATCTTTTCTTAGTTAAGCAAGCTATTGAAACAAGGCAATACATGCAAATAAATCTAGCACATTACCACAATTGATTCTTGTAGTTGCTCAATCCAGTATGCATCTTATCAGTTTTCGTTTGCAGTAAACTTGTTCCATATGAATAATTCCATAAAGAGCCATGGTATTATGATACTTTTGACCTTTAATGAATCATAGTGCGATAATCAGACTAAAAGTTATATTTAATCGCTCTCATTTAGTACCCTGTGAGGAACCAAAGTTCTATTTTAAAATGATCTTTTGGTTTTATAGAGATTAATAAGAGGGTATTTATAAGATAGTGAATTAGGCTAGGTCTTCCTTATAAAAATAGATTTGAAGTTGCTAGTCTTTTTTTATTTGGAATATTTTAAAATTTGTAGTCTTTGAACTTTGCACTCTAGTTTAATTTCTAAAATTTAAGGAAGTTGGTGGCTTCATAAAGACAATAAATTTGGCTTCGTCTTTTTTAGAATATTTTCCTACAAAGTAAGAGTCTCTCTTTAATAGCCCTTTAGATGTGAATAGGTGAAAATAGAGTCAAAGATCTCTCCGCATTTTATTCTCATTAAAATAAGGAAAAATGGGCCAAAAAATGAAAAGAATGTTTTTCCTTAAATTTAGGAATGAAAGCTTATAAGCTTTAAGACACTACAAAATTCATAAGACTTCTCACCTCTAAATATTCCCAAACAATATCAAGGGGAACAACTCTCTTTTAAGAAAGCCCCCCTTCATGGGACCCAAGCCTTAAATATGCAATGCTAAAAAGTGGGAGCTTGTATTTTGAAGGAGAAGATTTCAAATAATCTTGTAGAAAAAATATTGTTTTGTTCATAGTGTCACCCTCTTCCTCAAGAATAGTTCTCAAGTCCCCTCATAGATCCCTTGCCTTAATGTAGTAAGTTGTCCCTTCCACCTCAAAGATCAATTTAGTTATATCTATGATTCTTGCATTATATTTGTATAAAAATTATTGTTAGAATGTGATATTTCATATTCATATTATTGTCATAATGGTTATCTTTGATATCAACATATCCTATACAGGCTCATTTTTAAGTTGTATTGGTTGATGAGTACCAATAGTATATGTTTATTGATAGTAGTGTTCACCAAAAGATGTGTTTTGAATGTTTAACCTTATCCTTTTTGGAGGTGGATCTACTTTGTGTGCAATATATGGTGGATCTATTGTTTTGTGTCAATCCTCTTTGGAGAATTTTCATTTTTGTTTCGGTCTCAACAATTATTAGGTAACGTGTCTATCATGTTTGTTGAATATGATAGCTTTCGAGATGGTGTTGTGTATTAGCATGTGTGAGGCAAGTTGTATTGATTGAGGTGGTTCACATTTCATTCATTATCACCATGTGAATGTCCTAGTGTGATCTATTTCAAATCTCTTTTGGCCGACATGGTTGATGACATAAAGCAGTACAAGAAGAGAAATTAATTCAATTGTCTGTGTGGCTTATTTGATGATTGTATCCAAAGTGATTGCAAATCTATTTTAGGAGATTTGTGTTGGTGATCGTATGTGTGGATGTAATAGGTAGCTAACTATAATATCATTTATGTATTGCAGATCTTTGATGACATCAATCTCAACGGTGGATTCTATCTCTTTTAAAATACTCTCATAATGAACCTATTTGTTCTGGCAATGTGCCTATTGTTTACCATTGGGGTTATTGTTGCACCAAAAGATTGACCTATTCATACCCAATACAACCACTAAACTTATAGAAGATACAAATGGTGATTAAGTAATATCACGAACCCCACAAGGGATGTTGACCTATTGCGAACAATTTCCCTCCCAACATCACTTGATGCAGCTTGCGTGGATTTGAACTTGTGACCAAGCTCTAATACCAGTTGTTAGAGTGGTGGTTTTCATTGCACCAAAAGATCAACCTATAGTGTTTGATACAACCAATAGACTTACAAAAGGCACAAGTGGAAGTTAAGTCATATCACAAAGGGACATTGGCCCACTACCAACACCTATTTGTCTTGATAGTTAACTAACCCAATCGTTGGTGAGAAAACATGCATTGAGGAAAATCATCAATGAGACTGTGTAAAAATCACCTTACCATTGTTACCCTAACAAGAGTTCATTTCAGAATAATAAACTTCTCCATGGTTTTTTTTCCTTGTTTGAGTTCCTAGAAATAAATCCTAGTGTTATCTGTTTTGGTATTTTTGTGCTTTCATGTTACATTTATTATGAATGTTTAATGTGGTTAACTTATAGGTTAGAATTTGATATTTTTATTTTTTATGAAGTTGTTGAAAGGGTACAAGTTTTATTAAGTGTGTGGGAATAACTGTCTTACCCTCCCTCTTTTTTATTTGATTCTATTCAACAATTTGTATTAGAGTTTGGCTCTTCAATGTTGGAATTAATTGCTTGTACGGTAGATTCTATGATGCATATAATTGAACATTCCTATATTTGATGGATCTCAATTCATTTCATGGAAAGATCGGATGAAAGAAAGTTTGGTTTCCATAGATCACAAGACCTAGAAGCACAAGGAGACAATATATGTTCCCTTGGAATGACCTTCAATAATGTTAGTAAACAAATTTGTCCTTCGGAAAGAAATACAAGATATGACTCAAAATGCCCAAATAGAAGAACAAAAAGATACTAACAGTTGGACGAGTTATCATTGGTTTATAACTATCCTCTAAGTTGAGAGGTACAACTCCCTCTTATAAAGATTTACATTGAATTAAATGACTAGTTATGCCTTTTACTTGAAGACACGAAGGTTTTCTAACATCCATCTATCAACATGGAATGAATGTGATTGCAATTTTTATGAATAGAATGAAAAGAGAAAGAATGAGAAACAACCATACGACCAATCATTCAACCTTCTCAACACAACAGAGAAATGGAGAAAACATAATGGTATTTTGTAAATATGAATAATTAAAGGATTGAATTCAAAATATGAATGTCGTGACCATACGATCTGCAACAATCTCATAACCACATTTCTAGACCACACGATCTAATAAACATAATTTGTTTTTATTAAGAATACATAACGGGTAACCATACAATTAATCTTCCCATGCAACTATAAAATAAATTAGAATAAAAAAACAAAACTCCTTCCCCATTTACAAATAGAAAATGTCTTCTTCCCTGCAACCACACCACTTCCGAAAAAGAAGAACCCATATTTTTATGTTTTGCAGCATATTTATCCTCATATCTTTCGAGTGACTTCTCAATTATCACAACTGATTCATGAAAAACCTCTTATTTGTCTACCCTCCTCTTTTCAACTTGCTCTCCTTTTTTTGCTTTATAAAATACTTGTGTCGAAATATGCAATTTGGTGATGAGATGTTATCATAATTTCATAATTGTCATTAATAGTTTTGAAATTTCACACCAATGCTCATAACTTTTAATCTATAAGTTATTTAACAAAATAGTTCAGAGAGGATTTATTTGACAACAAAGTTCAAGTTCAAGTTCAAGTTCAAATTCATTGTTTTGAAATGTCATGGTTAAATTTATAAGGGTAAACTAATTCAAAAGGTTTAGCCAATTCAAGTGCTCAGAAAGGCTAATATTAAAACATCAATATCTTTCACACTTGATAAAAAATTTCCAATTGCTCTGGTGAGAAGTTGGAAAATTTGTCTCTTAACAACATATCCAAAATGGAGAAAAATCTAACAATTGAATTTGGAGATATTTCCCCTGAACCAAGACTGACATTTTGAGATTCGAACTTTGAACCTTGAACTTTTGCAACTGAAATTGAAATTTGAAGCTGAACTCTAAATCATGCACCAAACATATCTAAATTGCATTTCAAGCTTTGAACGTTGAACTACAAGTATCTTAACATATGAATCTACATTTTGAACTTTGAACTTTGAACATTTAAAAATTTAGGTTCAAATTCAAGTTAAAGTTCAATCATGAGCATAGGACACTACTTCTGCATAGTTCAAACTTTACAAAAGTGTCATCAGTAACAAAAACCAACCGAAGATTCATTTATGGGGTTGATTTTGAAGTTTGAAAATCAAGTGTTGAAAGTATGCTTACAAATAAGATGAAATCTTAGACTATGAGGAGAATGAATTTATTCTACCACTAGTGCTTTATCAAAAATAGAATTAGCTAAAGTTATTTATTTGAAGTCTTCTTATGAAGTTTGGGAAAAGTTAACAAAAACCTATGAGTGAAATTGTAGGGCTAAATTATCTAACAAAAATACTGCTAAGAAACATTATGAGAATGTAAGAATGAAAAATGGTGAAGACATTAAAAAACTACTTTTAGAAAGTTGAGAATGCATTGAATGAAGTCAAGAACATAGAAGGTGTTATTACCAATGAAGATTTCATGGAGAAGATTTTGATGACATTACCAAATACTTACACTGACAAGATCTCAACTATAGAAGAAGTTTATGATCCAAATATGATTACAAAGAAATAATTGTTTGGGACTTTGACTACATTTGAACTAAGGATGTTTGGAAGGGAAAACATCAAATCTGAGACAAATTTAAAGGCAAAAAAATTAGAAGAAGAACTTTATGGTGATGATGAAGAAGAACTACAAGAAAACTTTGCAAGAAGATTAAAGAAAGGTGTCGACATGTACAAATGTATATTTCTTTTAAAATTAGATGTCGTAAGATTTTTTACTTGGCTACTAGATGTCATAGACAAAAGTTTAAGAAATTTTATAGGAAATTTTACTATATAAATGAAGAGACTAGCATTTCAAATGATGAGTTAAATAGAGAACATTGCTTAATCTATGCTAAAGAAGAGAATGACAAATATAAAAAATTGACATTTCTAACATTTGCACTAAAATTGATGATAATGGTAAATTTTCCTTGTGTACTATCTTAAAATGGAAACACTTCATTTTGAGACATTTTAGCCCTCCTTAGTGTGGTTTTGGTCTCTCTCTGTCTTTTTCCAATCTTGTTCAAATTTCTAGGTCATTTCTCTCTTTCTAGCATCGCCCTTTAGGTGTTGTTTTACCAAACTTTTTGGTGATATCTTCTTATATTTTATCATCTCTTGATTCTTTGTACATCTTATCTGAGACCTCAGAGACCCCTTTTTGGGACCCCCTTGGGAATAGGTTGACTTAGGTTTATCTAGGCCTATTCCCTAAGGGATTTATGTCCTAGGGCTTGAAGTGTCTTATGCATCTCAATTGTTCTCCCAAGTTAACCTGCTTTGTTTTTTATCCTAAAAACTAGTATATAAGGAGGCTTGGGCTTTTCCTTTTCATCCTCAATCAATCAATCCACCATCAAGAAATCAACAACAAGAATACACATGTTGATTTAGTACAAGGAAGGAGAATCCCCAAAGGAGATGTCATAGCCCTTCCTAGTTAAATGCAATGTGTCAGGCTATAAGACATTCCTAGTTATAATCAAATAAAAAGCAAGTAATAGTTCAACAAGATCCCTCAAGATCTAACCCAAACCCTAGCTAGTCCAGATCTGTAGCACAACACTACTCTAGTAGAAACCTCTAGCGAGTTCTAAACTTGTGCCCATAGGCTGATGAGCCTAAAAAATGTCATATCTATATCCATTTGATATAACACTTTAACCCATATTTTTAATATATATCCAAGCCATTTCCACATATTAACTTGGTTTATGAATCATTAATTATGATAAATGATGTATTGATTAACAATTGCATGTATAGCTAGTTGATGCTAGAAATGATGATTTATTGTGAAAAATGGTTAACATTGAATAATAATATTCTTGAGGTGGTTAACATGTTGTATGTGAGTTATTTGGGTCATTAATGCAGCTGGAAAGAAGGAAAAGAAAGTTGACACTTGTCAATATTCAACAAGTGCAGGAAATGAAGAAAAAGTTAAAAGCTAGTTCCATAAAAATAGGCATATCTTACTCAATTATTAATGAAATTAAGAATGGATTATGGTTTTGGAAAGTTAAGAAGAAGGATCATAAACCCTTTTGAGTGTTTGAGTTGGTTCGAAGTAGTTAATGAGCAACATGAATCAGAAGTTGGTTGAAGAAAAAGTGGCACATTTTCAAGCAGCATAAAACCACTTTCAAAAAAATGACCATAACTTCCACATTACTTAATGAAATTAATATTTTCAAAATGATTTGGAAATTTTAAAAGGAGGATAATAACATGGTAAAATGGTTTGATCTAATTCACAATAATGAAGGAGAGCAATGCGTTTGAGTGGACTGCTGAAAATGTGGAACTGAAATTCAGCACTTTGTCATTACTTTTGTAATAAGATTCTTCCTTATTTAAAAGGATGATGGGGAAACTTGTTAAGTTGTTAGAGGTTTGTTAGAGGTAGAAGTAGAGAAGTAGAGAGATGCAGACATACATAGACATAGATAGTTTAGATAATATACAGCTCTTGTAGCAACTACTGTGTAGTTTCATGCAGCCATTACTGTGTATTTAGTTTGTTTCCAGCATTGTTATTTTGCAATGATAGAATAACTTAGAGATTTTCATGGTGCATATACTTTGTAGACTTATTTCAAGTATACGTCCTCAGGTTGACAATTTAAATGAACCTCCTCTATTAGAAAGATAACTGCTCATTTTGGATGTCTAATCTATGAGTTGTGTTTCTAAAACCAAGTTATTCATCTAATTGGGAAGCCAACATTTTTGGCGTCGTTGCCGAGGACAAGTCAAGCTGTGAGAGTCTCTGAGTTTTTAGTAGCTCTTTGTCATTTTCTATAATCTCAGATTATTTTCATTTCAAAGCACTTAGGATCATAGAAGTTTGCATGTAACACAATATGAATTTTAGATCCATGGAGAATGAGAATGAATATCCAATATCATTTTCAGCAAGTTTGGAAATCAATGAAGACATGTTCTCTAGCATAGTAGAGGAATTTTGTTCACATATTGATGAAAAATTGTTGATTGGTGAGGAGGAAAAGGAATACAACCTTGCTTTGCAAAATGAAGAAATCACCATGCATAAGGTTGTTGTTCAAGCTGAATGTGATGTCAAATCAAAACTCCTACTTCAAGAACAGAGTTGCAATAAAGTGAAAATCAGCCCCCCTCATGTTGAAAAGTAAAAAGTATATTGAAGAAGATTAGTTTTGGGATGATTTAGAGGAGTTTTTCTTAACATTAGATGTTAAACCAACATCTTTTTTAGAGAAAAACTATGAGCCTTATGAAGATGGTGCAGAAATTCTTGTACTTTTATCAAATCAGCCACAAAAATTGGTTTTTAAAAGTCAAGAAGAGGATGGAGAAGCAACTCATCTATGCCAAGCCAGAAAGGAGAGTTCAAGATTTGTGCTTTCACGAGGGTTTCCTATTAAAAATCTCATTCATATGGAGGAAAAGATATTATCACAAGCTAAGGTTGCAGCAAAAGAAGAACTTGCAGTTGAAGACAAAGATACACATGCAGCTGCACCTAAAGGAGACACATTTTAGCTTACTTATATACTTCTTTATATGAGAAATATGTTAGCAAGAAATACTAATCTATTAAGAGAACAAAGCATTAACTAGCATAAAAATCATAACATATATGAGAGACAAAGTGAAACCCTCAAATGAGAATATGAGCCATAGAATGGCTCTCCCAATGAGGATGGTCACTTGATTTAGGGATGAGTCTAAGTAAAGGATTGGTATGTATGCTCAAAACTTGCTCTATGCTTCAATGGTGGGGATGAGTAAATGGAAAATTGGTAGCTTTGTGAGCTCTCAATTTGGCATTATAAGGGTATGGTTGATGGCTTTTGGTTCTCAAACTAGCATTATAACTTTGGCTTAAAGGTTGTGATGAAATGGCTTGGGAGGGCATCCAATTTATAGGCTAAGGGCTTGAGGGTTTGAGGGATAATATGCAAGGAAAGGAAAAAGCTTAAGGAGGGCTAGGATGCACTCAAAGGGGAGCACATGGATTGTGCTTGTTTAGCACCAACCAGGGAGTGACACATGTCACAGGGTGAGTGAATGGAGGAAAGGCCAAGGATGAGTCAACAAAGGAGGCTCAAGGGATAATATCTTTATAAAGGCCTTTCATAAATGGCTTGTAAGAGCAATGAATGGGCTTTTAAGAGTCTTTATGGCTTTGTAAGAGCATTGAAGGCTTAGTGGTTGGGATATTTTGGAGGGAGTTGAGATTGTTGACTTTGCTTGGCTTAGAAAAGTCTTAAGCTTGCTTAGGGAATGTGACAAGGTTAGGGGGGGATTAGAGGTGATTTAGGATTAGATTAGGATTGTTAGAGAAATGCAAGTGGATGGAATTCAATGAGGGTGGGTGAGTTAGTGGCTAAGCTTGGTTAGTATGGGTGGATGGGGTGGATTAGGCTAAATGGAGGATTTAGGATAGTTTAGGGGTTATTAGATTTGAGGACTTTATTTATCAAATAGATTTATTTAATAAATTTGGGATTGTGGAATTAGATAGGAGAATAGGATTAATTGATAAATAATAGGTTATTTGATTTATCAATTAGGACTATAGATGATTAATTAAATTAATTAGCTAGGGGATGGCAAAGGATTAATTAAATAGGAATTTAATTAATGATGCCTTTAGAGATAACTAAATAGGATTACCAAAGAGATGTAATCAAATTTAGGTGTCTACAACTTCAGTATAGCAATATATATTAACAACATGAAGTAATAAATGAGTCTGTTAATGTCTTTTCAAAAGTTTTGTTTCATATTAAGTTTCAACTGCTACTACAACTCTTTGTCATTGTGCATAAGCATGTAAAGCATTGGAAGACTTTGAGAAGAGGGAGATATTTCAAAGAACCAGTAAATGGTTTTGTTTCAGTAGGTCATGTAATCTGGTTAGTGTAGGGTAGGATAGGTTAGGGTAGGTTTTTCATTCAATAAGTGTGCTTACATAGTGTCTTAGAGTTAGTAGTTGTCTAGGCTAGTTTGTTTCCTAGTTGTTCTTTTCTCAATGACTATTTTGGAGGAGTTTGCAGTTGGTTGGTTGCTCATATTTTAAATCACTTTTCCAAGGGTGTGAGTGATTCAGGTTTCTACTTGTGGAAGAATTTCTTTGCATATGTTTCCAAACACTCCATTGAGTAGTTGAGTCTTCATGATGTCAGGAATGTTCTATTCAATGATGGTGTCTAGTTGGTCTTATCTGTAAGTTTCATGTTGTAAGAGTCAGTCATGCAGCAACTACTATTTGGTTGTAATAGTCAGTCCTACAACCACTACTCTTTGATTCAATAGACACTCCTGCAGCAACTACTATGTGATCCAAAAGATAACTTTCAGAAAGTATGAAGAAAATACTCATATTAAATATGCAACACTCTTGGAGGGACCTGAATATTCATCAATAAACGGAGCTGTACTTTCAGCTATTTGCAAAGTTCGAAGTTTCTCACAACAACACAAATGCTATTGTGATTTCCATTTATTCATAATAATTATCATTTTTAGTAATTGATTATCTATTCATTGCATTTTGATTTTCAATTATCATTATTGTAATTATATGCTCCATAAGTAATTTGATGTTACCCTCATCCATACATTCTCATTTGAGGACAAACAACCTTTTATCTGGAGGGAGTACATGTGTACCTGATTTTAATGACATAGACCATAGGAGGATGACCTTTCATGTATACCTTTTATAGCACCTTTGAAATTCTTGATGATTGATTAAAGTTGTCATAAGATTCCATGCTGAGAGTTTTCATGACTAACTAACGCCTATTCCTTGCTTGAGGACAAGCAAGATTTCAGCTGGGGGGAAATGATGAGCCTAAAAAACGTCATATCTATATCCATTTTTTATAACACCTTAACCCATAGTTTCAATATATATCCAAGCCATTTCCACATATTAACTTGGTTTATGAAGCATTAACTATGATAAATGATGTATTGATTAACAATTGCATGTATAGCTAGTTGATGCTAGAAATGATGATTTATTGTGAAAAATGGTTAACATTGAATAATAATATTCTTGAAGTGGTTAACATGTTTTATGTGAATTATTTGGGTCATTCATGCAGCCGGAAAGAAGGAAAATAAAGTTGACACTTGTCAATATTCATTAAGTGCAGGAAATGAAGAAAAAGTTAAAAGTCAATTCTAGAAAATAGGCATATCTTTCTCAATTATTAATGAAATTAAGAATGGCTTATGGTTTTGGAAATTTAAGAAGAAGGAGCATAAACCATTTTGAGTGTTTGAGTTGGTTTGAAGCAGTTAATGAGCAACACGAATCAAAAGTTGGTTGAGGAAAAAGTGGCACGTTTTCAAGCAGCACAAAACCACTTTCAGAAAAATGACCATAACTTCCACATTACTTAATGAAACTAATATTTTCAAAATGATTTGGAAAAGTTTAAAAGGAGGAGAATAACATGTTAAAGTGGTTTGATCTAATTCGTAATAATTAAGGAGAGCCATGCATTTGAGTGGGCTACTGAAAATGTGGAACTAAAATTCAGCACTTTGTCATTACTTTTGTAATAAGATTCTTCCTTATTTAAAAGGATGATGGGGAAACTTGTTAAGTTGTTAGAGGGTTGTTAGAGGTAGAAGTAGAGAAATAGAGAGATGCAGACATACATAGAGACATAGATAGTTTAGATAATATACAGTTCCTTTAGCAACTATTGTGCAGTTTCATGCAGCCATTACTGTGTATTTAGTTTGTTTACAGCACTGTTATTTTGCAATGATAGAATAACTTAGAGAGTTTCATGGTGCATATACTTTGCAGACTTGTTTCAAGTATACATCATTGGGTTGACAATTTAAATAAACATTCTCTATTAGAAGGATAACTGCTCATTTTGGATGTCTAATCTGTGAGTTGTGTTTCTAAAACCAAGTTATTGATCTAATTGGAAAGCTGACATAGGCCACCAAGAAATTTCTGTATTACCCAAGTCACACCTACTAGCTCTGCTACTCTTCACTCCTTCTTCACTACTCCCTTAGATTCTCCATGCTCAATGAATTATCATCCAAGACTCCATAAGACCCTCTAATTATACTCAACTAAGCCACAAGTCTACCTAGCAAGTTACAAATTAAATAAAACATTACATTAAATGCATATTTGAGCCACAAGTCAGCCTACAATAGATATCAAATATTAAATGCCTTAGTCAGCTTATAACACCCATTAAATGTGCCTAGGATAAAAACTCAAGGCCCAAATAAGTCACTCGGGCTAAGCCTCAAGGAACTTTATACCCTTGAGAAGTGAAAGAGGAGAAGTGGCTTACTGCTCCTCTCGGCTATGTGACATCTTTTTGTTTTCATCTATAGATTTGGGCCTCACGTACCTTGGGTATATTGAGGACTCCCTAGCTAAACCAACTGTCAACCTTGCAAACAACCATCTAGGGTGTTAATGTGTTTGAAGTGACTGATTGAAACATTTGTAAAACATACACACTCCTTGGTGCAAGTATCACATTCTGAGAATCAAAAACTTCTATCTGGTTGTTCCTATCTATTGCTTGATTTTTTACTTGTTGAATGAATGTTTGCCAAACTTGGTCAATCCTAGCTTAGGGCATACTTAGCGTAGTCATTGCCTATTCCAGAAGTTGAACGAGTTGAAGCAAAAAAACCAAAATCTCTCTAAGCCAAGCAGATTCAGGAATTTATGTCAAAAGAACCCAAACCCAAATAGACGTTTCACAAAGCCAAACTCAAGCCATCTCAGGCATACCAAGAAATTGCAACTAAGAAAAATGAAGTAACAGCAAGCCCTCGAATTGTCAAACTCCACAAAATAGAAGACAAAGCTACCAACGAAGCCCTTCAAGATGCTTGGTTAGATCGCACTATCAAATTTAGCAAGCATCTAGGAGTTAACCCTGCTTATGCCTTACCAACTAGGCATGATTTTTATGATTAGGCCCCCTTGTTCCTCCACATCTTCTTGCATAAGCTCCACTTTAGAGTCATCCTTGTAGGTAAGCCAGCCACCCTTAGTCATCCCCTTAAGAATTTTAGCTCACACATCTCATATAGATCTTTGCCTTAGAACCAAACCAATCCCCTGAAACCTAGCTACCATCCCAAAAGCCTAAATTTCACATCCAAGCCTTCAAAATTGTTGTCACCTTGCCAAAGTCTACCATTCCTACCATCTTGCAAATCCACCAACCTCACAGAGGTTATCCCTCTGAAAGAGCTTTGTCTAGGGTAATCTAGTTTTTTTCACTTGTTATCCCTCATCACCTTGAGCCAAAGGTTGGGATTCACAAGTGGTCAATCTCATGTTTTTCCTAAAGGATCATCAGTCTATACTTAAAGTTGACACAATCACCACCATGCTTGCACATAGGAAAGCAGACCTTTCATGCTTTGGCAACATATCTTTGAAGTTAGAATCCCCAACCCAATCCTCCTTAGGTTTTTCATATAACTTTACCTCAACCTAGGAAATCATTTGCATAGAAAAACCCTCCCCCTTTGCATCCATCAACATTGTTTCATCTCATCCCTAGGAACATTTTCATGCCACCTGTCACTCACTTAGCCAAGAAGAAGAAAGAAACAATGGAACCCTATCATTTGGATAAAATAGCATCACTCCCCTTGAGCACTCAACCATCCTTCAGCCCAGAGAACACTATACCATCACCTACTGACATTGAAGCTTTCATGAACCAATCGAGAAATGTAGTATTAGTGAACGCCATTATAGACAAGAACAAAGAAACAATCATGGCTAACTTTCGAAGGGACAATATAGGAGCCTTCGACTTTGGAAGACCTCCTCCCTTATCAGATCCATCCCACCCATTTTTTGGACAACTACCAATCCCAATAGGATCTTATGATTCAAATTATCCTCAATATGTGCCAAAAGAAGAGCCTCAAGCCAATCCTTTTGATCCAACAGACCCAAATATAGCATCCTCCACCCAAGTTGAAATCTCCATTTCGCAAGCCAATCCAGCCACCACCACTTCATCCTTGTTTCATACCTCACCACTCCAAACTATCTTTTCCCAAAACACCTCACCATTAACTCCCTTCACTATTGCTGCTACTGCTCTCCAACCCAGCCTTCCAAATCCACCCATCTCCCAAATCAGTGCTAGCATCTTTGGCCAACCTCAGAAATATACAACAGGGATGCCACCCATGGGGCCAAGTAATCAACCTTTCATCACCCCCAACTTGTTTACCTCAGCTCTGAACACAATTCCATCATTTCCACTAGGTCCTTGGAGCTCAGTGCCATCAGCCACAAATCCACAAGCTACTACCCTCACTCCACAAAGCTATCAAACCCCACAAGCTACTACCAATGTTCTGCCAAGCTCTTAAGTGACCCAAGCTCCTGCCACCACTCTACCAAGCTTTCAAATCCAGCCACCAAGCTATCAAACCCCATCAGTTCCATTCCTAAGCTTTCAATTCCCACCACCTCCACCACCAACTAATCCATTACCTCCTATTACTAACTATTTTTCTATGCCACTTCTAGGAGGAAATCTACCACCACCAACCACCAATTACTTGGACTCCTTTGCCATGATACCCTCCCAAATGGGGGCACAACCCACATATATTGGTCAAACTCCTCAAATCCCAAGTCAAGTTCCACAAGCTCCTCGATCCTTTCTCCAAGCTTGAAAAACATCTTATAACTTACCTCCACAAAGCAATCCATTTATCCCACAGCCAGCCTACGTCCCTCAATCCCTATCCCAAATCCCATATCAGTAGCAAGCCTCGCAACACATGCAACAATATGTGCCTCCTCCACCTCAGCAACCCATCATCCACCATTCAGTTGCCCAAGCCATGTACAATCCCTACCAACCCATACCTCAAAGCCATCCATGTTCCATTGACCCATCTAGCACATACCTACCTCAGGGTACTCTTACATTGGGTGCATCCTAGCCATCACCCATTAATTTAGAATGGGAAGCCATGAAGACAGCTTTGAAGAACATCCAGGAGGGAAATTATCCAAAAACCTTCAAGTTTGAAAATGTGTGTCCTTACCCATTTGACATAGCCATTACCATGACACCATTTCCTGAACACTTTGAGATACCCAAGTTTGACAAATTCAGAGGAAAAGGAGACCCTGTCACACATATCAAAGAATTTTACATGCACTACCAAGAAGTGGCATACGGTGACATCTTCCTCTTGCGTCTCTTTCCCAAAAGCTTGGCCGGACCAGCTCTTGAATAGTTTTATAGAATCCCATATGGTACAATTAAAAACTTTGCTGAATTGTCTGAGGCATTTATAGCCCAATATGCCCATCTTGTTGAAACAGATCTCTCAATAGTTGATCTTGTCCACACTAAGCAAAAAGGTGGAGAAAGCCTTCCCGAATATCTGCAAAGATGGCAAACCCTTACCACCCCCATATCTTGCACCTTGCCAGAACGCCATTTGGTGAAAATGTTTATTGATAATGCCCATCCCAGCTTGGCTCACCACATGACCATGAACTGTTTGTAGACCTACAAAGATATCAAAGAAAAAGGAATGATCCTTGAGCAAGGACTCATTAAAGATTGTGTGGTCAAGATTTAGAAGGAAGCCAACCAAAATCGTTCACGTTCTAATGAAAAGTCTAGGTATTGGAACAAAAACAAACACGTTGCAACAGACAGCGTCACTGACACCAAACATGTGAATATTGTTGGTCCTTCCCAAAATCAATCCAACCCACCTTATCAACCAAACAATCAACAAACTATCAACTACCAACACCAGAATCACCAAAGCTATCAAGGCCACAATCCAAGACCCAAATTTCAAGGATCTAGAAATCAAGCTAATGTCATCAATGTAGCTGCAGGACCAAAGCCCAAGTTCCAACTTGCACCTAGAAATTATACACCCCTTGGTGAGCCATTGGATGTCATTTTTGAGAAATTGACTAAGGAAAACCTCATCAAATTTCCTCCTACCCAGCGAATTGACCCAAGCCAATCCAAAGCTGCATGGTACAAAGACAATGAGTACTACAAATTGTATAGGGTAAAAGGTCACACCACCCTCAGATGCATGAAACTGAAAGATTATGTGCAGGACCTCATTGATCAGAAAGAAATCACCATTGGTGCCCAAACGTCTCCCAATGCAGGCTTACAGATCTATCAAAATGCTTTTCCCCCTCACAACAACCAAAATACTGAAAAAGCACCTATCCAAACCAACAACAACACCAAATACCACCAGCCAAACCAATAGCATGGGAAGAACAATGACCATACTTCATCCTATATTGGTTATGGTAGCCTCATAGGTTGTATATCCAAGAAAGAGCCTTCTGTCAATGTTATCAATATCCAAGGACCAAACAATGAGTGTGCACTCACCACTCGAATAGTGCGATTTAACATTGCAGGCCCACCAGTTTCACCAGCACCATCAGCTCCATCAAAAAGCCAGTAATATATCTTGGAACACCTTGGGAACATGCTAGCCCAAATCTCCATTTTAGACCTTCTCCGCACTAGTCCTGTGTACAAAAACATCCTTGATAGTGCTCTCATAGAATCTCGTGTCCCTTCAAATATCAATGCTACTAATTTTCATAATCTCATTAGACACCTATCCTCCTCATGTGCCCTATCATTCAAACCCACCAACATACTTGTGGTCAAGCCATATCACACCCTTCCACTCTGCATAGCCATTATGGTATCCAATTTTGCCGTAAAAAGAGTAATGATAGATAATGGATTAGCCTTGAATATTTGCACCCTAAAATTCATAAAACAAGCTAGGTATACTGAGGCAGATATCATCAGTGAGGTTATCACTATCAAAGCTTATGACAGCTTGGAAAGAACCACAAAAGGAACTATTTTGCTACCAATCAAGGTTGGGCCAGTCATCCAAGAAACACTCTACCATGTTATTGATCTAAACCTACCATTTAACATCCTCCTTGGTCGCCCATGGATTCATGCCATGAAATTTGTTCCATCCACTTACCATTAGTGCATCAAATTTCCAAATCAAGGCACTGAGGTAACCATCCATGCCAATCCAGAACCCTTTTCTTACTACAATGTGGTTAAAGCTTCATATACAAACCATTGCCTTGGAATTGGTATCGACACAGCCATCGTCAGCTCATCCCACACTTGTAATGACCCAAAAACCATCCTCGCCTCCACCCTATCTACTGTGAAGATCAATAACAAAGGCTATCGAGAGTATAGTCTGTTAGATGCATTTATTGTCAGGGAACTCCCACTTGATCCACATGCCCATGGATAACTAACATATCACAAAGCTAAGGAGATTCCACCTCCTCAATACAAATAGTTTGGCCCAACAACTTTTGTATCCTCAAAAGTCCCTCTTAATGAGGAGCTCACTCTAGATATCAACAATTGGTTACATAAGGATGCACCTCCAAGAAATCAAGCACACCTTGATCATTTCAGCCAAAAGTATCCCCAAGAACATAAGCTCATCACTAATAAATAAAACTATCAAGGTGGTGGTCTAGGACTAGAGGGAAGAGGCATGCACTGCCCCATCGAAGCACATAAGTGGGAAACGAAGTCAGGTCTTGGCTTTGGCATAACCACAACTTGAGGCACCAATACGGATGGTCACACTTTTTTGAACATTCACCGCGACCTTGTCGAAATTGAAGACATTCCTAAGGAAGTTGAAAAGAGAGCCTATGACAATATCCAAGACCAAATCTCCCTAGGAGACTCTGTTCTCCAAGAACTATCCATCCATTTCATTGACCTACCACTCGCTCATCCACAGCTCATAGATTGGGACCAACCAAGCGTCATACACATTGATGAATTCACATCAAAGGAAGTGCTTCTGAGATTCATGGGAGCCAAAACTCCTCACAAGAAAAAAAAGCCAGATTTTGCCTATATCTATAAGCTAGATCCCAAGGGGTACTTTGGAGAAAATCCCCAACCTAGTTCTGATACACCCAAAACTAGAACAAAGGTGAATTCGGGACTAGCTAAAGTAGCCAAGAGGGCCCCTTAGTAAGAAAATCCAGAGTCACAAGCAGAACATGAGGATTTAGCATTACCTCCTCAAGATAATTGACTAGAGGTGTCTTCTATTCTAATTGAGGATACTAGAGAAGTCAACATCAGTTCTTTAGAGATCCCCAAACTTGTTCACATTGCTACATCCCTATCACAAGACCAAGTTGACGTCCTCTTTGAGGTCTTAAGAGAGAACATTGGCCAATTTGCATGGTCATATCAGGACATGCCAGGACTTGATCTAAAGCTTATAGTTCATCATCTTACAGTCAATCTAAAGATCAAGCCCGTCAGACAAAAGCTTAGAAAAATGCACCCCAAGGTGGCATTACTAGTCAAAGTTGAATTAGAAATAATGTTAGCTGCTAAGGTTATCCGACCTATCAACTACTCAGAGTGGATCTCCAACATGGTCCCCATCACTAAGCCTTTCAGTGACATTAGAATCTGTAATGATTTTAGAGATCTTAACAAAGCTTGTCCAAAAGATGATTTTCCTTTACCCAACATAGATATGATTGTAGACCTTATAGCTGGACATGAAATTCTGTCCCTCATGGACGGATTTTTTGGGTATAATCAAATCAAGATTACAGAAGAGGATCAGCATAAGACAACATTCACTACCCCTTGGGGAACCTTTTGCTACAACATGATGCCTTTTGGCCTAAAGAATGCTAGGGCTACCTATCAAAGAGCTATGACAGCCATTTTCCATGATCTTATCCATAGCATTTTGAAGGATTATGTGGATGATATCTTGGTCAAATCTCATACCTTCATGGATCATCTTGCTGACTTGGAGAAAGTCTTTGATAGGTTAGCCAAATATCATCTCATGCTAAATCGTAAGAAATGTGTCTTTGGGGTCACATCTAGCAAGCTTCTAGGCTTTATAGTTTCTAAACGAGGTATAGAGATCAACCCCAAGAAGGTCAAGGCTATCTTAGACATGCCTCCTCCCCAAACACTATGACAGCTTCGCACTCTTCAAGGAAAGCTTCAATCCATTCAATGCTTCATCTCCCAGCTTGCAGATAAGTGTACACCATTTGCACATTTACTGAAGAAGGATGAAAACTTCAAGTGGGATCCTTTATGTCAATGCAGCTTCGATCATCTCAAGCAGTATCTCATCAATCCCTCTATCTTGGTTTCACCAATTCTTGGTTGTCCCTTGATCTTGTACATATCAGCAACGCCTACTACTCTAGTGGCACTTCTAGCACAGCTCGATGACTACGACAGAGAAAGATCCATCTACTACATCAGTAGAACCCTAGTTGCTTATGAACTCAATTATACTCCTATGGAAAAAGATTGTTTGGTAGTTTTTTTCTACACTCAAAAGCTTCACCACTACATTCTAAGTCATACCATCCAACTAGTCTCCAAGATTGACCCTCTCAAGTATATGCTCTCCAGAACAGCACTTATAGGTCATTTGCCAAATGGGTTATTCTCCTTAGTGAATTTGACATCCAATATGTGGACAAAAAGGCAATCAAAGGGCAAGCTATAGCAGATCACCTAGTCGATGCACCTCTAGTAGATACATATCCTTTGATCACAGAATTTTCAGATGAGCATATCTGTCTAATTGAAGAACAACCCCAATGGAAACTTTATTTTGATGGCTCATACACATCTCATGGATCAGGGACAAGAATATTGTTGGTCACACCTCAAGGAGATTACATTCCAAAAACCTTCAAGCTACAATTCCCTAGCACCAACAATATAGCTAAATATGAGGCTCTCATAGCAGGATTAAAGATAGCTACAGAATGGAACATCACTAAGTTACAAATTTTTGGTGATTCTCAGCTCATCATCAAGCAAGCCCTAAATTAATATCAAACCAAAGATGAAAAGATATTACCCTACAAAGAGCTATTTGATCAGCTAACCCAACATTTTACAAAGCTTCAATTTACACAAGTGCCTCGAATGCAAAACAAAGTAGCAGACATTATGGCTACTATCGGCTCACTCTTGAAAATTCCCCAAGTGGTTACGTAGTATGAGTTTTTAGTCAAGCAACTCCTCACACCAGCCTATGCGAATGATGACTCAAATCATGTTTGTATCTTGGTTGGTCCCCAATCCCCTTGGTACCATGAGATTCATGCTTACCTTAAAGATGTTATCATCTCCCCTCACCTCACACGTACCCAATGCCAAAACCTCATCCGAAAATCATCCTGTTATGTTATCATAGCCAATACCCTATATCATTGGGGTTATCACAATACTCTCTCTCGATGTTTAGATGAAAATGAGGTCGTGATGACATTAAAAGAAGTACACTCTAAACTTTGCAGTGCCCACACGAGTGGTATTGTCTTAGTACAAAAAATCCTTAGAGAAGGCTACTATTGGCCTACCATCAAAGAAGACTCCTGTGACTTTTTCAAAAAGTGTCTCTCATGTCAGTAGCATGCAAATCTTGTACACGCTCCAACACAGGATCTACAGCCTATTGCACCACCTTGGCCTTTCGCTTGTTGGGGCCTTGATCTAGTTGGAACTATCACACCTCTCTCATTTGATGGACATAAATGGATAATAATAGCTACAGACTATTTCACTAAGTGGGTGGAAGCAGTCCCCCTAGTCTCAACTATAGGAGTTTAGGTCTCTAAGTTCATCTTGTACCACATTGTTTGCCGCTTCAGCATCCCATCCACCATCTTCACCGACCACAGAGGTAACTTTGAAAATCTCAACATGGAAGAATTGTGTACTTCCCTCCACATCCATCACCACTTTTCTATCCCATATTTTGCACAAGGTAACGGCCAGACAAAGGCAACTAATAAAACCCTCCTCAAAATCCTAAAGAAAGTTGTCAATGATTCTGGCCACGATTGGCACCTACAGATTAATCCTGCCCTATGGGCTTATCAAACTTCCTTTTGTACATCCATAGGCACAACTCCATACTCCCTAGTCTATGGTACCGAAGTGGTACTACCTATAGAGGTTGAACTTCCCACCTTGCGCATATCTTTGCAAGGGCAAATATTAGATGAAGAATATAGAGTAGTCAAATGAACCCAGCTAGATCTCTTAGACGAGAAGTGACAACAAGCTTATGATCATCTCGCAGTCTACCAAACTCATCTCAAAAGGAATTTCAACAAGAAGGTACTTCCACGACACTTTCATTCGGGCAACATGGTCCTCAAAGAAAACATGAAAGTCCAAGCAGATCGAGAAAAGAAAGGTAAGTTTGAACCTTCATGGCTTGGTCCTTATGTTGTCACTGCCTCCTTTGGCTTCGGAGCCTATCAACTATCTACACTGGAAGGAGAAATCTTGAATGATCCTACTAACGGCATTCATCTCAAGAAGTTTTATGCTTGGAGATCCTTGGTATACCCAGCTTTTGAAAATATTTAAAAAAAAAAAAAAAAAAATAGTAAAGATAAATAAGCGTCCAATGGTGAAAACTTGATAATTCAAGCACCTTGGATAGGTACCTTGGTAAAAACTTGGTAATTTAGGCACCTTGTGTAGTAAGACTAATCCATTATCTATCACTATCATATCCCTCATCCATTCACCCACCATCCCATAAAACACCTGCTTGTTCCCTTTGTGTTCCAACCAAATATCCAAAATCTAATGAAGCTTTTAAATACCTCCTATATAGCTTGTAAATCTTGTACCTCAACTTGTAAATCTTGTACCCCAGCTTGTAAATCTTGTATCATCCCTTGTATCATAGCTTGTATATCCAAATCTTGTCCAAAACTTGTACCATATTCCAACTTGTATTATATACCAAAGCTTGTATCCTAGTTTGTATCCTATCACATGCACACAAAGAACCCCATTTTCACTTAAGGTTTTCTTAAACCATCTACCTATCCACCTATCAACTATTATAGACATCCCACCCTTCACAAACATTTCCATCTCACAAAAATCACAAGATGAACAACCTTGTACATTTGTACCATATCTTGGTCTATCAGCTTGTACATCCTCTTTAGCTTAGTACCATTGTATCTATCTAGCTTTCGTGTTAGTTCCTCCTTGATTAGCATCCTACACACATCGCACAACCCTTGGTTAGCTATTCAAATGCATCCTTTAGCTAGATCTCCTATCACTAAAGTATTATCCTTCTTAGTTTAGCTTGCCAGATGCATCACTCATCCACATCCATCAGCTTAGGTGCTCTCTGATAGATCCTTGTAGGATATAGCTTTTCTCATGTCTTATCTTGGTCCATTAGTACCTCGTCCCACCCATCTTGTTGGCAAATGATCTCTTTTGGATTTTTGCTTTCTTTTGATTTGGAATATTCCCTTTTGGGTCTTGAAGTATCTTTTCCAAACAATCTTTTTGTTCCCTCCTCAAGGTTGCCACGATCTTCCATATCATGGTATATTGCAAATGGGGCAATCTGAGCATAAGGTCTTGATCAGGTCTTTTGTTATTTTTTCTTTTTTGCTTGTGGTTTACCCAATGTCGGTTCTACACTGCTTCCTCTAGGATTCATGTGTGATGCTGGGGCAATCCTTGCGCATTTGTTTTGAGTTAGTTTGTCAGTCCTCTAGACAGTTGGTGAAAAGGCCTTGATGTTCTTGGTAACCTTGGTAATTAACTAACAGTCCTATAGAAAATCTAGTGCTCAACTACATGGTGGTACTTCTCTTTGAAGTATCCCCCTACTCAAAAAAGCTTCAATGGTTTCCCTTCATCTCCATTATCCCCCATCCATATCCAACATCTGTCTCTCCTACCCTAGCTTATGCATCAGTATCTCTTTGAATCAATCTATACTTTTAACTTTAGGGATCCACAATCCTAGTCTTAGGCATCCACCAATCCAATCAATCCACCAAGCCTCATCTTTCGAGCTCCACAATCCTAGTCCTAGGGATCTCCAAAACCCATCTTCCACCAATCTGACTCTTTGAAATCCTATTGCATAAGCTTTATCATCCCATCATCCATCTCCCTATCCTAGATTCCTTTTTATAGCGCTCCGCTCCTTCATCCTTTGCAATCCCTGAGATCTTAAGCTTGCTTCCTCTTGTGCCTTTGATTCTCCCCTTATCATTCTCCCGTAGTGAGAGCTTGAGCTAACTAAATCTCTTCTCTTAAGCCAGTCTAAGTCTCCTTGCTCATCTCAGATTTTTTACTTTTCAAGAAGCCGTTGAGCTTCGCTTTCTCTCCCCGCCGCCTTCTTGAGGGGGTCATCTTGCAGTCCATTCTCTCCTCTTCTGATCTAGCCTTGGGCATCTTATTTTCTTATGTTTGATGCCATGCCACTTGCGACATCACATCAAAGAGGGGCAAAATGTAGACACCTAAATCCTTTAGAAAATAAAGTATTTTTATTTTCTAAAAAAAAAATTTGATGACATCATCATTTATTAATTAATTTATTTATTTTTATGCCATTAAATCCCTTTATCTTAATTAAAAATATTTAATTAAGAAATCCCTCCCAAAAATGTTTAAATCTTATTTAAACATTATTTCCTTATTTATTAATTATTTAATTAACAAATTTACCAAAAAATCCAAAATAAATAAAAAATTTATTTTTTGCCGAAAACTTGGCCAATTTCCTTAAGACCACTGACCTCTTCCAAAATCTTCTAATCCTTCTTTAATTTTGATTAAAGGCTAATCCCATCATTCTCTACCCCTAATCCCAACTCAAAATATTTAATTAAGATTAAATATTAATCCTCATGTTTATTACAAAAAAATTAATAAATATCTCCTCAACCCAAACCTTTGAAATAAATAAAACTTTATTTATTTCCTAAAAATCTAATTTATCCTCATCCTAAGAAGTTCTAGACTCTTCTAGAAAGTCTTCATCCTCATCCTAGGAAGTTCTAGACTATTCTAGAAAGTCTTTATCCTCATCCAAAGTCTAGACTCTTCTAGAAGATGTCTTCAAACCTAATACTAATCCCCTCCTAACCTTGTCATATTCCCTAAACATGGGTTAAGACTTACTAACCCAAGCCAAAGTTAACAAATATCTCCTCCTTCACCCACCCTCATTAAATGCCATCCACTTGCCTATCCCTAAGCTAATCCTAATCCATCCTAATCCATCCTCTAATCATTTTCACAATCCTAAGCAAGCTTAAAACCTTCCTAATCAAGCCCAAGTCAAAATTCCTCTCATCTCCCTCAAAATATCCCAACCATAAAACTTTATGAAGCCCACTAGGCCATAAATGACTCTTCCAAGCCCTTTCATTGCTCTTACAAGCCATTATGAGGGTCTTTATGAAGATTTTATCCCTTGAGCCTCCTTTGTTGACTCATCCTTCTCCTTTCCTCTATCCTCTCACCCTGTGACATTTTTCACTCCTTGATTGGTTGTAAGAAAGTACAATCCATGTGCTCTCCTCTCATGCAATCTGAGCCCTACATGAGCTTTTTCCCATCCTTGAATCTTAGCCCTCAATCCCTCAAGCCTCTTGCCTATAAATTGGATCCTTCCCATCTGCAAAAGAACACAATCTAGAAAGTAAATCCATAATGCCATTTTGAGAAGCCGTTTTTACATCAAATCCATTCACCAAAATCTATCAAAAATTCTCCATTGAAGCCCATTTGAGCATTTGAGCATACATACATAATCAAGCCATCTTAGCTATTAGACACACCTCTACATCAAGTGATCATCCTCATTGAGAGAGCCTATCCATGACTCATATTCTCATTTGAGGACTTTACTTTGTCTCTCATGAAGTTATGTTAAATTAGTATGAAAATGCTTTTTGATTGTTTTAATTTGGTGTTTCTAACATACTAAAGTAGCATATACACATAAATCCTTGTGATCGATCAACATCATGATCAAACACATTAAATACACCAAGTCAATTGATAAAATCCATAAGAACTCCATCTCACAAGCTACATTGTCGAGCATTAGCAAAAACTACGAGCATTATCAAGCTTGCACAAGCACTGTCAAGTTTCATAGGTGTTGAACAACTAACACATGTCAAACACTATAGTGAGTGTTGAGAAACATAGTGATCAATCTCCTTTAGTGACCAAGCTCCTTCAATAACTGAGCTCCTTAGTCAATACTGCATCTATAACTACCCAATAGCGATCTAGCACCACTCCCCTTTTGTGATCAAGTCTTCAACTCCAAAGCCAAAATCTCTCTAGTATGGAGGATTTCTAACTATTGTGATATGGAGCCTAATCAAACTTGGATGTTTATTTGTCATGGTTTCTCCCTAGATTATTTCTATGGGGGTTTGGGGGCAACATCCCCAAGATGAGGTCAAGGTACAAGGTGGCGTCAACCCCATGAGGGTTTTGGGGGGCACCACCCTCAAAGCCAAAAAAATGACCTACTATTATAAAGGACATTAGTTGCTATTTTTCTATTGGTTGACTTATTCTAGCCCTAATTTTTTAAGTGGAAAAAGCTTGTATAAAATGGCTTAGGGTTAGGGATTTCATCATGTATGGTGATATTGTAGCTTCTTGCAGTGGTATTGAGTTGTAAGGGATTGTGGATTATAATCACTCGATAATAATAATAATATTGGACTTGTTGTTGGTGGATGTATCCTACAGATTGGGTGAACCACATTAAATCTGTGTGCCTTGTGTTCTCATTTGTGTGCTCTATTATTTTATAATATTGGATATATTTGTATGTAACTATTATTTCTGCATGTGGTTAATCCTAACACTAACTACCCTAGGGCTTTCCTGCATTAGGCACCCCAAGTGTGAAAAGATGTTCTAAGTAGCTAGAAGAACATCTTCTAGGATTCAACACATAAATCCCAAACTGGCTCTTCACATACATGTCCTCTGGGCCTTCATACTGCACACTCTTTCCCTTGTTTGACTTTTTCACATCCTTTCTAGCGACATGCAATTTTTCACTCTACTCCTTCACATCCTTTCTCAATGTTCCATAGGTTTGTTTCCCATATTGATCTCTAACCTGAGATTTCTATTTTAGGAGATGATTTAATGTTATTCTTAGACTTGCAAAGAAATGAGGTGGAAGCCTCTATCTCTTCTCAGCATCCAAAGATTTTGTGGACTTCCATAGGGTTGGTCTATTGGAAATTAAACATTCCTCGTACTCATTCAGTTATAATAATAAGAGGAAGAGTTTTAGCATATTTCTAAATATATCGATAGGTTTTTCATTCGTGGGGATTTTATCTACCTTCCCTATTTCATTCGTACCCAAATTTAAAATAGCTTTGGAACCAAACCACTTCCTTGTTGAGCTTCAAATTAATGAGGATAAAAGATCAAGTAACTACCCTTTTAAATCTTAACAAATGTATCTTAAGGAAAATAAAATCCTTAATTTAAGCAATGGTGTAATGAAACCAAAGTATCTATCTCCAAACATTTTCAAGTGGTTGGTAAGTGGAAGATTATAACAAAAAAACTAAAAGAATTGAACTCATATTTCTTTGGAAATATCTTTAAGGAAAAAATCACCCTAGAGGATAAATTGGAATCTCTCAACAAAGAGGTTTTGGAACATGGGATGGGGTTCACCCCAATTACTTGAAGAGAAGAAGCTCATACAATTGTATGAAGATTTCTTAGCTAAGGAGGAAATCTTCTAGAGGTAGAAGTCTAGGAAAATCTAGTTAGAGGTAGGGGACAAGAATACAAATTTGTTTTCAAAATAGTACCAAAAAAAGGAGAATAATCAACCATATAGCATCCATCAAAGATGCTAAATGTCAAATTAGGGATTCTCCAAAAGCTATTAGCTTGACAACCATATCATATTTTTATCACATCAATAACAATACAGAAGGATATTTTAGACTCTATTTCCAAGCTTATCTCTAAGGAGCCAAAAAAAATCTAATACAAAATTTCTCTAAGCAAGAAATTGAGACAACTTGATATCTTATGAATCCAAATATAGATGTTGAGATGTTTTAGGTGATGAAATAACAAATTCTCTAGAAGGAGTTAGGAGCTTAGGTAAACTTCTAAGAGAATTAAATAATACCTTTATTGCTCTCATCCCTAAAAAAAAGAAACCAAGGTCTCTTGAAAACTTTTGACCTATATCACTTTGTAAGACTCTTTGCAAATTACTTTCCAGGACTTTGGCTAACCAACTTTAGGTACTCTTATGTAACCTTATTAGTGAGGATAAAACCAGGTTTGTCCTTGGTCATTCTCTTTATGACAGAATTATTATAGCATGGGAAGTGATAAACTCAATCCAAGTCAACAAAAAACCAAGAATGTTGATCAAATTGGATATCAAAAAGGCATATGATGGAGTAGACTGTATATTTCTATGTAAATGTCTAGAAGCTTATGGTTTCTCCAAGCAATGGATAAACTTGATCTTTGAATGCATCTTGGCATTGAGATTATCTATCCTGATTAATAGCTCTCCAAAGGACTTATTTAGTATTTCAAGATTTTTCTAGTAGGGGGATCAAATGTACTCCTTTTTTTTTATCCTTATGGATGATGATTTTAGAAGGTCTTTGTCTAATGCTAGATCTTTAGGTCAAATTAGAGACATTTTTATTACTAGTGATTTAGAACTGACTACAAATCAACATTTTGTGGATGATACCATGCTTTATGGTTAGAGCACGATTGAGGAGGCTACTTCTCTAAATGGTATCATAACGCAATACTCTCTAGCCTAAACACCCAACCAAGTGTGGAAGATCAGATTTGTGATATTTTTGACTTCAACAAGGGATCCCTTCCCTATAAATACTTAGGGATAACTTTGACCTCTAGTAATCAATCATCCAAATTATGGGAACCTATTTTAGAGAATCTTCAAAAAAGAGTGGCAGGATAGAAAGGAAAATGGCTCTTATAAGTGGGAAAGTTACTTTAGATTAATCAGTCTTATCAAGCTTGCATATCTATCAACTTTATTTTCTGGACCTACTGGGTAGTAAACTAAATAAAATTAATAGGCTTCTTAGAAAAAAAATTTAGTAGGATTTGAACAAGAAGAAAAAGTTCCCCCTCGTATCTTGGGATCAAGTTCGTAAACCAAAAGAGCAAACTAGGACTAGTATAAAGAATATCAAATTACAAGGGAAGTCTTTGGTTGCTAGGCTAGCATGGAGAATGCTAAAGTTTCCAAACCTAAAATGGGTTAGGATCCTCTATCACAAATACCTTGTGTCTCTAGTTCCCTCTAATCTATTTGAAGAAGCCAATCTCCCTAAAGGCTCAAGAATTTGGAATTTCTAGCTTCAATGCAGATCAATCATTTAGAATAAGTTAACTTGGGATTTAGGGAATAGTGAGGGTGCAATTTTTTTGGCATGACTCTTTGGGTGTTTATAGAGCCTTAGAAAAAATTCCTTCTCTCCTCCATTCAATGGGTCATTTAGAATCCAAGTGGGGTTCTAGAGTTAAGGATTATGTGGTTTTTGAACAAGGAATTCTGAAATGGCATTGGCAAATCTTGGATGAGGAGGATGTTACTTTAAGTGAGGACTTTTTGAAGAATATGCTATCCTCTAGGAAAATTGTGTTTCTTGGAGGTAAAGATTCCTTTATTTGTGATGGATGCAAGAGTGGTGTTTATAGTTATAGAATGGGCTATAAGCTTATAGAATCCTTTCTAGGGTTCTCTAAGAGTTCTCTTCCTACTAATCTCTATTGGGATAAATTATGCTTCCCCAAGGCCAAAGTGTTCACTTGGATTATTCTTGACAATAGAGCCCTCACAACATATAGGTTTAGGAGAATGAGTGACCAAGGTTCTAGAGATGGCCCCTTTATGAATCAAAAGAGGAATTGACATATTGCCTTTTTCTTAATTTTCCTTTCTTGAATCACTATTTGTGGTGGTTGTGTTCTAAGTTAGGGTGGAGTTTGACCTTCCCTAACTCCATCATAAGTTTTCTTTCAGCTTGGCCCTTGTTGAAACTAACTATCATTTACAAGAACCTTTGGATCTCCTCTCCTTCCATAATTCTTTGGGAACTATGGAAGGAGAGAAATATAAGAACACTTCAGGGTAAGAAGATGGAGGTTGATCATCTTTTCAATAAAATTGAAGCCTCAATCATTGAATTAACAAACAATCGATTGATGTTTATGATCCCCAAAGGAAAAAACATGTCTCACTGGGATGATAAGATGTGTGGTAGGTGGATAGGATTGAAAATCCCCCCTTCCAAGGGAAGGGGACCCTTCAAAGTAACGTAAGAAGGTAAGAATGTGTTTGGAAGGCTCCTAAAAGAGGATGGTATAAGCTAAATTCTAAAGGAGCATCTAGGAGGATTCTTGGTATGGCTAGTATAGGATATGAAATTCATAATGATGAAGGGATAGAGATTGCATGTATAGCCAAAGAAATTGGGGAAGCTACTAATAATTGGGAAAAAATTTCTTCTTTAGTAGAGGGTTTAGCTCTTTGTAATAAGTTGGAACTTAAGAAACTAGAAATAGAAAGTTACTCATCCATAATAATCAATGCTCTCAGGAAAGGCTCCCTCACTAATTGGAGATTAGATGCCCAATTATCCAAAGCCCTAGTGTTTTGTAATTATTTTGATAAAATTTTAGTAAACCATATATATCATGAAGGGAATAAGAGGGTGGACAAGTTAACTAATTAAGGTATCGATCTTTCAATCAACTAAGCTAGATAATATTTATATATTAATGAAAATAGGGAATCATTATAGGGATAATTATGCTGACAAATATGTATTACTATGAGTGAGATCTTGATAAAAATACAATTTATTATAGCAATGATGTTTTGATTTCTCAATAGTAGAGGATGAAGGGGTCTCAAAGGAGGAAGAACCTCAATGCCCTTCTTTTATGTTATTTAACTTTTATCTAGGCTATGTACTTTGAATTCAATTTTAAAATAAACAATTGCTTCTTATGTTCATCTTGTATGCGTGAATATGCGGCCTATGCTAACACACACACTTCAACATGGTCATTGTATGCGGATTCATCCCAGAATGAACATTGGATTGTTCATCCAAAAATCAGCAGACAAAGTGACCTGTTGCCTTCTATCTAAAGGGATTTTTCTTGTTAGATATCCTCAAATTTGAGGTGTTTAAGCAACCAGACCCTGTAAGAATGAAGGATTTAAGAAATGAAATGCGACTAATCTATATGAGAATGTAGATTAATCTAGAATAAGAAATGCATTTAATCTAAGAACAAGTAAAAAAAAATTATACTAAATGTATGCATATTATGCTAAATGAGATTAAACTAGAAAATAAATATGTTATGAAAGTAAGGAGCTCAAATGAATGCATAATCCAACAACAATTCAATGCAAATTCTCATTCAACCTCCTTCAAAATGAAGAGATGAGGGTCTCTTAAATAGACTTTCCTGGAATCCATCAACGGTTGAGATTGATTTCAATCAACGGTCAGGATTGAAGATGAAGTTCAGTCATAAAGGAAGATTCCCAAATTAAAGGGAGTTAACTGATTTAATTTGAGTAGAAAAATGAGTTAACTGATTTAATTTGAGTAGAATAAGGAGTTAACTGATTTAATTCCTTTTTGATCAATAGTGAACTAGAAATTTCCCTTTTTGAACTGAAGAAGGATTTTGGAGAGATATTTAATTTAATAAAATGAGATATTCTCTCATAATTACCTTTTCTAATTAATTAAATAATCTTTTAATTAATTAGAGACACTTTTCTTATTTAATTAAATAACTCCATTTAATTAATTACGAATGGCTTCCCATTTAATTAAATAACTTTGTTTAATTAATTAGAAGTAAGTACTCCATTTAATTAAATAATTTTCTTTAATTGCTTAGAAATACCTTTCCCATTTAATTAATCAAGATAGGCATATTTATTAAATTAAATAAATTTAATTCCATAGTACATTAGCCTTAAGATATAATTTAATTTAATTAAAGTATAAATACTTAGTAATTAAATTAAATATTAATCAATAGGTTTAATGTGACTAATATGAGTAAATACTATAGGAATTAAATAATAAGCATGATGAATGCAAATTAGGGTTTTCTACATCTGACAACTAAGTCAAGTAGCGAGTAGTAGAATAAGAATTTGCCTAGTGGAATAGGACTTTAGGATTGGTCAGGAATAGACCAGAATTGATTGAGATGGCAATGAGCCAATTTTGGGGTATTACACATCTATATTTTTTGTACCTCTTCTTTTGTTTTTTAATGATAGTTCTTAGTCCTCTTATCTTCTTTTAAGCTATATGATTTTAAATGAAAAATTCCATATTTTTGGTTTTACTATATTACAAACTAACAAATTAACAGAGTAGTGTTGATCTCATGTTGGTTTTGACAAATGAATGACAACACGCTTAAGTCATATTCAAGAAAAACCATAGTGTATGAAAAATGATCAAAATAAGTTGAGCAATCAGTGTGGGTCAAGTGATCAAAACATGACAAGCATCAGTTGCTATAAAATGCATGTCAAACAATACACTTAGTTAGTGTTGAACTAGTATGTGTAAGAAGATAGTATGTGGCGAGTCACTCATGTGCCAAGCAAGTCTATACATGCCAAGTGATTCAAATGTTGATTAAACAATGGACGTTGAGTCATTCAAAAGTCGAGTTACAACAGTGAAGATACAATGGATGTTGAACATCAAAGCCTTTGGGTGCTAAGTAAATAGTTGTTGGCATAATTGTTTGTAATGACACAAACTTCTATGTAAACCATTTTTGGGCCGACCTAAGGATATTTTTAGAATTTTAGAAGATAAGTACAAATTTATATTGTGAATCCCTATACAGTACATGCAACCAATTAGAAAAAGGGATGTATTTAGTGACAATATGGATGAATCACAATCGTTGATTCTAACCTAACCCTAGCCCACCTAAGTCTTCTTAAAGAGGAAAAACTCTAAAGAGTTTGCAATGTGTGTATGAGAGGAGAGGGATGAATGCTAAGAGAAAAGAGAGCATTCATGGTGGCTAAGAAGGATGTGAGAAAGAAATGAATTGCAAAATTAGTTAGCGGAGAACAAAATAGAGTAGAGAGAGGATAGAGGAGACATATCTGATCAAAAAGATCAAGCATACATAAGGAAAGGGAAGATCTGACATCTAGCAGAGAGATGTTAATCGAAGGATCGATGATGAAATATTCTAATAGGTGAATCAATGAATATATCATAACAAAGTAGCCTTAACAAGTTTTTGAGTTTTGGCAGGCTCTTGTAAATCTCTTAACAGAGTGCTTACTTTATTGTGAGTTTAAGTCCTCTAACAAGGAACACTTTTAGCAAGGTGTTAAAATCCTTTAATAGGGTGAGACTTAATAGTATTTGTAAGCCTTTAATAGTCAGACCTTTCACAGGGTAGATCATAGTTCATGATCAAACAATTGTAAACTTTGTTGGATACACTTTACAACTGCAGTAGTGAAGATTTGTGGGTGTCATCCCCACCCCAGTTTTACCTTCTCTTTGGAGGGTTTCTGGTTAACCAATATCTTGTGTCAAGTTTTATTTAGTTTATGTTATGTATGACATGCATGGATAGTTATTTCAGTTTACATGTTATATTTTGAGATAGATTTATGGTGGTCATATTTTGGTTAACTTTTTGGAGTGTTGATTCACCCCCCACCCCCTAGAATTCACTCTTCCATTAAGTAATTCCAACAAGTAGACCAAAAGTTGTTTGGTGGTTTGGTTGTGTTATTTCAAGTCTAAATTGGATAAAGAAATTTTCATGGGCAATAGAATATGGGAAGAAAATTTTGATTCAAATATTGTATCTTTTAATTGATAGGCAAAACTAAAGGACTACTCCCCAACTTTGTCATCTCAGTGTCTCTTTAGTTGGGTTGCAATTTTTTACTGTCTTAATCAATGACTTCAGCCTCTTGCTTATTACAAAAAAATTAATAGAGGAAGGGGAATTTGATTCATAAATCATACTATTGGTTGTCTTTTATTTTATTAATTGGACTATAATTAATTAATTAGGGGATAATTTAAATTAATTAAACATCAAATGTTTAATTAAAAACATCTTAGAAGATGAGTAAATATGATTACATATTTGTGTGATTAGATTTAGGTGTCTATAGCTAGTGTTTATAACTATGTGTTCATGATCTTGATATTTGGATTTTCATGTGATTTATCTATGATATATGTTTGGTATATTTATATAAGCATATATGGGTGTGTGTGTGTGTGTGTGTGTCTATATATATATATATATATATATATAGTTTCATAATGAATATATTTAATTACTATTTATATTTGTAATTGTATATGAATATATTATAAATATCCTTAGATATATAAATATAGTTTCATAATGAATGCATTTCATTACTGTTTATATTTGTAATTGTATATGAATATATTATAAATATCCTTAGATATATATATATATATATATATATAGTTTCATAATGAATGCATTTAATTACTATTTATATTTGTAATTGTATATGAATATATTATAAATATCCCTATATATATATATATATATATATATATATTCATAATGAATGCATTTAATTACTGTTTATATTTGTAGTTGTATATGAATATATTATAAATATCCTTAGATATGAAAAAGACAATGAAAAGAATAAATATTTAAAAGAATATTGAAATCTAATACCTAAATAAGCTCCTATTACAACTTCAAATTTTTGCAAAATTTAAAATCCACCTAATACACAAAGGATGGATATAAGATGCATTCAAGGGAAAAAAGGTATAAGTAATATGTGTTACCCATGTGGAAGAATATGAAACCAGAATATAAATACAATGATGTGCATAAAGAATGGACTATGAAGCACTAGAAAGTGTATTTACATAATTTCTAGATCATTTATCCATTATATACTCCTAAAATAGCCTTCACATAGCTGTGATATGAATAAATAACTTGTAAAATGGTATTTAATTGAATAAGCTAAGGAAATTTCAAGATTTGGATTTATTTTTATTTAAAAGGGTTGTGTATTTTCACATAAAGGGTATGAAATCTATTTAATCACATATATATATATATATATATGTGGTATAAAATGTAAATATGAAGGGGGATGCAGGTTAAAACATAGAAGAGAGGTTGGTTGTACTTTTCATGAATATTTTTTAGAGAAAAACTTATGATGTGTGAGGGATGTTTTGTGAGTATAATTTATAAAGGATTTGTAAGTTTCTTTTCTTTTTGGGGAGAGATTCGTATATGAGAGTTTCAATGGTTGAGAGAGTGAATTGCTTCTTCTTCTTCCATGGAAATTTTTTTAAGTGGAGAGGGTTTGAATGATGTATCTCGAGCTGGATTAATTTTCCTCTCCTTGACTCCTTCCTCCTACTCTTGTTGAATTTTTGTGGGACTTGAAATATGGATTAAATTGATTAATTGCATTTTATATCTAATAAAATATTGATGAAGGGTGCTCCCCTTATCAATACAAACATATACAAGAACTAGAGAAATAACGACGATTTTCACGAACAAAAAATGGGCTTCTCATTATCTCAATAAGTATGGAGCTAAAAATTTCAAAAATATAACTTGCAGAATCACATGGGCATTTTCCTTACAATATTCTATAAGCTAGAGCCACCAACAACAACCTAGAAATTCCCTGCACAACCCTATGGGCCTTCTTTATATAGGAAATTTTCCACCACCCAAGAAGGTTCTATAATTTTAGCCCAAGACCCTAAGCTTGACCAACCCTACATTATTATTATTTTTCATATTTTAACATTAGAGTTAGCCCAAACAATTTAGTTTTTATGATTTCAAGTAGCACAACTTCCAAAGACTGTGACTCATCAATTATTGCTCCAATTGACTATTATTACCACTTTTCAAAAATTATATCTCCTAATCTAAGACTCCTCACTCATGCAAGCCCTAGTCAACTAGGGTATGATCCCTTTTTGAAGACTCTAAGACCTTCAAGAATGAGTTCAAATTTTCATACCAAAAGTTCTTATTAGAGTAATAAATTTTTTTCTTATTGATTAAATCATATTGATTTAATTATTTAGTCACTTAATATCTCTAGTTTACTTAAGCTAAACTTTGAGCATATAATAATCAATTCTTTTTTTTATTTATTATCAGGCAACCTAGGTTTTACTTGTTAGGGTTTTTATCTCCTTTTATAAGAATTGATCTTTTTGTAATTTATTCATTTACTTTTGATTACAATAATTTCCCTTTTTGCTCATCAAGAATGTCTCATCTGTGGATTTGGGAATTCCAACCTCCATAGCTTTTGATTCTCTCTTTCTATGATAGGTGTTTGTAATTCTTGGGAGTTGTGGGGTTGATCTTTGATCAACTTCAATATGGTATCAAAGCTCTATATCTTCATGCCTCTATTCTATTTGTGAGATATTTGGCATCAATTTTTAGATTTGTGACTTTTAGAGGATTTCGTATTGGATCTAGGGAGGACATATTTTTCAAAGCACTTTGAGCCTAAATGGACATTTGTGTTGATCTCAAAGCATTCAAAAACCCCCATTTCCATATACGTCTAGTTTGAACACTGTTAAAGTCTGAGGCAACTTTTTTTTAGCCCAAGGCCATACTTGGCTCAAAAATTGAGATGGTGATTTTTTTATTTTTTAATCAAAATTTTTCTTTGATTAAAAATAATCTACACAAATTTATCTATGCATGATTTTTTGGTTTTAAATTAAAAGGGCTAGCAGATTTTTTTGGGGAGCTTTGCAAAATTAAGGGCACATCCTTGGGCCCCTCATAGGTTGTTGACGTACCTCCTAGGGAAATACATCTTGAATCATTAGCATAAAACACAAGAAGCAGCACATTTTTAATGCCCATGCACCATCTTTGGGCCAATATCGAGCACCTTGGACCCCACATTGGTTCTTCATTGGACCCATTGTACCTTCCTACTGCACCTACATGTCTTTCTTGGAGACTACACTCACACCTTTTAGGCGTATCTGTCTTCTACATTGGCAAGCAAATAAACACCAACTTGTTGCACGTTGATGTCTTCAACATAGACTCCTTATTTTTTAGAGGCATCATTTTTTAACAAGGAGTGTCATGCAGGTTTTATTTGGGGAGATTAGCACAACCTTCTTCGAATTTGCATGTGATTTTTTCACTTAGGTCTCCTTTTTCCTGACAATTTTGGAATTTTGTGTGGGTCATTTTGAGAGAAGGTGGTATTTTTTGAATCTTCATAAAAGTGTTGACCACATAGCTACATGGCTTCTTTTTGGAGTAGGTGCATTGTTTACTAAAGATCACACCCTTTTAATTTTAAGACCCTCTTCTAGCATGATTTTCGGAGCCAACCATGTCAATGTGTGTTAGTTATCTTGGGGTTCCCATGTGGTTTTTGACTTCTGGAGGTTTTTGCTCCTAATGGATGGATTCTATTTTGTGGGCCTGATGTGCTCCAAGTTAACCTTTATGGGAGTGTGCATACCTTTTTCAAATAATGACATGGAAAGTATATTTGATGTTCTTTCGAAGACTTTCAACATTTTTTCCAACCAAACAAAGTTTGTAGCCCTTAATGGGTGGTTTTGTGATATTCCTTAGCATGATTTTGTAGCGCTAGATATATATTTTTGGCTACTAGATCATTTTTCAAGAATTTTTTTTTGCCTTGGCGGTCAAATGGCTATCAAATTTGTGCTCACAATTTGTTGATGTCAGCACTACATCACCATGAATGTCACCCCTTTTGGATCTATTTGGACCTACCTTCATGTTTTTGCTCATATCTTGAGCCTATGGACTTATTTTTCTACAAATGAGATATCATAGGAAAGCTAGTTCTGAGCCTGTTTCCTTGGCTCAAAAATTGAGATTGTGATTTTTTTATTTTTTAATCAAAATCTTTCTTTGATTAAAAATAATCTACACAAATTTATCTATACATGATTTTTTGGTTTTAAATTAAAAGGGGTAACATATTTTTTTGGGGAGCTTTGCAAAATTGAGGGCACATCCTTGGGCCCCTCACAGGTCATCAACACACCTCCTTAGGTAGTACACCTAGAATGACACTCACATCAGTGTAAAACATAAGAAGGAGCACATTTTTAATGCCATGCCTCATTTTTGGGTCAATGTCAAGAACCTTGGAGCCCATATTGGTTCTTCATTGGACCCATTGTACCTTCCTACTACACCTACATGTCTTTCTTGGAGACTACACTCACACCTTTTAGGCCTATCTATCTTTTGCATTAGCAAGCCAATAAATACCAACTTGTTGCATGTTGATGTCTTCAACATAGACTCCTTATTTGTTAGAGGCATCACTTTATAACAAGGAGTGTCATGTAGGTTTTTTCCTGGGAGATTGGCCCAACCTTCTTGGAATTTGCATGTGATTTTTGCAAGTTTAGGGCTCCTTTTTCTTGACAGTTTTGGAATTTTGTGTGGGTCATTTTGAGAGAAGGCAGTATTTTTAGAATCTTCATAAAAGTGTTGACTGCATAGCTACATGGCTTCTTTTTGGAGTAGGTGCATTGTTTATTGAAGATCACACCCTTTTAATTTGAAGGCCCTCTTCTAGCATGATTTTCGGAGCCAACCATGTCAATGTGTGTCAGTTATCTTGGGGTTCCCATGTGGTTTTTAATTCTAGAGGTTTTTTGCTCCTAATGGATGGATTCTATTTTGTGGGCCCCATGTGCTCCAAGTTAACTCTTTATGGAAGCATGTATACCTTTTTCAAATAATGACATGGAAAGTATATTTAGTGTTCTTTCCAAGACTTTCAGCATTTTTTCCAACCGAAAAAAGTTTGTAGCCCTTAATGGGTGGTTCTATGATATTCCTCAGAATGATTTTGTAGCACTAGATAAATATTTTCAACTACTAGATCATTTTTGAAGCATTTTTTTGCCTTGGCGATCAAATGGCTGTCAAATTTGTGCTTGTCATTTGTTGATGTCAGGACTTCATCACCATGCATGTCACCCCTTTTGGATCTATTTGGACCTACCTTCATGTTTTTGCTCATATCTTAAGCCTACAGACTTCTTTTTCTGCAAATGAGATATCATAGGAATGCTAGTTCTGAGCCTGTTTCCTTGGCTCAAAAATTGAGATGGTGAATTTTTTTTTTTTAATCAAAAATTTTATTTGATTAAAAATAATCTACAAAAATTTATCTATGCATGATTTTTTGGTTTTAAATTAAAAGGAGTAACAGATTTTTTTGGGGAGCTTTGCAAAATTGAGGGCACATCCTTGGGCCCCTCATAGGTCATCGACATACCTCCTTGGGCAGTACACCTAGAATGACACTCACATTAGTGTAAAGCACAAGAAGGAGCACATTTTTAATGCCCATGCCCCATTTTTGGGTCAATGTTGAGCACCTTGGACCAAACATTGGTTCTTTATTGGACCCATTGTACCTTCCTACTGCACCTACATGTCTTTTTTAGAGACTACACTCACAGCTTTTCGGCCTATCTATCTCCTGCATTGGCAAGCCAATAAATACCAACTTGTTGCATGCTGATGTCTTCAACATAGACTCCTTATTTTTTAGAAGCATCATTTTTTAACAAGGAGTGTCATGTAGGTTTTTTTTGGGTAGATTGGCCCAACCTTCTTCAAATTTGCATGTGATTTTTGCAATTAGGGATCCTTTTTCCTGATAGTTTTAGAATTTTGTGTAGGTCATTTTGAGAGAAGGCGATATTTTTGGAATCTCCATAAAAGTGTCAACTATATAGCTACATGGCTTCTTTTTGGAGTAGGTGCTTTACTCAAGATCACACCCTTTTAATTTGAATGCCCTCTTCTAGCATAATTTTTGAAGCCACCCATGTCAATGTGTGTCAGTTATCCATTCCCATGCAGTTTTTGACTTCTAAAGGTTTTTTGCTCCTAATGGACAGATTCTATTTTGTGGGCCCCATGTGCTCCAAGTTAACCCTTTATGGGAGTGTGCATACCTTTTTCAAATAATGACATGGAAAGTATACTTGGTGTTCTTTCCAAGACTTTCAGCATTTTTTCCAACCAAACAAAGTTTGCAGCCCTTAATGGGTGGTTTTGTGATATTCCTCAGCATGATTTTGTAGCACTGGATATATATTTTCCACTACTAGATCATTTTTCAAGCTTTTTCTTTTTACCTTGGCGGTCAAATGGCAATCAAATTTGTGCTTGTCATTTGTTGTTGTTAGCACTACATCCCCATGCATGTCACCCCTTTTGGATCTATTTGGACCTAGCTTCATGTTTTTTTCTCATATCTTGAGCGTACGGACTTCTTTTTTTGCAAATAAGATATCGTAGGAAAGTTAGTTCTAAGCCCATCACAGTGTTATAGGTATTTTTTAGTTTTGATGTTTTTTTATTGCTTTTTCTACTGTCAAAGTTGGGGGTTCTATTTTTCACTCTAGGAAACATAGCTTGAGCATCCAATCTCTAATTTGGGAATTCTTTATATCATTGGAAAGGTCTCTCGAAGATCTTTCCAGTGATGGTAGTTTTTTTCAGATTCTACTCTAGGAACATTCTATACAATTTTGTGCTTTGTTGCATTCTAGTGGATATCTTGGTTGTTTCAAGTTTGGAGATTAATTATGTTTCTTAAGATGATTCATCATGGCTTGTATTATCTATTATATTAGCCTTATTTCTCTTCTGATTTATTTAGACATCATTTGTATGCATTCTTGAAAACACACTCAGATAAAGTGTCATATTACATCTGTAATTTTTGTTTCAGTTGTTTTTCTTTGTTTTTTCTTTTGATTCAACTACTGTCATTAGAGGACACTTATGTATATTGTTGTATTCTTGGGATTCATCATATCTTGTGCCTTATTGTACATGCACTAATCAAATTAAAGTGCCATGGGGGGTTGATGTTTTTATTTTATTTTCCATCTTCCTTTGTCTAGTGAGTGTCTCTTCCATAAAATTAGCTTAATAATGTGTCTGAGATTGATCACCCTAGTACACACATATATATTATTTTTTGCATCTTGATCATAGTTCCTTGACATGTAGTTATTTTGGTCTACTTTTCTAGTTACATGTCACCTCAACCTTGTCTACATTAGGGGGGTTCTTCTATTGTTTCTCATGCTTCCTTAGTTTGAGGGAGTGATCTATGTATTTAGTATTTGTTCCTATGTACTAGGCGGATGCAGTGGTTGGGTACCTATGCATTTTGGTGAGATGGATCATTTATCATATAGACACTTTTCTTTTCATTCCTACTTTGGTTGTAGCCTTCCATATTTGATTGATCATCTCTTCAGGCTTTGTTGTTTCATGTCATTTGTATCTTCAAGTTCAATTCCTTGTCTTTCTGTGCCTCCTAATTTGATGCAGATTATAGTATTCTTTACCTAATCAAGTTCTATTTTAGTGGAGGTTCTTCAGATCAACAATTACTTTTGATAGAGCTTTGTAGCTTCTGCATGCTTTAGTGGTGTTCTTCATGATCATCTTTTGTTCCTATCTTTTGAGACATTCCCTAGTTTGGAGGCTTCTTAGTGCTTCACTAGTTCCTTTTAGCATTATTTCCATCTCATTTTGGAGTAAGGTTTTTCTCATGTGGTCTTCTCCATTCCTCCTCTTTTCAGAGATTTGGTTGTGTTTAGGTACTTCATAAGGCTTTGTTGTTGCGACCCAAGTTTACTTTCAGTAGTAGTTCTAGGTTTTTATCTACTTCTTAAGTTTATCTTAAGGGATGGTGTTAGAGTAATAAAGTTTTTTCTTATTATTTAAATTTTATTGATTTAATTTTTAAGTCACTTATTATCTCTAGTTTACTTAAGATAAACTTTTGGCGTATAATAATTTTTTTTTAAAAATTATTATCATGCAACCTAGGTTTTACCTATTAGGGTTTTGATCTCCTTTGATAAGGATTCATGTCTTTTTTATTTATTCATTCACTTTTGATTATAGAAATTTCTCTTTTTGTTCATCAAGAATGTCTCATACATGGCTCTAGGAATTTTAGGCTTCATAGATTTTGCTTCTCTCTTTCTATGACATGTGTTTGCATGCAAGTGATTCTTGGGAGTTGTGGGGTTGATCTTTCATCAACTTCAACAATTCTCAATAAATTGACCAATACACTAGTTATCACAATACAAATTTAGTAGTAGGTTGATATATCTAAAATGAAACTCCATGGATGAAATCAAAAAATTATGACATTGAATGACCAAATTAGTAATAATAGTAAGCTTCTAGAATAACAACTTTGCACTGAAATAACCCTTATTGAAAAGAGAAAACAAAAATATATTTGGGTGATGCAAGATTTCCCTTACACCTAGGATGCTTCTACACACAAAACCTAGGGTAATTTGAGAAGTGACTCGATCAAATCTCAAGTGTTTAGAGAGAAATGAAGATGGATGACCTCCTCTTATGTTGGCCATGATGAATCTTCAATGGGTAATCCTTTCCACTTGACTAGATATTATTCATATATCCTATTTTGTGTTCTTCTACCAACATGACTATCCATTATATTTTCAATCTCCTTCGTGGCTGAAGAAGTTATTGGAGTACTCCATTTTGATTTTGTGACCTCATCTCCAACATGCCCTTCATGATTCTCTCTTAGACTAAAAATGTTAAATATTGGTGAAATACTCAATTCACTAGGAAACTCTACTTCATAGGTATTTATTGAATCATGATTCTTCAATATCTTACATGGTCCAAAAAATTCCATCTTCAAGTTATTATATTTTTCTACTAGAAATTGTTCATTCCTCAAATAAACTATGACTTCATCCCCAACCTGAAATTCCTTATGCCTCATTTCCATGTATCGTGTATTGATTTTAGTGATATTCTTCCACACCTCCTCATGAATATTATCCATGTCTCTTCTTTGTCCAACTTCCTCAATTCAAAAGAATTTCTAAGAGTATTTCCATATACTATCTAGAATGGTGATTTACCAATGCTCCTCTTGACAAAATTATTGAATGCAAATCCAACATATGATCCTCTAAATAACATACCATCCTGGATGATGAAATATAACCATTGGTTTTGTCTAGAGTGATAGGCTTTGTACAAGATTTCCAAGCTTTATAAAAATCAATATTTTCTAAGTACAAACTCTCGAGTTCCTTGAACCCAAAAGATTCAATCTGCATCTTTGTTTGAAAAAGATAGCAAAAGATATCTCTTGCTAAGAGTATTTGCAATCCTATTAGACTTCTCACTCTTGTGTTTCAAAAGAAATGTATGACTCTATAAAAAATCAACCCAATTCAAATATTTCTTGTTTAACTTTCCTTGGCTATTCAAACTTTGCAAACATTGATGACCAATATATTAAAAAATCCTTATGAAGAAGATAATTTCTCGACTTCTTCAATAATTGAATGATAGAATAAAATTGTATATCATATATTCTTTTTTTCTTTTGTTGTCATTTAACTTCTCACTGAAGTAAATGTACAAGTTTTCAATCCAACTTCATGAAATCAAGATCACCTGCATGCAAAGATAACCTATTACAAAGAAGACTGAAATAACAAAGCAAGGGTTTGGGGTATGAAAATATGAAAGATTATATTATAAAATACATTCAGTACATATTAGTCCATGTTAGGAGACTTTGAATCCCTATTAGGAGACTCCAACCTTGCTAGTGTTGGAAGTATAAGGTAGGCTAGGTGATTGTTAGGATGAATCGGTAGTTGATCTCTACTTTGCAGCTTGGTTTTTTGTATGATATTCCCTTGATGAAAATTGATCACCTTTAAGTGATGGATGAGACTCTACTTTCCCTTATACTGCTTTTAGCCTTGTCTTCTTAATTTGTATTCATCTACTTCTTCTTTGTTACACACTTACACTTGGATATGATAATATGTATTAAATATATACCAATCCAATTAATTACCTTCTAGAGTTGGCTACAACACCAAATTCAAAAAATATTCACCAAGTTAACTTGCTATTGATACTCAAGCTTTGAAGACCACTCAGGTGATCATATTCTAAAACTCAGAAACACTCTCAACTTGGCAAGCTCTGGCACTCGGTTGACACTAATGCTCTGTCCACATTGATCACTCGAGAGTAGCTATGAACTCAGTTAGCACTTGGTGACTCAATGAACACTGCAAAACTCGATAGACATTGAAGGACTTGGTTGACACTACAAATTGGTCAAAACTACCTTCCTTCAACTTGATTAACACACTAGCTCAGTAGACATTGATAAGCTTGGTAAACACTATAGAGCTTAGTTAACATTGTTTTTTGCATCGACTGCATTGATGATCTTGGTAGACTCTATGAAACTCGATAGCAACTAATTTTACCTTTTGGAGCTTGGTAGACTATGTTAAGCTTGGCTTACATTGCACTCTACCTCTAAAACTCAGTAGACTATGTGGAGCTAGATGACAGTGTAATCAAATTGATTAAGTGTTTAGTCACTGTTTCACAAATTATTTGACCTTAATGTCAATAATCTCCCCCTTTGGCATTAGTGTCAAAAATACTTATCATACCAAAATTTTGATTACTCAAAATATAAGTCAAAGCCCTCTATCAATATGCTTGGGTCTACAACATGGTTTTGATTGTTGTGTTGATAACTCGGTAAACAGTAACTCTATTTTTTATTTTTTAAAACTATTTTTGTAGCTTGTTATACATTTATTCCATATATATTTCTTACTTGTATATATACATTCCCCCTTGATTTTATTCCTTATGATATACATTTCCCTCTTGATTTTGACACAAATGCCGAAAATGCATAATTACAAGGTAACACCAAAATGTGAAAGGAAATCACTATGTACCTTCAAAATTATGGACATAATTTGAACTTCAGGGCTTCACAATTGACACCTCAAACCAACATATTCTAACATTTATTTACATTGCTACTGGAAGAAGACACCATTACGCTTGGTGGTGCAAGGTAAAAACTTCAACAACTTAGCTTTGAATCGCTCGAGGTCTCAGGGATGTTCTTCTCAATTTTCCTAGAAATCATGGTGAAAAAAAAACCTTTGATTTCTCCATTTTAACAAAAATTTGTCTTTAAGTCATCATTAATGTGTCACACATTAGTTAGCTTGGTGATAGCCTATTCAACTTGATAAATTCCTTCAAACTCGACAAGGTCTTCAAGTCAGTAAAGTTTTCAACTAGGCAAGAACTCCCAACTCACCATTTACATCCAAGCTAGGTAAGGTCTTGCAACCCAACCTTGGTCAATAAAGTATTGCAATCTAACCTAGCTCAATAAGGTCTTGCAACCCGACCTAGCTTGGTAACATCTTAGACATCACTTCAACTATCATCCAACTCAGTGATCCTAGTGCATCTAAAATGTTGATTTGGACCTTCTTGCTTATTGACTAGATCTGATATGAGATGCCTCCTTAAAATCATAGTTTGTAATCTCTATGGATAACTAGTTTGAAATGGTTGAGTCACCTAGCTTATTGACTTGGGTGTCAACATGACTTTGGCTTAAACTCTCTAGAGATTTCAATACCTATTATTGTCTCATTTGACTTTTGATATTGTCAGCTTTTTCTTTCTTCTCATCTTCAACTGCACTCAGTTCATACAATTCTTGGCTATATGACCAAGTTCTTTACATACAAAACATCTCCTAGTAGGGTCTCTCTTCCTCATGTGAGTTATTATGCAGTTTGATCCAATGTGCCCATACTCAACACATCAGTAACATCTGTACCATGTGTTGTAGTCTCATCCAAACATTGCTTTCACAATTTTCTCTACTGGGTTCCATTTCTTGGTTTTGCATTTTGAGGATTTGTGCCCTTGTTTGTTGCAATATAAGCACTTTCCTTCAAACCTAGTTTTCTCTATGCATTCACTTGCTCTATGTCCATGTTTGTTACAACTATAATGCTTTCTATTGAATCTTAGTTTACCATTGCTCCAACACTTGTTTGATATATGCCCTATTTTTTCACAATGATTACAAGTAGGCCTTTTATTCTTTTGAGCTTCGTACTAAGATGATTCTCCTTCATCTATATAGCCTAATCTAGCTTTTCCCTTGTGTCTGAATTAAGTTTTCTTATCCAATTGATTCATGCTTGTTGATCTCAAATTAGTTTTTAGAATTGAGTGTCAACACACTTAAGTCATTTGTTAAGTTCATGTCAAACTTATAATGTATACAGAGTATAGTATGTAAATATAGACTATGCCAAGTTACATTGAGTGTTGAGTCACTCATGTGCTGAGTCACTTAAGTTTCAAGCAAATAATACATGTTGAGTGATTCAAATGCAAAGAAAACAATAGATGCCAAGGAGTTTAGGTGTTGAGTTAGAGAAAAAAATTTAGTATGTGCTAAGCGTCAGTAACCTTAAGTGCCGAGTAACATAGATTTGACATAGTTATTTGAGATTGCACAGACAAATATGTAAACCATTTTTTAGCCAACCTAAAGATAGAATACAATCTTTTGAAGATAAGGATGAATCTATATGCGGATTCCCTATGTAATTACATGTACCCAATCAAAAAAAGGGAAGGATTAAGACGCAAAATGGATGAATCTCATCCATAGATTCATACCTAACCCTAAGTCTTCTAGTCTTCTTTGGGAAGATGAAACCCTAGACTTTGGTATGTGTGTGTGTGTGTGTGCAACAAATTGAAGAGAGAGAATAGTGAAGTTTGCATGTAGACTTAGAAGTTGTAAGAGAGTGAATTGAAGAATCAATTAGAGAAGAACAAAGGATAGAGGATACAACATTGACATATCAAATCAGATAGGATCAAGGACACAATGCAAATTTGATCTTTAATTAGGCTATTAGAGCTAATCACAAGATCTATGCTGAAACATCCTAACAGGTGATTTTGGTTAAATCTCCTAGGCTAAGTAGTCCTAACTAACTTTTGTAAATCCTTTAACATGGTGACATTACAAGTGGATGTTCTAAAGTCCTTTAGTCAGGCACACTTCTAATAGAGTGTTGAAATCCTCTAACAAGGTGGGACTTAACAATCCTTGTAAACCTTTAATAGGGCAAGCCTTTCATAGGGCAGATCATGTCTCACGATCAACTTATTGTAACCTTAATTGGTGACACTTTATTGCTATAGTAGTGAAGAATTGTGGGTGTCATCCCCAACCTAGTTATATCTTCTCATTTGGAGGGTTTCTGGATAATCATATCATATGTCAAATTTATGATTGCTTATGTGTTTACATGTTTTAGATGTTTATGTTTTGCATGTCATTTCAAGTTTCTCTATTGAATGCACGAGATGGATGAGTGATTAAAAGTTTTATGGATTTATGTTTTCACTACTGATTCACACCCCCCCCCCCCCCAATAGTTTACCATTCCTACTTGTAATTCTATCAATTGGTATCAGAGCTTGGTTATCAGAAGAAGAAGCTTTGTAGCTTAGAGAAAAGATCTTGAAATGAAAGTCTACAAGTTGGAAAAGACCATTGAAAACTAGGAGAATGAGATACATCTCATACTACATCAACTAAATGAAGCTAGAGATGCTTTGAAGAGTTCCTTAAAGAGAAGGAAAGAGATTGGTATAGCAAAAAATGACACACAATACAAAGAGATTGACACCAAAAAGCTATTTGTAGATGGTAACTCTAGTGAATTCAATACAACAATTGCAAATCTAATGGAAAAGAATAAAGCACAAGATGAAGAGATCATAAATCTCAAGTTGGAGCAAGAATCACAAGCTATACTACTATGTGAGGTGACTAAACAAAAGAAGAAAGCTATAGAAAACAAGGCCATGATTGAAGAAGATAAAAGAATTTTGGCAAACAGATTGGAGGAAAAGTTATATCTAGGATCTCAAACATGCAATTGGACACCTTAAGCCAAATGATGAATGCTCATCATGAGTTGAATGTCAAGGACATTGAAATAACCACTTTGAAGCTGCTGAATGAACAACTGTAGAATGACCTAAAAAGAGAAAAGTTATTTTTTGAGAGTTTCAACAAGTCAAATAAAGCCATCAAGTACTTTGAGCAACTATTGAAATCCCCTAGATCCAGTAGAGATACATCAAGATTGGGCTACACAAGCACTGAAGAAGGAGAATCGTCCAAAGCTATTGAGGAAAGGAATAATAAAGGTAAGATCTCTAAGCCTACTTGTCATCATCATGGTAAGAAAGGACATACAACTAATGATTGTAGGAGCAAGAATGCAAATTAGAATGCTAAGCCTAAGAACATGACTCATTGTCACAAGTGCAACAAACAAGGTCATCATGCACATGAATGCAAAAGCAAAACCATGCATGCACCAAAATCTAAAGGACACTATTACAATTTTCACAAGTATGGACATAGAGCCTTTGAATGTAGATCCAAGTCCACATGGTCATCAAGCAAGCCAACAAAGGTATGAAGCCATGAAAACTCCTATATCTAGGATTACAATACAAGTTATAGCTATCATTATTGCCAAGAATATGGTCATATACCTATAAACTACATTAGAACACACTTTAGTGGTAACTACAAGGGATGGTTGAGTCAAACAACATGTTTTAGCTATCACAAGACTAGTCACATTAGCAAGCATTGTCCAACTAGGTCTAAGGCACCAAGTTGTGAATTTCACAAAGGTAAAGGCAAGACATATGTTGAGCACATCAGGAATGAAATGAACAAGACATGGAAGAAGAAAGATGCTAGTAGTATATCAAATGGAGAAAGGATCACTTCACCCAATGGGTCAAGTGGTCACACTTCATCAAATGAAACAAATAAGAGGTATGTGGGACTGATACTTAAAGTGTTCCATTATACATCAGTTACAAAAGAAATTAGCACTGAAATGATCACATCAACATGAATTAAGATGCAAGAATTCATTCAAGGTTAAAATCTTCAAGTTTCATGATATTGTCGAACATTTAAAAAAATCCTTAATAGATTTGGAGTAAATATTAGTTATGTCAAGCTGTTGATTAAAGACAATTACAGTCGAGTTAGTAGTGGTTGCTGAGTGAAGGAAGTCTCTATATATGCCAAATGAAACAATAATTGTGTTGATTATGTATTCAAGCTTCTTGGTGTGATTGTGTATGATTTTTAACATCAACATTTTGGATCATACTCTATGATCCATCATTCTTTTTCTTAGCTCTCTCATTATCATCCTAATGATTGATCGCAGAGTATGATCCGAAATGTTGATGTTAAAAATCATACACAATCACACCCAGAAGCTCGAGTACAGAATTTTATGGATTGTGGAAATATATTTCAATTAATTGTGTTGATGCCGAGTTTTATAGTTGTATATGACTAAGCATTAATTATAGAGTTTTGAAGGGTATAAGGTTGATTTTCACCTCATTTTTCATCATTACGAACTGAAAGCAAGAATGAGCAAAGCGAAGAAGCGATCTACAAACTAGTTCGGAGCACTTGCAAGGATCCTAGCAATGATTGAGCAATGGTTCATCAAATCTTAAAGGTTTCTTCATAAGTTGAGTTGCACAGTTTTAAATTTGATAAACCCTAGTTTTTTAGGATGGCTTCTACTTTAAGAACTATGAAAGAGAAAGAGGCATTTGATGTTCAATTAGTTAGCAATGAAGTTAAACAACTAGATTTCAAAGCTATTCCAAATGTTGCATATAAAAATGACCCAGCAAGAGCATTATCCATGATCCCGCCTAAAGTAATAATGGTTCAAGATGTGAGGAAATGCTATAGCTACAAAGTAGGAGCCACGGGTGACATGGAAATAAGACAGGCATATGAAAAATTGTGTGAAAATTGAGTTCTGAAGGAAGAAATCAAGATTGTGGAGAGAAAGGGTTTGACCCATGCCCTAGATTTCCCTACGGTGTTCAAAACTGAATGGATCAAAATAGTTTTGAGTAGAATTCATGGTGGATGTCTATGGTTAGAGGGTGGATTGATCAAGATCTCAAAAAGGATTATCCATAGGGTGACAGGTTTTCCAACCCTAGATCAGCCAAAGACCCTACGCAGTGACTCTAAAGAGGCAATAGAGGAAAACACATGTGCAAAATGGAACAAGTGTGGTATGACCATTGACACCATTATAGGTCCTTTAATTGATTTTTTGTCAGATTTATTTCCCACAAATTTTATCAATCAAGTAGGTTAAACAATGTGCCATGCATAATAGTTGATGTTGGATACAAAATTGTTAAGAAAGATCACACCTATGATCTTGTAGAACTTCAATTGCAATAGATCAATGAAAACCTAGGTGCCATCAGAAAGACAAAAAGTGCTCAATATAAGTTTGGATCAATCCTTGTGTGTATATTCTTTTATGTGCAAAATGAATTCCCATCTTTTGGAAAAAATTGATTGAAGACCAAAAGATATGTGGCTATCCAAATCAATGATTATATTGAGCAAATGGGAGAGAACTTTGAGTCAATTATGACAAGCTATTTTGAAGACTTTAAGAAGTCTATGAAGCAAAGATTGAGGATACTAGTTTCCTTAGTAGAAATTCAATACAATGACATATGTTTCCTTGTTGACATTGATTACACATACATTCAAGCTATAGTACCTAGGGTTAGATGGCTAAGACCTCTAGGCTATGAAATCAATATTGATGAAGCCTCAGTTGCTATTACTACACTCCTAATAGAGGAGATTGATAAAGGTGCTAAAATATTTGGAAATTATGATGTAATGGAGTTTACAATAACTTCTACATTGAGAAAGAAATACAAACTGGTGAGAAAACTTAAAGCCCAATTTGGTCATGAGGAAGAAGAAGATGATGAAGAGAATGAAGAAGATAAAGAGGTATAATTGCAAGAACCTCTAGCTTTAACCCAATGCATGGGTGAGGATCAAGAAGAAGAAGGTGTCCAGGAGGAAGAGGAAATCAAAGAGGCACTAGCCCAATTAGCACCAAAGAAGAGGAAGGCCAAGGATCAACTAGTGACTAAACCAAAGGCAAAGAAAAATGTCAAGTTTAGCCCAACAAAGCCTATAGCTCCTACCACTAGAGCCAGCACAAGAGCAACCACACCAGAGGTTAAAGAGAAAACCAAGTAGGCTGAGAAAGAGGGACCAATGCAAAAGAAACAAAGGAGAAAGTACATTGCACAACTTGATTTAGATGAAGAAAAGACGAAATCAAATGAAATTAGTCAATTTAAAGTGGTAAGTCACACACCACTTTTTGATCTTGAAAACTTGTGTGATAATGTCAAGAATAATGTAGATTTATTTGGCTTGAAAATTTTAGATTTTGATAAATTGAGTAGAGATGAAAAAAATCTAGTGGAAGAGGCATTGTATGCTATGATGCTCAAATTTAAGAACACTCCACTTGAGTTTGCCAACAATATACCCAAAATTCTATATGATATTGTTGAGGATAAATGGCACTACTATTTAAATCTTGAGAAACAAATCAGAGAGTCAACATTAGCTCAAGTAATGCCAGAGCTAAAAAAAAGGACATATTGCTAAGATAGTGAAGAGGTATGTAGTTAGGTTTACACCTAAATATAGAGCCTTCAACATTTTACAAAGAAATATTGAGGATGTGGTTAAGAAATCAACCCAAATTTGGAAATTAATCTATGGGTTAACCACTATGAAGCAAGGAGAGGTTGATCCCTCTGAAGAAAAATAGGATGATAAGAGTGAGGATAAGTAAGATATCAAGGATGATGACAAAGATGATGATATGCAAGAAGATGAGAGGATACACAATACTATTGGGGAAGAACCTAAAAGATAAGATGATGACACGACAACAACTGATGAACAACAAAAGGAATAGAGTATGCAGGACACACAAGTGCTGAGTGTCAGCCCCCCACATGACACAGACAAGTCAACAGAAATAATTATTGTTAAGGATGTTTCTGATGCTTCACCTAAAAACATCAATCCTTTAATAAAAGATGACTTGAAGAGGATATTGGATTAGTCTACACTACATGCAAAAATATGTGAGAATCCAATAATGGTCAATATAGATGAGCTCCAAAAGGTAGTAACTGATATCACAAGGGACAAGGTGAATACACAAGAACCACCTTCTGCCATCCCTTCAGTTACTCATGTGCAACCTTTGATGCAAACACTAGTAGATACATCTACTAAGGTTGACACACTTGTAAAAGTTGACATTATTGAGAAGAAGCAGACTGAAATAGAAGAGTAAGATAAAATAGGACAGATAGATGCATTTGTACCTAAAGCACAACATCAAGGTGCAAATAAAACCATTATAATTGATCAAGGAAAACCTAAAGAAAGCAAGGACACACCAAAGGAGAAGGAGCAAGGATCAATACAAGCATTTGTCACATTACCAACATCTGGCTCTCCTGCAAAATTCCTTCAAGAGCCGAGCACTAAAGTTGTACCATTGTAGATTTCAGCACCAGGCTCCAATTTGTCCAAGGTTGAAAAGGTAATTCACTATGGAGATGTAGCTTTAGATAAAGAAATAGTGATACCTAAATATGACTATGAAACCATTACCTTGGAACAAATAGGCTTAATTCAACAAGCCTTAGAAAAGAAGAAAAATCAAGAAATACTCAGAAAGGAATATAAGCAGAGGCAAGCATTACAAGAAATAAAAGACATCTTTCTAGAAGCTTTTAGTTTGCCTAAACCTAAACAATCCAAGCCAATATTAGAACAACTATCAGATATTATGGACTGAGTGAATGATGAAGACCAAGATACTAATGCAAAACTTATGGAATGGTCAAAAAGAAAATTTCAAGGAAAAGTCAATGATAAAATATCTAATGATATAGCACTAGCACAGGTACAATTGGCTACAAAAATTGAGACAATGAAGAAGATGCTTGAGAATATATTCTCACTGTACACAAAATTGTGTGATCCTTCACTCTTCACACAAGAAACTAGCCATAGAATTCTTAGTCTAGAGAGAAATATTAAAGTATCAAGTATGCAACTACCTCAGAACCCAGCTCAGAGTGAGAAGCATTTCCAATCATTTCTTCAATCACAAAGTCAATTAGTTGTATTAAAAGCAGAAGAGGCTACCATAAGAGCCAAGTTACTTAACATGCAAACCTCCCTGACCCCTTATATGGAAATACTCCACAAGGAACTAAGATATGCAGAGACTCTAATAAAGAAAGATCCTAATCTTCCCACTTTAGATGGTCTAGTTCACCTTGCAGTAGAGATAGCCATCCAAATCAAGTCACTTGATGTTACATGTGATAATTGGTATGCTACTCTAAAAATCATAATGGAAGTCCACAAGTCTTTCTTGGACAAATACACAATTAGTGTATAAACCTTTTGACATAAATGTCAAAAAATGGGGAGATTATATAAAAAGGGGAGATAATTAAGCAAGGGGGAGATGAAAAGATGAAAATAAAAGTGCAAAGAGGGAGATAGAAACAAAGGGAGAGATAAAACCACAGGGGGAAAAATCACAAAAAGAGCAAACAAAAGAACATAAATAGAGCATATTAGATAAAGAGTATCTACATATTTGAAGACAAACAGTATTAACAAGAGAAAAAATTACTCAAAGAAGAGAACAAAATTTTGGAAAATACAGGCACATTAACTTAGGGGAGTTATAAATTTTTAGGTATATAGTCTATTACAAAATTTTGAAAATTTTGAAGTTTTGTAAATGACGAGTTGTGAATATATTATACTCGAGAAGAATAGATTTTTTATGTGCAGTTAAGTGTTTTTGACACTCATGTCAAAGGGGAGATTATTGATCTCAAATTGGTTTTGACAATTGAGTGTCAACACACCTAAGTCATTGATTAAGTTCATGCCGAACTTGTAATATATACGAAGTATAGTATGTAAATATAGACTATGTTGAGTTCCACTGAGTGTTGAGTCGCTCATGTGCCGAGTCACTTAAGTGCCGAGTGATTCAAGTGCCGAGCAAACAATAGATGTCGAAAAATTTAGGTGTTGAGTGAAAGAAAAAAATTTAGTATGTGATGAGTAGCAGTAACCTTAGGTGTTGAGTAATATAGATTTGACATAGTTGTTTGAGATTGCACAAACAACTATGTAAACCATTTTTCAGCTGACCTAAAGATAGAATATGATCTTTTGAAGATAAGGATGAATCAGTATGCAAATTCCCTATGTAATTACATGCAGCCAATCAGAAAAAGGGAAGGAATAAGTGGCAAAATGGATGAATTTCAACCATAGATTCATACCTAACCCTAAGTCTTCTAGTCTTCTTTCGGAAAATGAAAACCTAAACTTTAGTATGTTTGTGTGCACACAAGAAGTTGAAGAGAGGGAACATTGAAGTTTGCATGGAGACTTAGAAGTTGTAAGAGAGTGAATTGTAGAATCAGTTAGAGAAGAACAAAGGATAAAGGATACAACACTGACATATCAAATTAGATAGGATCAAGAAGGACATAGTGTGGATTTGATCTTTAATTAGGCTATCAGAGCTAATCACAAGATCTATGTTGAAATATCCTAATAGGTGATTTTGGTTAAATCTCCTAGGTAGAGTAGTCCTAACTGACTGTTGTAAATCCTTTAATAGGGTGACATTCCAAGTGGATATTCTGAAGTCCTTTAGTCAAGTACACTTCTAATAGAGTGTTGAAATCCTCTAACAAGGTGGGACTTAACAATCCTTGTAAGCCTTTAATAGGGCAGGCCTTTCATAGGGCAGATCATGTCTCATGGTCAACTTATTGTAACCTTAATTGGTGACACTTTATTGCTATAGTAGTGAAGAATTATAGGTGTCATCCCCACCCTAGTTTTACCTTCTAATTTGGAGGGTTTCTAGGTAATCATATCAGGTGTCAAATGTGTGATTGCTTATGTGTTTGCATGTTTTAGATGTTTATATTTTGCATGTCATTTCAAGTTTATCTATTGAATGAACGAGATGGATGAGTGGTGAAAATTTTTATGGGTTCATGTTTTATCAGCTTCATCTGAACTTTTATCTTGGCACATATCTTCAACTCTTTCTTCAATGTAAATATTGTCATTCAGTTGTATTTCTAGTTCCTTCCTTCCTTGTAAGGATTGAGAGAAATGTTCCTTTTCTTTCTTGAGTTGTCCCATTGCCAATTGTAGATCCAACTTATCATTCTCAATAGCTTTTTCTAGCCTGTATACCTCCATTGGCTTTGATCTTTTCTCAAGCTACTAAAATTTTGAAGTGAGAACCAATGCTCTGATACCAATTGTTAGAAATATAAGGTGGGCTAGGTGATTGTTAGGATGAATCAGTAGTTGATCTCTTCTCTGCAACTTGGTCTGTTGTATGAGATTCCCTTGATGAAAATTGATTACCTTTATGTGATGGATGAGACTCTACTTTCCCTTATACTACTTGTAGCTTTGTTTTCTTAATTTGTATTCCTCGAGTTCTTGTTTTTTACACACTTACACTTGGATATGATAAGATGTATTACATATATACCAATTCAATTAATTACCTTTTGGAGTTGGTTACAACACCAAATTTAAACAATCTTCACCAAGTCTGCTTGTTGCTGATACTCAAGCTCTTAAGAGCACTTGGGTGATATTTTGACACTCAGCAACACTATCAACTCAACAAGCTCTAGCAGTTAGTTGACACTAATGCTCAGTCCACATTGATCACTTGGGAGTAGCTATGAACTCAATTAGCACTTGGTGACTTGGCGAACACTACATAACTTGGTACACACTGAAAGACTCATTTGAGAAGTTGCAACTTGGTCAACACTACCTTCCTTCAGCTTGGTTAACACACTAGCTCGGTAGATATTGATAAGCTTGATTAACACTATTTTCTACATCAATTACATTGATGATATTGGTAGATTCTATGAAGCTTGGTAGCAACCGATATCAGCTTTTGGAGCTTAGTATACTCTATGAAGCTAGGTAGCAATGTAATCAAATTGATTAAGTGTTTAGTCGCTATTTGACAAATGATTTGACCTTAATGTCAATAATTAGGAGTTGTGTCAACCCTATTAGGAGTTTTAGAAGGAAAATGAACCCACTATCCAAATAGCTTTAGGGGAAAGACCATTGAACGCACTATCCAACTAGTCTCTATATTAATCCTTGTAGAATTATAGAAATGAAATTGAACTTCACAACTCAAACTCTTTCTCTATCCTCTTACTATGCCAATACCACACCAAACTCTTTCTCAAATCTTAATACCAAATCTTCAAACTCACAACACATTGATCCCTTTGATCGCTTACACACATTTACCAACTTCGCACATCACTTGCACAATTACAAAAATCCACACTTCATCACAAGGAAAATAACCTTCCTTTATACCATATCCTTAAAATAATTTACTGATTTGAACTTGAGGATTTCTCAATTATTTATAATAGGACCTCATTAAGATATTACAACTCATTACATCTTTTCACAATTACAAGACATTGTCGGCTCATAGTAAATACAACTTCTCACACATGTGACCTCGAACCTTGTGCACTTACTGACATCATCATCAGGCTATCTACTATCACTATTTGACTCAACTCATCTCAATTCTATCCTTGTAAAGAGATACAATCCAAAAATCAAAACTATTTCTTAGGTACTCTATCTGCAGTTTGTCCTATGTAACTCTTGAATAACTCTTGCATGTCTTCAAATCTATGTATGTGCACTTTTTTATGCCATCAAGACACCATGTAATAAATACAGTCAACCACACTTGATCTCATCATCAATACACAATCCATATGACCTTGCTCTCTATCTTCTACTCTACTAATATTTACAGAAACAATACCATGTTGACATCAATGACAAACATAGTCATTAATGCAACATATCAATCATGCAAACGATCTCTCTGCTGCTTAGGATACTCCCCCAGTGGAATACCATCAATAATCATGCTAACAAAGTATTATTCCTCACAATTTTATTTCATTACATTAATTTCATTTATAATAATCAACAAATATGTTATCCAAAACTAATTAAAGCTAATTTTTTAATGAATAGTCCCTTTTTTATTAATTAAATATTAAAGTTACATAAAACTAATTTTTGAAAATTTATTCCCTTTGATTGAATTATATACATTAGTCATCAAAATAACTCCTCTTTTGTTTAAAATGGTTTTAATTATCTTATTAGGTTCTAGATTATTCCAAATCGAATTAAAATAAAAAATGAAAATTGTTTTTCTATTTTTGTAAGTAGATCTTGTTTGCAACTAGAACTTCTCAAACCTCATGTAGCAATAGATTGATTTTGACAATTGATCTGTCTGACCTCTAAATGTTACCAAAAAATTTCTTGGTAATAATAACATTTATAACTGACATCAATATCTATCCACTTGCAGATTTACAATTCTATATGAGTTCTCATATAATTACAATATTTTTTTACTAACTGCAAGCTCGAAAAATATGAATATACAAATCTCACAAATTTGAACATGCAAATCTTGCAAATTGGAAAACATCTTGAAACTCATCAAGCATGTCATATCTTCCTTTTTCACAATAATGAAAAACATGAAAAATCATCAAGAAACAATCATTCTTTTTGACATCAATGACAAACATGTCAAAGTTAACACTAGGGATCATCAGATTCACTAGCTATATAAAGAGTTTTTTTATTGAATTCTACCCTAAAAAATGAATATAAGGTCTTGGAAGAAAAGAAGATTGCATAGGTTATGAAATTTCTTACTTTTGATGCATGAATTGATAAGGTATATTCTAAGAAGAATTCATGACCAGTTTATTTTGCTAGATAAACCATATAAGATTAGCGAGGAAGTTCTTGAGATTATCATTGGCATTAATCATCTTGCAAGATTCATGTTCTAAAGTTAATCAAGAATGATGTAGTGAGAGATCTTATTTGTTCACATTGTGATTAGAGAGCTATGATTGTTAATTATATCTTACAACCATATGTAAGATTTTTTGCGCTGGTGCTTGGCTATAAAGCTTAGCATTCAAGTAGAGAAAACTCAATTTCTAGCACTGTAACATACACTATCATAAAATAATTGACTTTTGTATAATCAAACTCTTTAAGACACAAATTAAAATATATTGGGTATCCATTTAGTTGATTTTACTTTGAGCATGAATAATCATTCTTCTTGGCTCTTAAATAGCATGGGAAGAGTACTAGTAGTTGTTATAGCCAACTTCATGCACAGAAAGATCTTAAACTATACATCAATCTTTGTTGTCTTTATATCTGACTTAATTACTTATAGTTAAAAATGATGAATTACATGAGATTCGTTATGCATGAAGGGTCAAAAAGTGGTATTCCAAAATGTCACCTAATGCCTGATTAATGATACTTCAATAATTGTGCACTATAATTACTTCAAAAAAATTCACAACTAAGCCAATAAACATCTTCTAAGAAGCAATACAAATTCATCTAATAACTATTTTTACTAGCATTTATAAATAAATACGCGATAGATACCAATAATGTTGCACAACCCTCCAATTAAAATCTACAAATTACTACTTGAGGTATAAATAAACATTTTTTAGAATTAATAATGTAAACAATAATTAAACCTTGCCTCCTATTAAATATAAGTCCTTTAGACTATTTAACACTTGATAAGGGTGCATAAAAGTTGCCCTGTATCCACTAACTATTTAGTAGCCTAAATTACATGAAATAAAGTACAATCTTATTCTTTATTTGTAATTTTTAACTCTATAAACAATTTGCAATTACAATTAAATAATAGTATTAAATACATGCTAAATGAACCCTTTGGTCTCTTTTAGCAATTAAATTTTAAACCCTACATTATGATATCAAAACATGCAATTAGTAACAAGTGATGCATAGCTTCATAGTTCCTGCCATATGCATGATAGAAATAGGCTTATGCCATTAGGTGATATGGTGACTAAAAATAAGACAATAGACATTTATCCCTTTAGTGCCATTCTATGATTTTATTATTGAAAACGAACTTAAAAAATTGTGTATGTATAGTGTTCATGTTTGGTAACTTTTAAGTTTCATTTTAAAAACCAATATCATTTTAAGAGTATTTGACTCTAAAGTATTGATTGTCATGTGACACCTGCTCCATGTTTCAAGGTGGTCAAAATTCAAAGGGAACAAATTTCAAATGATATGATGAAGATTTGACATTTTGAGTGTTATAGTTGTAAGAAGGAACATAATCAACTCTTATTACATTACATATAAGTTTGGAGCTCATAAATTGTAAGGCAAAGTACCAATGAGAAAATTTGAAAAGAAGGCTATGTACTATAACAGTCAGCTAATGGCTGAGATTGGTAAGAGTATAAGTCATCATGAAATTCAAAATCTATAGATTTATCAGGATTTCTGTACCAATCATTCAATTTTGAAGCTTAAAATTTAAGAACAAATGAAGAACTCAGTCAAGCTTAGTTTCTACTTTCAGCTTTAGATCATACTAGCTATTACAATACAAAAAAAATAGTTTTAACGAATCTAATAAAACTTAAAATAGGTGCAGATATGCTTAAGATGTTAAGACACACTATAAAAAGATTTCAATAAAGTATTTTTAAAGTGCTTTTCACAACTAAAAAATTTCTAAGAAACATATAAAAGTTTAGATTAATTTATATGCAAGTTTACTCAAGCAGGGTAGAGCATAAACTAATTTAAACGTCGAGAAAGCATGTTCCAAATACTTAATTCACAGTGTCTTTAATTGAGTCTTTAACCAGGTATTTTTTCAAAGTACAAAGCTTACTGTCTTGAATCTATACATACACATTTGGTTACTTTAGAAATAGTATATATACATATAATTGAGCCAGATATTTTGACTATAAAAAACTTTGATATAGTGGAAGATAAATATAAGAAATTTTTAGATTTAATGTAACAGGGAGGTGTATTTTTTTGTTGGCCAAACGTGATACCTAGAAAATTGGTAACATTATCAATGCATTGTAAATGATGTTAAATAGGGAAAAAGTAGTTGATTTTTGTAATTAAAACGAGACAAGTATAAAGAATAAGTACCTTTGCTATTTGATGCCTAGTTTATCGATTCATAAGGACTACATGGATGATGGTATTGTATTGGTTGAGAGTGTATGTGTCAGTTGCTGAAAAGTCTCGAAGCATAAATATCACTTTTGATTTGTCATCAAGGTATTGCTGATAATTTATGTTTTTAAGAGTAGGAAATAATTTTTGTACAATATTGTCTTCAATAGAGCAATGAACTGGTTGTTGGCTATCATTTGTGATAACTACTTTCAGGTACAATGAATATTTGTATCAGACATGTTCGTTACATCAGTTGCAGTATCCTTTTTCTCTATTCAATGCTCCATAGCTTTCAAATATGTAATTGCATTTTGAGTAAAAAGGATGGAATGGACTTGAATATGCATTTTCTATAGTCAAATTTCCCATGACCTGTTTACAATGTGTATTTTTTAGTATGCTTTAAAACATGAAAGGTAAAAAGATAAAGTAAAATGACAAAGGATCTGGAATCATTTACCTCAACTGAAGTCTACAGTAGCCCATGGAGTGCATATAATATTCTTTTGTTATGTAGGTTGCAGATAAATATTGTTGGAGTTGTTTGTAGAGCTGGTTTTTGATTAGTTTTTTTAGCTATGTTTCTAAAAAGCAGTGATGGTATTTCATTTCTTTCAAGTTGGTAGTGTTATTGAATATATTGGGGTGTGAAAGTTGGATGCATGTATAGATGATCACAAGTAACAGAGTTAGTTTTCTAGTTTTAGAAGTTAACATAGTAAAATCATAAAATGTAATAGAAAGAAGGAAATAAAGATTCATTTTCATAGATGTATCAATGAAGTTGCTTGTATGAGCTTACCAATGCTTTACTCATGTCATTGTTTCCATCTTTGATTTCAAGCACATTTTGAGTACCTTTTTGGTATGTTGTTAAAATGATAGCACCAATTGTTCTAGTGGTGTAGTCAGTTGTGCTTATCAATAATTGCTTTATATTTGAACCAAGAATGAATTTGTATTCATGCAATATAGCTAGTATTGTTTCGACTATGTTGAACTCTTTTAGAATTAGTATGCAATCACTATCTCCTTGATCAAAATTTGATTTTGGTTCTATGTCGAAGTCTATTATTCTTAATGCAATGCCTAGGATTATTTTACTTTCATGCTTGCTAAGAAGATTGTTGTTACTGATATTCAATGTTATAGTAAGCTCTCCTTTGGAGTCTGTAAGGTCAGCACGTAGCACTTCACATGTTCTGGTTATTTTGTCTAGGAAGGCTTTGTAAACCACAAAGACATCACCTTTGAAAGTTTGGCCTGCCTTTTTTGCATTTAGGTCTTCTATAAATGTACATGGTTCATTTTCCTCTTTTGTCCTACAAAAGTTAAAGGAAATTTTTTTTAATGTTCAAATATTTGGAATCATGTAAAGGTTACAAGAATGAAGAGATTGCAAAGTTTAGATTTAAAATACCTTTTGATGGGCTCCTGTTGATCTTGTGATGGTTCACTTGCTAGTCGCTTTGGTGGAGTCATTGCTATTGTAGACATAACCCAAGTTAGAATTAAATTGCATATAGGTGAATGAATGTTGCAAGATGGTTTGTCCAGTATGCTTCAATTTTTTTGATAGAGCATGTACTTGTTGGTGTATTTTTCCATACATGGTCAATGAGTGGTTTGTTTATGTTATGTGTTTGAGCTAACATGAATTGAATATTGTATTTTTGTATATGTTTTATGAGTGTTGTTGCAGTTATGTTTTGTGTGGACATGTCTATGTTGAAATCTCTAACAATGTAAAACTTGTTTTTTGATATGTAGCTTCTAGCTATTTCAGTAATTAGTGTTTTGATTTCAACAATTGTTGTATGTGGTTGTATGTAAATATTAGAGACACTGAGTTGAGAATCTATTTGTTTGAAGGTAATTGTTATAGCTTCAATATTTTTAGATCTATGTTCTATTGAATTGGTTATGAGGAGATTGCTTGAAGTAAGTATTTCTATACCATGTATATGATACATTGAATGGTTATTGTATCTTCCAAAAAGAATATTGGTGCTGCGTGGAAGGAAAAATAGTTCCTATAGACATATGATATCAATGGACATGATATCCTAATCATTTGAATTGTCATTTGCATGAGCATGTAGGCTACGTGTGTTCAGTGTGTATAGCAATATGTGTTCATTGTGAGTTGTACAGTGTAGTTGACTTTCAAGTTTCCATGTTGCATCTGAGTACAGCCGAGACATTTCATGATGGATTTTTTTGGTGGATTTTGAAATTCCTTGGAATCAAAGGTTTTAAGAGATACAACAAATTAATTGTTCTTGTTCTTGAAAGTTTTGTTTATGTTAAGCCATGTTATGTTATGTCACTAGGATCAAATGCAAGATCATCCATTGTGAGGCCTTGGGCTCTATATACTATCTTGACATGTGCTACTTGTATTGGAAATTATTTTCTGATTTGAAATTTTCTAGTAGTTGATATTTTGGGAATGGGTCTTGCAATTCGAAGAATCAGAACCAAGTCTTTTTGAATGCTTTGAACATAATACTGGCATAATTTGTTTCTTTGTTCTTGACCTATTTTTTCATTGTTGAATTGTATCCAAACTATCTCGACTTCTTGTTGTTTGTTAAATGCCTTAAATAGTCCATCTGACCCATTTACTAGCTCATCCTTTGTGTTGTAGTTTCCTATGAAAATTTCAACAAGAATATTCGGCTTTACAACTATTTGGACTGGTAGAATCATTGTTTGTGTATACAATTGCATTGCGTTAAAATTTTCATCTTCGAAGTCTATTGCATCTAATATAATATAGTCTCCAAGAACTTTGGAAAGCATATTGTTGTTGTGTGTAGCCACATCTTTTTTCTTGTAAAATAGATATGGAAATGTTGGATCAATAGGTGGCGGTCGAAGATAGGTTTCATTGAGATAGTCTATATCATCTTGTGTATGTTGCCCTAAACGTATGTTATTTAGAATCGAAATAAATTTCTCATCTTTCTAACACATTGTACTGTTTAGTGAATAGAATTTCACATTATCAGTCCAAAAATTATAGGGCATTAATTCTATTGTCAATGGTTTGTTATAAAAAATAGCTAAGTCAAGTACTGAAAGTGCTTGATAGAAATCTCCATAGAAAATTGTGCCTAGATTGCCAAAGTATGTTGTTGGCAACTGCATTATGTCGTGGAATTGTTTCTCAATGTAACTTAAGAAGGTGGAACCTACCAGTGAAATTTTATCTATGAGAAGCATGTGTAATTGACTATAGTTCTTCGACATTGTATCCAATGTTTCTGTACTGAGCGGAATGAAATATGATTTGTTAAAAAGTATGTGAAAAGCTGAATGCAATGTACTTCCACCTATATTGTATGCTTCTTTTCCCGTATATGTAGTTATTAAGCCTTTAGGTTTGTTTGGATCATTGTAAATGAGATTACTATAAATGCGAATAAGCGCCTGAAAAATGGTTGTTGCTATAAATGTTTTTCGAATTCCAGTACCTCTGGTTAGGAAAAGATGTAGAGGAGTTATTATGTCCTTAAACTTTTTCATCACAATATCCTTGACGATTGTTTGTTGCTCTCTGTTCAACTTTCTCCTTAAGTTATAGTACTCATTATTGCTCATTATTTGAGGGAGTTGTATAAGCTCAAAAGATTTTGGACTTGTATTTTTGGAGTTGTCAAAAACTTTGGTTTTTATATCTTCATGTGTGTCATACTTTTCGTCAAGTGTTTCAATTATTGGTTGTTGGCAAATATTATCTTCGATTTCTTCGCTATTATCTATTTCATTAATAGCATAGTCAATATCACCCCATATTAAATTTGTGTTGTGTGAAAACTTTGTCGATTCTGCTGAATTATATCTGCATTATGCATATAAGCTTTTTCCAATGAGCCATAAGTTTGTTTGAATGTATCTTCAGTCATAATGAAATGAATGGAACATATAGCAATACTTGTTCTTTGCAATAGTTTTCTAGTTATAAATGTTTATTCAAATTAATGAAATGTATGATGTTTCATTTAGCTTTTGGTTCAAGCTTAGTTCCATCTTTTTTATAGCTCAATACAAATTCTGCTAGACATAAATTAGCAATAGCTTGCGGCCGACATAGGTAATATTCAATTAATGATTTGCACATCACATTTTTAGAGTTGTCATGTTCTTTCTTTAATTTCTCTATTGGTTTTAGTACAAATGTACAATCATTATGTGACCGTGTGTCAATAAAGATGCATTTTTTAGAGTTGGAGTGTAGTGGTAGTGCTAAAACTAGATGAGCTACTTGTTGACCAGACATTTGTTGTAAGTTTAGTAGAGTGTTTTCAAGTCTGCCTATCATTTTGAGTGCATCTATATTGTCTCGTTGATGATCATCATGTATTTTCTTGAAAGCATTTGTCATAGACCTATCAACTTTTGCTATGTATGAACTGCAATACATTGTAGCGTGCATCTGTATTGGCTTTCCGTAGAAGAGGTATCTTTTTGCCAAAGCTATTATTCCAAATTTGTGAGGGCTTTGTTTGGAGAAAGGTCATCGATCTTTTAATTGTTGACCTTAGAGCAACAATGTAATTTTCTTCAGTTATGTCTATTTCACTTAGGAAACTGTCAAATGTGAAAGATGTGTCATACATTGCAACTTCAATTTTGCACTGAATTTTGTTGGCTATCGAGCTTATGTTTTTATCTTTTTCAGGCAAGGGCTCAAGTATTGTTGTTTTTCTGATTGGTGGAAATGGAAATTTATGTCTACAATGTTTATTTATTGATCTTTTGCATTGCTTTGTATGATGATGTCTATGGAGAATAGCAATATCTGGATCAAAATTTTATGTTTCACATTTAAGATATGTATCGATGAAATTTGTAATACTTTCATTGCTTTTCTTTCCATAGACAGGTGTATCCTTCACCCATATGAGAAAGTGATCGTGTTCATTTTCGCAATTCTAAAATTCTATTACTGAAAAGAAATCTACTACATTTCCAAAAAAAGATTCATCTGAATGTATCATTTTCTTTAGGGCATTTATCCGATGTCTATAGTACTGCACACAAGTTATTGGATCCTTCTTAATTAGTACATATGTGGTAAGTTCTTTTGTCATATTTCATATGTTCTATGTTGTTGATTGGTGATTGTTGTATAGTTGTTTGAGCGTCTTCATTAAAGCCTTCCAATTTTGTTCAGCACTTGTAAATATGAAGAAAAATGTTGGAGGTCCTAGTTGTCATATTATAGCGAAGACGTCTTTTTTTAGTTGATGTGCATAGTTTGGAGGTATTCAAATTTTCTTGAAGTCAACGTACCCTATATCTAATTTTAGTATTTTTTCTAGGTTCGGTTTGTGTTTAACATCTCTTGCTAATAGCTTCCTTTTTTTTAGCTGTTCTTTATGAATTCTTATCGACATTGTAGACATGACTTGATCTATGAGTATTTTATTGTTTTAAAAAAAAGATTTGTTGTGTGATATGAAAAATGTCTTAGTGAGCGTAGCAATTCCCACTTTGCAATTTTTTGATATGATAGTTTATGGTTGATGTCATGGTCACGTGGATTACCAAAAAATAGTGTTGAGAAATTCAGTTCTTCTGTATATTTATCTTTGAATATTCCAATCGGGCATTGGTTTTGTGCAGGTGCAATTTTCACTAATTTGTCTTGCATTTTATGTATGTTTATAGATTATGTGAATCCAGGTACCAAATTTTCACAAGGCTTATTCTCAACATCACTTCCACATTCAGTTTTAGTGTTATTTACATCATTTTTTTCAACAAACTCATTATTTGTTTCTAGAACTTGTTTCCAATTTCTATTGAGTTTGACATGCTGCATTTTGTACAATGTTTTTGTTAGCAGTTGTTGAAGAGCTTGCATAATAATTTTTGGTCGTACCATTCCCTTTTGAAATGCATTGTTGTATTCTAGTCTTCTTTTCAAGGAGACAACATTTTTTGTTGTATTGGTAGTTGATAAAGGCAGAGCTCTTTGTGTAACATTGCTATCTACAGGAACATTGATTATTGAATTAGTTAAGCCAACTTGAGATCTTTTGTGTCCCAATTTCCAAATTCGTGCAAATTCAATTCGCAATGAAACAAGACATTATTCTAATTGTGTTAGCATCGACACATACGCATTGTCTTGTTCATTTGAATGTTATATGGTGTAGCATATTGAGGGATCTTGTATTTCTTTAATGTAGTATTACATTTGCAAAAAATGAAATTTGATAATGTATTGCAATTTGATTTGACTAATCTGGAATAAGTTTTCTTTTGTTCAAGCCAAAAAAATTTAATGTCTTTCTTAAAATGTAATGTTTGACAAACACTACACATGTGTATTGGTGTGTCTTCAATTGCATTTTGGAATACTTTAGTTGCAAATAATGTTCTTTTTCTTTTTTTAAAGAGTTGTTCTAGATTACTATTTCGAATGCCTTTTTTTCAATCTCTGAAGAGAAGTTGTTTGTTTTGTCAGCTATTTTTGTTGATTGGTATCTCGAATACTAGTTTTTATTTTTTGGAGGCAAGTTTTCTGTTTTACGAGCTCCTTTTGGTTATTGTCTGGTTGTCTATGGCTTTGATCTATGCTGGTCGCAATTTTCATGTTCACATTTCTTGTCACTTGATTTTGTGTATTATTTCTAATTGATTTTTTAAATTGAGAAAAGCGTAGTTGTTATTGGTTCTACAAACTTGGTGTCACTATTTCTATTAGTAGTTCAAAATGACCAAAAAGTGGGTTAGCGTCATGGAAAAGAAGCAAGCATGGTTTAGTTGCTAAAGATTTGTTGAAATGCAAGTATTTTTTGCCTGTTGTAGATGACCAAATACGTATTCATATATTCAACCATTTCAAGAAGCATCGTATGCAAAATATATCTCCCCAAAGACCTAGGTCATTATTACTTACATTAGGATTTGCAGGTTTTTGCATTCTTCGCAAATATGTCTCACGGTCCCTAACTTTATGCAATTCGTAAAGTATCTCTGGATATAATTCATGGTTGTAAGAATCGATTGCCTCTTATTCTTTTTTTTTTAACTGTTCAAAAAGTGTTCAATAGTTCCTTTGCAAAGATCAGTTGATGTATGTTGATTCCCAAGAAAAAGTTGTAATGAATCAAATAAGCAATCTCCAACATTATATGTAAATTTTGGAATCCTAGACAATCCATGTTGATTAAGTATGTTATCAATGTTGAAGAATGGCTTTAAGCTTCTTTTTTTTGTAGTTCTCTATATCTATAGTTTCAATGTTTTCTATTTTCATTTTTTTTGGTGCCACCATCTTCTGTAATTATTTTGACTACGATTGTAGAATCTAACTCTAACTATTATCTTGAGGAAAAAAAAATACTATGTTGCTTATATCAGGAAAACATAGATATGACTATTAGATTTAGAAAACATGAAAAAAAAATGATTTTAAATTCAAAGCAACCAAGCATTTTAATTACAACTTTCTACATGTGATAAAGAAGCCAATAGTTTACCTGATGCTTGTGTATTTGCAATCAAATGCTCTAGATGATCTGAAATCTGTTATAAGGGTAAGCAATATCAACTGTCATCTTTGTACATATTAGATATTTAGTCAAGAACGTAAAACATTTATCTAAAAGTAATGGAGCTAAGATTTAAGATAGAAAATGCGAGAAAAATTAGTAAAATAAAATAAGGCTAAAATATTATTAGAATGTATTTGATCACTTTATGGAAGTCTAGTATAAATATTTAGTGGAATATATTAGAGGTCATAGAAAATGATAGAAGGTAAAATGAACATAAAGCATATAGAGACGTGTGTATATATAAATTGAAGAAAAAATAATAACAAATTATCTAAGAATTGTGAGGGAAAAGATGTGAAATTTGATTCCCTCCAAAGATCACATAGACAAATCTAGTATGTCATATTTTATGAGACAAAAATATCATAACATTGTTCATATAGAACAATTAAGATTAGAATTCTAGTTATTAAGTAAACTAAATTAAATATAAATATATTTATTTATTTAAATGTGTAAGAATTTGGCTTAGGCTAGAATTCACCCAAGAACTAAAGAACTCAACACAAGCACACAGTAGACAAAAATAGACAAAGTATGATCAAAATGACAATATTCATTCAATAACTGGATTGAGAGTACACTAGGAGTGTCTGAATATAAAGGCCTTAGGAGAGCTTCTAGAATGCATAGAAGTTAGCATCATGATATGTCATACAACCAGGCACATGTTCACTAGATATGGGCTATCCTCCATTAAGCACGGGATTAAGTGTGATGATGTGAGGATAAGCCTACAATGGTGTAGCATGCAAATCAATGGTGTAGACAACATGTGTTAAATGAGGAGTGCGGATAATTGAGTTGTCAACATGACAACTTAGCGAATGGTGCATACTCCTATGTTGTAGACACCATGTGCATAATTAGAGTTGCGTAACTCAATGAGAATTCACAAACTCCTAAGTGTCTTACCTAAAATAATAATAAAATAATGCATTAACCTAAGTAAACTTAAGTAAGTGTAATAAGTAAATGCTTATTTACACCAACACCCCCTCTTAAGTGCAACTTAGGGGAATGCCTTTAAGCTTATAAAATCTAGGATGAAATGCAAGATGGGTCTCAGCTACGAGGCCATGTTAGGTACCCATGTACATAATGATATGCAATCTCCCATAAAGTGGGGAAAGAGGGAAAACCTCATGGGAAAAACCCTCTCCCAAAAAGAGAGATAAATAGGGATGCATGGATGGATGGAGTAATCAAGACCCCCCCATTACGACATACATCCAATATATACATAAGAGAATGATGAGAAGAGGAAGAGAGACATGATAGGCTCCCCCCCCCTCCTAAAGAAGAATGTACAAACATGGATCCGATGCTCTATATCAGTAGTAAAAGTAGCAATGTTTTCAGTTCCATTATCATCATCTACAGGAACCCTTTTTCATTTTTGCCCAAATATTTCGTTCATTAAAATCCAAACAGAGCAAGATCAAAATAGAGTAAACTGTTACAGATTCGGGGACTGTTTTATAGCCATCAATGCACATAATCAGCATTGTGATTCATGCAAAATGCTTTTAATGCAAAGTCTTATTGCCAAAACAAAAAAAACATCAAATTCATTGTGGAACCTATTTAATCGTACAAAAAGTGAGATTTTCAAATTATTATAGGGCTCAGTTACCCGCTCTCCTTTTATCGAGCTCTTCTGGGAAAGGTAAAGAAAATATACAGAATGCAATGCCTGACTCCAGCTTCTTATATTGAAATTGAAATTTAGATTCCATTTAGCATAAATGACATCTGAATCCCCAAATAATCTAATACAGGCCCAATATCAAAAAAGAATGGAGGGAGTGTGGCAATTGCTTAATTACTAATTAGTATAGACTACCGCCAGGAAAATCTTGTGTTAGATGAAAGAAATAATTGTTATGATCCAGCTATCATGATCTAGCTTGAAAAAATGGAGATGTTACTCTGGTTAGTAACCCTAGCTTCTAACATTGAGCCCCTTACTTTTGGATAAATTAGGGCACTTTCTTGCAACTTTCTTCCATGGCTGTAAGACAGAGTCTGAATATTTGGAAGGCAATGTCGGTAACCAGCCTCCCCTAGATCGAGTAAGAAGCACTGCCCTTGAATCTATTTCAACATCTTTTGAAACGCCCTTGCAATTATTTTAAGCCTCGAGACAATCGTTTGCTTGAAATTGTTCATTTTGTAAATTAGGTCGCCCCAAATTGTTCTTATTTTCAGGTATCAAATCCTTTCCTTGGGCCAGTTGATCCACAATTATGTGTAATTTCTGACCTTCTATTAGCTGAATGGCATCTACAAGCATGTCCAGGGATCCACCTGCATCAACTTTCTCCTCCTTCACAAATTTTTCAGTTCCGCATCTCTTCAAATAAATTCGATCTTCGATCTCAGAAATGCAAGTATTTGCATTATACGATTGAACGCCTACGTCCGGTTGCAGCAACACATGGTTCGTCTACCCAAATCATAGAAATCGATATTGGGATTGAGAAAGAAAAAGAACAAAAAAATCAAAATTCAGAGGGTAAAATCAAAATAGTCGGGCAAAGTTAAAGAGGAATTGGGGTTCAATACCTTGATCAGCTTGATCTTTTTATTTCCAGTTGGGGTTCCATTGCCAATAATAAATTCATATCCTTTGCTGCTGTTAAAATCTTTCCTTCTTTTTCCGAGTTGAAATCTGATGAAATTTGGGAATGAGGAATACCCATTGTTGATGCCGCCACTCACGACGCCCCTGCTCTCAGAAGAAATCATCTTATACGAATCGATTCGAGCAGAAAAGTAAAGTGAAATTGTTGGATTCCTAGCTCTGCAGAATTTGAGTCTCTCTTAGAACAAAATAGAAAGTATTCAAAGATTAAGCTCGGTGAAATCAACGGGCAATATACAGAAGTTGCAGATAAAAGGAGCAAAGACGCACAAATACAACCATAATTTAAAAGCTCAAGTTTATAGGAAGGAAAATAGAAACAATTGAGTGTGCAATTGGAATTGTCCAATTTTATCCCTAGGTTTTATGTGAAGTAATTAAGCCGATAGGCTTATATGTGGGAACTTTTCCGATTTTTGCAATTTTTGGCCGGCAAATTGTCAACCTCACCAGAAATTTTTTGCAATTTGTCAGCAAAAGTGAGATACCCACTCAAAAAAAATTCTATTCTCGCCCTTTTATTTCTTTCCTTTAACTTTCCCTCTTCCATTGCATAGGCATTGTTTTTTCCTTTTTCTACTGTTGTTTGGGGCTTTCATTTTGTTTTTTCCTTTTGCAACAGTTGTTTGGGGCTTTTTAAATTCATTTCCCAAATTTTATATAACGGTGGTAATGGCAATAGTTTGAAGGATTTCAGGCTATAGTTTGAAGGATTTCAAACTATGTTGTTCATTTTTACTCTCTCTAGTAAGTTTTTCTCCATTATATATATGAATGCTATTAAAGATTTTTATTTCTAAATTCTTCATCACTGAGATTTAAGAATTTATTTACTGTTTGTGTTACTTAGAACTTGAAATATCATAAACTTCAATTTAATAATAATTGGCTATACTAATACACAAAGTTTCTCTTTTGTAGGCATATGCACTTTCTCTATATTATGTAGTTGTTGCAATTTTTTATATAGTTGAAAATACAAGATATAATTGATATTTTAATTTATCACAATGTAGAGGTTGTAAATGGATTGCATTAGATTGAATTAGTGTAAGATTCACAAATCTTATAATTATTATTTTTAATCATTATGTATCAAGATTAATAGGTTGTAAAAAAGTAGAACTAGAGATAATATTTAATATGGGAAGAAAATTGTGGTAAAGAACGATATTAATAATTACTATTCATAGTTCCGATCTTCTTTAAAAATACACATTTATATGATTAATTTATTTTTTTCATAATTTAAATTTAAAAAGAGCAGATATATTTAGAATGAAAACAAGTATAGAAAGTGATTTTTTAAATTTTTTTTTCATAATTTAAATTCAAAAAGAGTAGACATTTTTAGAATAAAAACAAGTATAGAAAGATTATTTATTAGTACTTGTTCTTAGGCTAAGTACTATTGTATCAATTTTTGAATCATGTCTTTTAATTGGTTATTAAATATAATGTCTCCAACCAATGTCTATCAATTAAAATTACATATCTCTTTTTATGTGCAATAATTTAATTTTTTGTTATAGTATACATGCACTTTTTTCAAGTTAAAAATTTATGATTATTTGATTAGCTATGACACTTTGATGGACAATATTTGATGGACTCTATTTTATTAGGGGTGACAGACATGCCTTCAAGCACCAAGTAGTTTAGATTTATAATCATAATATTTCATTTCATTAAAAATTTAATTTTAAAAATAGAATATTTAAGAAAAATATTATATTCAAATAGAATATAATTAAATAATATTATAAGATATTGTAAACTATTTTAAAATATTAAAATAATTTTATAGTTCATATTTAAATACATAAATTTAATTAAAAAATTATATCAATAATTTATATTTATTATAATGCGACAAGTAGTTAGCCACTATGTGACAATTGTTTATTATGTAGTAACTTTATTTTGAAAAATAAATAAATTTCTAAAACTATTTAAAAGTATAGAAAGTTTTTATTAAATAAGATATTGTCACTGAATTTTAAAATTTTAAAATGAATTATAGAGTTTATATTTAAATATTCAATTTAATTAAAAAAACTATATCAATAATTTATATTTATTATAATGCGACAAGTAATCAGCCACTACGTCACACTTTTTTATTATGTAGTAACTTCATTTTGAAAAATAAATAAATTTCTAAAACTACTTAAAAGTACATAAAGTTTCTATCTAAAATATATTTAAAAGTAAAGAAAGTTTCTATTAAATTCTACATTATACTTAAAAACTATTTACTAGTCAATATTTTTTTAATAGAATAAAATATATTTCAAAAACATGTTTAAAAGTATACAAATATTAAAATCTATCTTATACTTAAAAACTATTCATGAGTCAATTTTTTAAATTAAAATATTTAGAATATAAATATTTAAATATGTAAAAAAAAATAGAAACATTTTACTATGTAGGAAAGTTTAGAAAGTTTATATTAAAATCTAGATTGTGACTTTTTTTCATAGCTTAAAAATAGTTTTATAAAATTATTAATGTTTCTATTTTCTAAATAACAATTTTCTTTTTTAAAGATGTAAATAATATATAGAAAAAATCTAATAAAATTAATATTTAAAGTAACAAAAAACTAAACAATTTTTTTTTACACAAAATAACTATATAGATTTTATTATCTTGTTACTCTAAACTTAATATTTATACACATTACAAAAAAAAATTCCAAATACCCTAATTCTAATGAATCTAATTTATTTGAGAATTACATTTAAATTGTCAATTATTGGTTGCATAGCCACTTTACACTTTCTAGCTATCACTTACAATGTAATAATACATTATACTAAACATATCACCTCTATCGGCTTCTCATTGCACGTACAGAAATGTACAATTGCTAGTTGTACTGATGTGAGCATTTATTAGTTCCTGCCTAGTAGGATGCTATAGCATTCGACTGGGTGCTATTTCCAATTTTGTTCTGGCCAATATTATAGTTTATTTAAAATCTACAAACCTTTTGGATAATATTTTTGATTTGGGTTGAGCTGCATCTTTATTGGAATGATTATGTGTCAATTGGCTATTGGCCAATTACCTAAACAGTAGGGGTTTCATTTTTGTTGTGTGCACTGTAATATGTCTTTGGTCGACAAATGGAGACAAAATCAAATCAAATCTTTCTAGTACAACTCATTTAATTCTAGACTGCACAAAATGTACTCATTTAATTTGAGACTGAGCGGATTAGGTGATCGAGTTGTTTTTTGACTTCGGCATTTCTTGTCATCCTTTTTCTTCTGACATAAATGAAGCAAAATCCGATCAAATCATTTTTTTGTGGACTGAAAATTCATTTTTTTGTTCATGGCAGTAATTATTGGATACACCTATCTCGATTTGGTCATAAGATAATTAATACACGAGAGAATGTGTCTCGGTGGCATTTATAGAAAGGAAAGCTAGTTTTCTTAGTTCACATGATCTTGTTCGTGTTGTGCGTAGAACAAGTGGCAAGCTTTTGCAGTGAAGCATCGTAGTTTTTTAAGGTTTGCAACTGCTGTGTAATATGACCACATCCTTACTCATTCTATGTCTTTGTTGTCTTGTGCATATTTGCAGTGAGGCGATTGCAACTTAAGTGTGTTTGTTAAAGGTATGGTTTTGTGAATTTGAGATCTGACAATGTTTGTTTGTATTGACGGATTTTCTCTGTAATTTTAGATATCTGATATTTGATATTTTTATGGAAATCTCTCTTGTTTCTACTGAATGTTGGAGAGGATTATAAAGTAGTTGTACTGGAAAATTTTAACTGGGTCTTCCATGCACTTTTTTAGATCTAGTTTTTGTGCATTCTTAACCTTTCTTCTAGAATTACTAACTCTATGAGCATGTCGCCCTCCTAGTTTATCTGACCAAACTAAAGAACTGGCTTTCCTAAAGCTATCATCTGGGAAAAGTTGGATCTTAAAATTTTCTCGTCCAAGGTCAGGATAAAATATGTGGTGCCATTCTTGGTTTCTGTCAAAAGAGTTCATTGTTCCAGCATAGAAGTCATCGTCCAGGGGCCAAAAGACCTTTACTCTACTCCCAATTATTATGGCCGCATCGTTCTTTTTTATGACATTCTCAGTTTTTGGGCTAGAGAGAAAAGAGAAATGCATAATATGTTAGAAACTTTGAAATATTTTTCAAAAATTCTGGAAGATCCTCAGAAATATAAATATTCATTTCATGAAAAAAAAACAGCGAGTAATCACTCTCTTCCCTGAATACAGATTCCTCAGTTTTTGTTTCACAAAATGTCATTGCAGACCTTTCTGTTCACCACAATAATAGGGCAGTCCGCATTCCTAGTATATTAGTTAGTCACGCTTCCTAGAATCACCCTACACTTCACTTATGTTTCAATCAATCACAAACATTTTTCATTTGTCTTGCTCAATTAAGTAGAAGGAAAATAAAACAATCAAATCATACTTAGAATGCACTTTGTATACTACAAATATTTCAGCTTGCAGACAAATGTTTTACCTCTTGAAAAAGCCATGACTGTGACTACCCAAAACTAGAAAATCGGCTCCAAGCTTATCTGCAACATGATACAACCTCTCCTTTGCCTCCCCAGCAATTACCTCTATTTATGCTTCCACCTGAACTTCCAAGCCCCATCATTATTTAGAACATAACAAATGTTATAGCTGTCAACAGATTCTCAGTCCAAGAGATATTAGGATGCAAAGTGTCAAGTTCCTGCCAATACTGTGAGCAAAAAATGATAAAGGGTAACGTAATTATCACTCCATCATTGCAGCAGCTTGCTTAAAGATGCATATGAAGTTATGCTTCCTTCACATCTCTATAGGGGTTCTAATTTCAATTGGGTATTTATAATTTTGCATCTAGGACTATGGCAAACAACTTTCTTTACTCATTTGATGGATTCTTTTAACTTTTCTCACTTTTCAATATCAATTTCCAATACCAAAATTCAGATTTTAGGTGTATGATAGAGGCTCTATGCAAAATAAGAATGGTTGAAATTAAGGGTGCAACATATACTGGTCTTGGAAAATATGATGATGTTATACCTACATACAAAAAAAGATTATATTTTATCATCCATTTACATTTAGGAGCATAAACATTGGGACAATGGGTACCTGAAATAAGAAAGGCTCCTATTGAGGGCATTGTACTTTTTTTGCAAATGGGTATCAATAAGAGGATCAAGATAACTTTTAGTTTTTTGTTTAATTTTTTTGAGGAAAGAATTCATAGATATTTAGATTTTTTATTTCAGCCTTCTATAATCAAAATATCAGGCATTGTATAGCTGTAGTGTTTTCTTAGGTAGATCTTACAAACTTACTTAGCGGTTGTTTTTCAGGTTGCCAACTCCCCTTTCCCTACCTTGCCTACTAAGATAGCCTTAGTGGATGTTGAACGCTACCTGAAATCCCTTGGAGCACTAGATCAGAGTACAGGAAGACTAATTCCATTTGGAGAATTAATGTCATCATATCCTTTTAGTCCTCTCGTAAAGCCTTGAATGAAGAATTGAAAACAAGCCTTACTAACGCACATGCATCAAGTCAAAGTTGTCCATTAACTTCAACAATTAGAAATATATTTCAAAATGTTCCTTATATTTTTAGAACATAACTATACCATTTATAGATAGACTAATTCAATAATGTAAACTGAGATAGCCAAAACTTCTAATCATTAAAGAAGATATTCAAAATAGCTCGCAGTCATACTACCTGAAATGGTAGCACCTTCAAAATTGTAAAATCCTTGTCTTCCATCTTGTTTGAAAATACTAATCAGCATAAAGTTTGCAGAATTACCTCTGGAAAGATCAATGAACTGAATTTAATGAACAAACATGAAACATGAACGCCATATCAAAGCACACGAAACCACAATCTACCAGGCCCTCATTGAATTAGAGCAGGAAACCCATTACTGTGTCCTTAGCAGTCATTTCATCAAGACGTTGTTTACCTTGAAGCAGCAGGATGCATCAATGAATTACAATTATTCATATCTCATTATAGATTCCAATGAATATAGCATGTTTAATTAAATGAAAGTGTGACACAGAGTCTGACAGATACTATGTACACAAATGCCGAGTTTCAAGCTAGATGCTTTGGACAACTATGTTAAACACATAACGCAACATGGAAACAAACACCTATTTTTGTGACTTTTGACAGAAGCTTTTTCGATTTCATGATTATAGTGAAATTTTATTTTAGTTTTCCATTCATAAATAGAGTTTCAAACTTACTAAGCTATTATTTCTCCTAATAAATATGGAAAAAACCATTAAAAACGACTTGCTATCTTGAAATTCCTCAACAATGTTCTTGGTGTTGCCTAAAAGAAAAAGAGTTTGACTCATTTCAAAAGGAATAAAATTACATCCACACATGATTTATGGTGGATAAATGTCTCTTCAATATAGGGAGCTAATCCATCATCTCTCCTTTCTCTTTCTTGTGACATATTTTGTAATAAAAAGCTACGTTTTTTATGGAGGTAGTGAGTTCTAGGGAAAGTAAACTTGGTGAGAGTAAAGGGAAATTGGTTGAGTAAATGAGAAGATTAGAGGTGGGTTATTCTTGGAATGGTTGGATTCTATAGATGGACCCATTGGGAGAGGACAATATGTGCTTTTAGGGGAGCAATGCATATCATTATGTGGGAAGATCGTTATAAACATTCTCCATCTCTTGGACAACAAGACAATTGTCCATGTCACTGATAACGAATTGCTTATTGGACATCTAATTTCTAAGGATTTGGAAATGAGGAAAAGCACAAATGCATAGTGAGAAAGGGGTCTCTTCTTTCTTAGTATAGGTGGATGTAAATCTATTTCCAATGCATGCGAGTTTATGATATGATAGAATATAAATGAATGTTGTTGACCATAATTTTTGGTTTCCTCTGTTAAGTTGATGTAGTTGTTTTAGTTTTTGTACTGTCTATTTTTAGTAAGTTATTTTAATACTAAATTAATTAGAATTATTTTATTTTATTTAAATGTGTAGAAGTTTTTGGAATCAATATTTTTTATTGTATTTTATGATATATTATTAGAATGAGAAATGTATAGAATGAAATAAAATTGTAGATCTTGAATTTTCCTATTCTAATGATAGATCATGAAATTTAATTGGAAATAGTCATACAAAATAATTTCTATAGAATTGAATTTAGAAGCAAAAATATATACTAATCATTATAGATTTTTGGGATCTAATGCTTCTCATTGATAAATAAATATTTTTGTAGATTATTGCCACCCCCACCCTCTTTTTTAATCTCTTTTATCTACAGATTTTACTTTTCTTTATTTTTTAAATGCAAATAATCAATCTAATAAAATATGTTTAATTCCATTAATTGTTATTTTTTTTAATAATTCTTTTTATCTTCTATTCTGATTTATTTCTAAGTCACAATTCATACAATTATGGTAACAATTGAGTTAAAACATCATTATGTGTTGCAAATTATTAGAATAGGAAATAGCATGGTTCACAATTGTCTTTGCTTGCAAAAATAAAATAAAAATTTGTCTATGATTAAATTGTAACTAAATCATTTTCTTGACGAAAGTCTATCCAGTAATCCCTAGATCGTATGAAATGAGTGCTTTCCTAAAATTGTTAAAATTTAGTGATCTTGGAGCCTAACTTAACTTCTTGGAACCTAACTTAACTATATCTTGATTTTTAATAATTGGATTTTGGTTTCTTAGATCTTTTACAATTTGATTTTGGATTTCTTATAATTATAATTTTCAAAATTTTGGCACAATTTTGCAATTTTGGCAGTACTTGTAATTTCAGTTTTATGCACAACTTGTACTTTTGGGTTTATACATGATTTCACTTATGGTTTCAATTTGGACTTTTGGGTTTAATCCATAATTCCTCTAAGCCTGTAGATACATATAAATGTCTCTAAGCCTATAGGCAGGCATCGAATCTGATACAAGGATCTAGCTTCCATGAATATTAGATGGTATTGCAAGCCAAGTAAACTTGCATCCTATAGTTGATAATGTTTTTGGTTGTGTTTCCCTTTTTATTCTCAGTAAAAGATAAATGATGCCTTTTTTTTGAGGTACAAATTGAAGGGAGAGCATCTATGATAAGTAAAAAAATGCTAAAAGGGTAATTGAATTTTTAAGGCTTATAATTATAATGAAAATAATTATTGTAATGATGTAAGTAGGAAACAAAAATATCATATCATAATGTTTATATTTTAAATATGTAAATCTTTAAACTATACTATTTTAATATTTCTCATATAGATTTTATTTTTCAATTTTTTTTGGGAATATAGATATATGGTAAAAGTAAAATTTAAATAATAAATTTAAACTGAAAAAAATTAAATTTTAAGCAATGAGCCATTTTGAATGGACATTTTTATATTATTATAAATGTATAGAAAAAGTATTTGGGGAAGATTTAAGATTCACAATATGAAAAGAGAAAGGAGTGAGCACGATAATATTGTACCTATCACCATTGTCGATGGTTGCAAAAATGAGACAATCAATGTTGTCTGGTGACATGTATTTGGTGTTTTAAATTGAAATAAATGATAAAATAAATAAACACACTTTGCTAATTCATTTAAAGATCTAAATCTTGGAGTTAATCCTTAAATAAAATTAAATAAAAATATTACAATTGCTAGATTCCGCAGCAAAAATGTTTATTATACAGCTTCATAAGGATTCAATGATTATGAAAATTTAAATACAAAAGATCTATATATCAATTAATACATATAAATCGCTTATTCGATTCTTAGATAAATTTAAGAAGTTTTTACTTATATAAATATTACTAATGCACTAAATTACTATTTGTAATCTCAATTTTAAATTAATGTGAAATTATTAATTATATTATGATTAATATAATTATTAAAAATATATCATCTATTATTTTTATCATTAAATTATGATTATTAATTGCAATTATATTTATAAATAGTATTAATGTCTATATTAATGTAAATGAATTTGTTAGTAATGAAAATAGTTTATTATCTGTAACACGTATTTCTAACAAAAAAAACACGTTAATCAAAATATATAAATACAAATATTTAAATCTTCAACACAAAATAACTTGCTAATTTTTGGTTTAGGTATATTTAATACTATCATATGTCAAGTAACAAATATAGTGAGTAAGCTCCATTTCTTATACCAAATGATTTGTATCACATTATTCTTATGTAATATTGTAATGTATTGTTGCAGATTTTGTCTTCTAAAAATGTGTGACCAATTTTATATTCCAAGCCCAAATGCTGACTGGGATTGCCCAATCACTAGCATCATCGAAACACAAAATTTGGAAAATGTGTTTGTGATAAAATGTCCAAGTGTGGAGAAGTCATTGTGCATTGTTCTAGGTGAAGAATTTCTACAGAATAGATCTGGTTCCATACGGTACAAGGACATTGCTTCTAAATTCCTCACCAATTGCATGGACCTTTTTGAGAACGTAGAAATTGTGAAGCAAATGGAAAATGCATATGTGAAGCATCAGTTCAAACCTCTTGAAGACTATGATCCATACATCAGTGCATATGTCATAGAGATGAGTAGTGCCCTCAAAGATGGCTTGTTCTCCCTTGAATCTTTAAGTTCATGCAACGTTACTCAATGTCTATATTATTCTGTCAAAATTGCCATTAGTACTAAGGGTGAAAGCATAAACCTATGTCACCATTTGTGATATTTGGAGGGGTTACAGCCGAAATAGTTTCGGCCATAATGGTTATGGCCGAACAAGTTTTGGCCGTACATATGTGGCAAGTTTTCTCATCGACCTGGCATGCATAGTTATGGCCGAAACACTTCCGGCCGAAACGGTTCCAGCCATAACCGCCATGTTTCAAATGACTCAAAATATCATAAAAATAGCCAAAAAGTGATTGACGATAATTTTATACGCTAGGGGGTTACGACCAAAACCCTTTCGGTTGAAACATTTACGGCCAAAACTACCTATGTGGCATCCTAGGTGGTAGCCACACAAGCAAAAATAAGAACTTATGCAAACTTCTCACTTTGAAGGCCAATTTGACTTTACTAAATTGAAGTTTTTTAAAAAACTAAAAATATAGTTTTGTAGGTCTCAGAGTCAAGATTATGATTATATAATTTTTTTAAAATTTTAATTATGGATAATATGTTATAATTTGAAAATAGTACAAGTAGGTATTTTAAGATTCAGGAAGATGTCTATTCAAAAATAAGAAAAAAATAGTAAATCATATAATCAAAAATTAATATTTTTTAATATTGCACTAGAGGAGAGAGTCTTTGTCAAGAATATGTAATTTTTTAAAAAAAGTATGTAGATTTGATGGAAAAAGTTTGATGGGAGAAAAAAACTGTCAATTTCTGATAACTTTGACTTTGACAAGTTATAACTTAAAACATATTAGCTGAATTTCAATTTTTCTTTTTTGGTGCACTAGGTATACATGTTGAATCTAACATATTCCAAAATTAGACCAAAATATGAACATTTTCATATATTTGTTTGACAGGAAATAAACTCTATATTTTAAGCATTTTAAAACAATTAAAAAATAGTGTTTAAAAATTAAAAAAAAAAGATTAAATTTTTACTCAATTTTTTTCAAAAAAATTACAGGCATAAACTTCATCTAATTTTACACATTTCATTAGTTTACATAATCTTCAAATTCTAAGCACAAATGCCACTTTTATGTCATTAAAGTTGAAGACTTTAAATTCTAATATCACTTCTCCTTTATAAAAGGTGACACAGGTTTGTGCTTTTACCCCTAAGTACAAATCTGTTGTAGACCATGCATTGCACGTTCACTGTCTCCATCTCTCTGAACAAAATGTATCAAGAATTTTAGATGTTTGTGATGCAATGATATTCCTGCAAATTCATATGTCTCCTCTTCTAGTGCTTCCTCACACAAATACTAGTTGCTCCATGATTATGTCCTCTAGTAGGGAGCTACTTTAAGCTACAAAATATTTCTCAAAATTGTCTCTCATGCATGAGCGTAAAGTGCATATATGTATATTCATGAACTGGTCATTTTACTAATATTCATGAACTTTAAATACTATGCTGTCGTCATTGTATATACAAAATGTGTTGTACACCTAACAGTACACAATATTGGTATTTTAGCAAATTGAAATATTTGATTATATCATGTGATATATTATTATTATTGTTTTATTACATGATCTCATATATTTTTAATTTCATGTTCTCTACCCATCCCTACATAGTGACAAAGTTTTGATTACTTGTCTCTATTATATGAAGATGCAATTGCAATTGTGAAAAAGTTTTTACTTCTATCATTTTTGTTTTCAATTTTTCTATGCCAATTGCATCTAGTAATTTGTACATATTGTTCACCTAATCAAAGATATTTGGTTCATTGATTTGTTTCTTTATATCGTATTTGACAGGTTCACAAAGCCTATTCAACAACTACAAATTCTAAATACAAGTTAAACCCAAACCAACTATCTGGTATGTTTTGACCCTATTTAAAGAATTACCAAAATAATTTTTAATAAAAGAATTACTAGGTAAAAAAAATTTAAAAACACGAAATTAAATAACGACGAGAAATGATGAGTAGTTTGGGTAAAATAACCATGTTGTTTTTCTTTTAAGGTTCATGCTTGTGTACATCATATGAATAGCTCACAAAAAATAGAGTTAGCTAATTTCTACATTGAATATTTATTACATTGAAAAATAAGGAAAAATTTTCTAGCCTAAAAGAAACTTAATCCACTTTATGAAAAATATTCCCATAAAATTCATGAGTCTGAAGCTTAAAAATTAAGAGTTATTAATAGGACACGGTGATGTTAAAAGAAAAAAGAACAAAGAATCTGGGGTGAGGTTTAATCAAGAAAAAAAGCATTGGTAATAGAGTCTATATCTACCAATGCTTCTTCCACCAAGAAATAAAAACTATCTAGAAGAATAAGTGACTAGAACAATCAATGACTATGTTAAACTAAATCTATAGAGTTTCCATGTACCAAGAACAATGATTGTCTAGTTCCTGCTGTTAATAATTATACTAGAAGTTTTTAGTTAGTGTATTTAAGTTGGTTACCAAATGAAATAAGCAAGATATCAAGGTCAACTGTTAGCAAATGGCAGGTCAAGTAGACTTTGGCTGAATTGGATGCTCAATCAAATAGCAAAATTAATAATGAATTTTGATGCTAGCTTTGTCAATAGCATATAAAAACATTGTTTGAAAAAAAGTTAAAAAGTGAATAGAAAAAGAGAATATTTTCCACTTGCATGTGTTCTACTAGATCTGCATCCATTATATGTGTTAGAGTGCTATGGCATGCCGAGCAATAACAAATATAGTTATAGGCTTTGGTCAAACCTGATCATAGTTGACTGTGCGTGCAAAAATGGCAAGGTCATTATATAAGTTTGGTTGACAATTGATGAAATCAGTTTAGATGAAAATGTTTTTGCAAGCAAGCAATTAGTTTGTTTTAGAGTATTAAATAGGCCAAAGGCAATGTATTGTAATATAATACATTGTGAGTACACTTTGTAAGGTTTAAAGACAAAAGATCAAGGAAAATTAAATTGTAAAGGAAGAGTGTTATGGCTTTCCTTTTTTCTTATAAGCAATAGCAAATATAGTGATAGGCTTTGGTCAAGTGTCAATTAGGTTCAGTGTGCCTACAAAAATGGCACAATGGTTGTATAGATTTGGTTGAGCCTTCTGATAATTTGTCGAATCACTGCTCCAAATTATTATGATTGATTAGACATATTAGAAACAAAAGTTTGACAATTGCAAAATGCTTGGGTACACAATGGATATTTTTTGCTATTAGCCTCAAGTACTAACCCTTGCAAGCTATTTGCAAAATAGTATCTTCCTTGTTCAATTTGCATAAGTTTTAAAGAGAAAATTTGCATATTTGGCATGTCCACGGGAAGTGCTTTCCAATTATGCATTTAGGCAAGGAAATTATCAAACCTCTTTATATATTCTCAATTCTTCTTCAGACAAGATTCTTTGCTTCTCAAAACAATTATTATTTTTTTCCCCTGCAATTGTGTGAAAATGACTGGTTCAAGAATTTCACACACTATTTTGGACTTTGGATTCATTTTAGTGGTGGCTTGTCTTGGGTTTCTTTCCTGTTTGTAAAATGAAGCTTTACTGACTCTTTATTATCTAATTACACTTTTGCAGAAAATTTCACCCAGTTCTTATTCAACTTTTTTTGCAACCAAATTTTATAGCGATTAAAAAAGTGACTTGATTGTAGGAATCTTTGGACTGTAACATTAGTATACTCATACTCCCACTTAGTAGTGACCTTTCCATTGGATAAACTTTGTAGTTATGTTTTGGTTAATGGCTTTTGAATTTATCATCTGCATCAAAGACAAAACAATTTTCAGAGATTTAAAAAATATATATAAAAAATTACTCAAACCTGAAAAGCACCTGTAATTAAAACACCACAGAACTCCATCAAATTACTCTAATAAATTCAAGTACTTTTGTATTGGAGCCTTACAAATCATGAATCATTCTTTATTTCCTGCAAATGGTTTATACAAAAAACTCAATGATGCCAATTTTATGTTGCATTGTGCCTCATTTGTGGCAGAATTCAAAACAATGACAGATGAATACAAAGAATTGGTAGCAAATATAGAGGAAGTTGTTTGTTAAGATCTTGATTCATTTGGAAACATTTCCAACAAATGTGGGACGATTTATGGGGATAGGTTGTGGAATCAAAATACGTCATAATATGATGAAGTAAATTTAAAACTCCTCTATACAATAAACAAGAAAAAAATTATTAATAATTTTGAAATGGTTGGAAATGTTTCCAACAAATGTGGGATGATTTATAGGGACGGGTCGTGGAATCAAAATACGTCATAATATAATGAAATAAATTTAAAACTCCTCTATACAGTAAAAAAGAAGAAAATTAATAATAATTTTGAAATGGTAACAATTGGCGCTTGAAGACTTACAACCATGAATTAGACATCTCACTTTGGGATTGAAAAATCTGTCAAAGATGACAACTATGTTAGAATTCACAATGTAACGGCCAACATACATTCAATGTAGACCCTTTTTTTTTCTGAAAACTAGATTAAATGCTTAACACTGGTCATGCTCAACGTAGCAAATATCTTGGTTTTTAGTATAGATCAATAGGTCTTGTTTGACTAAGTTTTTGAAAATATTAATACTTGTCTTTGTTCACTGTGCGTACAAATATCAACAAGAACATTTGGTGCAGTTATACAGTGAGGCTCATATCATTTTTCACTGTCAAGATATTATAATCCATTTCCCTCATATACATGATGCAAATAATGACATATCACCTGGCCTTCATCTTGTAGAAGATATTGGAAGATGGCCTATTTTATACAGGTTTTAAAAATGCCTCCTTTATTGATCAAAATGCACAATTAATAAAGCAAAATGTAAAATTGAATATATAACATAAATTTGATTTTCCTCTTGACATTGAGCCATAATCTGTATTTCAATAACAAGTTAAAGTAAATATATTTAAAGTTAAATAACAACCTTTTGCATGTCACGCATATGTGTACCTTTCACTTTCGAAATGTGTGCATGTAAAATGCAAAAATTATCAATTATTATCTAATGACATTATGAACAAATGTCAAAATCATTAGTCACATATTAATAATACTATAGATAGAGATATTGAATTTCTTTTCCATGGGTCTTCGTTAATTGTCAAAACATTGCACCTTAATTTTCATTACTTGTTTTCTGTTAGGCCTCGCTTGCAAATGAAATTGAACACAAGTTACAATTATTAATATAAAGTTTGAATATGGATGATGCAGGACAATAACACTTTAGAAGCATAAAATTGCTACTGCAACTTCAGTTTGATACCACAAATACGTCTTATTACAAAATGACTATACTTGAATCAATAATGCTTTTTGAAATTTTTATTTACTCTTCTATTTGTCACTGGAACAAACATCCTTTTGCATGTTCTTTGTGACTTGCTTTGTAATTCTCTTCTATGTAATTTTATACATAATTGACTGACTTATGGATCCTAGTATATAATTACCAAGAAACAACTTATAAATATTTTCTTAAATTTTTTGATTAACAAAGATAGCTAGAACAATGAGTGAATATTTCAAGGAATTAGTATGCAACATATGCAATAAACACAAATGCAACTATGTTGTAAAAATATAAAGCTAGTAGGATGTGTCCATCAGATTGATGTTGATTGAATAGTTTTCTAGCTACTACACAAGTTATAACTGCATATGCTATAAAGTTATTTGTAGTTAAACACTATAAACATATTTTTCATTTCAAATCAAACATTTGAAAAAGAAAGACAATTCCTTGTGCATAGATAAAAATGTGTATCAAACAATAAGCTTCTATAAACTATTGTGCATATCATGATGATTTTTGAATAGTTGACCACAACAGTTTACAAATAGAAAAAAATCTAGTTAACAAAACTATTTCTTTTGTCATACTTATTTGAACTACATATATGAAAATTTGACAATAATTATAATTTCTACAAGTGCAGGTCAATTAGTAACTGAATTTGATAAACTGCATTTAATTTTTGGTCACATAGTTACAATCTCAAATACAACCACGTACACAATCAAATGCACATGAAATATTTTTACAAAATTGCACCTGACAATATCAACAATTCTCACATCAAATCTACAGAGAACAGTTTTATGCTAAACCAACAAAACTGAAAATATTTGCTAATAAAAGCAAAATAGAAGCAGACAAATACAATATAAAACCCCATTTACAAAAATTTGATATTGAAAAAAGTATTCAAGAACATGGATTATGTAGGTATGATAACTTCAAATACAATGTTGGTGATTTTTTATTTGATTCATTTGCATTTCTACTCAATTTTCAGCTCACCTCAACTGAAATACGCAAAGGAGTGATAGATTTCTTCATTAGTTGCCTCAAAAACTCTGATGAAGACACCATACGCTCTTTTACTCATGAATTGCATCTAGAAACATTGAAGGAGCTACATAATATAGTTGATCCTAACACATATTTACAAAGAATGCAATTATCTGCAAAAGCAACTAACTCAAAAGAAGATCAAGGTTTATGGGGTGACATATTCTATATTCACTGGTTGTCTAAATGGCTAAACATTCACATTTCTATTTGGTCTTCAACTACTGGAAAACAATATATTGACTTCAACAATTCAGTTAATTCTATTGCATACAACATTTTATTTAACGATACAAATCCTCTTTGTGGTCATTTCAAGCCATTAGTTACCATAGAAACCAAAAAAAGACATAGCCCAAGCATGAACTTGCATCAAGTAAAAAAAATCATTAGAAACAAAAGTGAAATAGAAATCAATAATAGGAAAAGAAAAAATGAACCTACAAATGCCAAGTTGACCATCGTTGATAATCTAAATAATGCCAAAAACCTTGCAAATAAAAACTTGCATGCAACAAAGAAATTAATTAGAAATAAAGCTTAAAAAATTGATCAAAATACAACCAACCACCACAACATCAAACCCTCTCAAATAAACAATGAACTTAAAAAAAACTTGGACGCACGAGCAACTCTCACAATCAATAAAAGAGCATAAAAAAAAAAGCATCACACCTGTGTAGCAATATTTATCTACGATAAAAGACACACCAAAATATCCTTGTGCAATATGCGAACTCCTCAATTTTAAAAAAGACTTAAAATAATTCAAACAAAGTCATAAACTTACATATAACAAATTAGTAAATCAAAACATCATGTTTTGTAGTGATAATATATGTAAAACATGCGCAAATGCCTTAACTACAAACAATGTCCCAAAATATGATGTTCCTCTAAACATTAGCAAAAACATTCAACTAAATAGTATACAAAATTTGACACAACTAGAAGAGTGCTTGGTGTCATTAAGAATTGCATTTGGACACATATGGGAACTAGGATACAAAAATTTACAGTTAGGTTTAATCGGTTCCATCATAAATGTTCCAGTAAATATAAACATAGTTCAAAGTGCTTTACCCTTGTCATTAGCAAACACGTCAACTATTGCAGTGTCCCTTAAAAGACGTTTACAATATAAAAATGTTTTTCAAAAAGGCATGGTGCGACCAAACATTGTCATGCACACTTTATTTGATCTAACTAAGACAACACTTTATAAAATGAAAAATGTACAAATTAATGATAAATGTATACAAACATTAGAAGAAAACATTGACAATGATGACAAAGACAATTTAGATTCAACTTATTCAGAAAGTCAAAGCGATAGTGAAATTGAAAATCCAACAGAAACTCTAATTCATGGGTATACAAATTCTAGGATTATTCAAAACATGGAAGACAAAATCAATGAAATCGCTCCTTCTGAGCAATGTTATCCAATTGGAATTTTCAAAGACAAATATTTAGAGAAATGAACTTCCCAACAATCTTCTATGGTGAGCCACGAAGTACAAACATTACAAACAAATTTAGTTACGCACAATGGGATTTATTACATCATCATAAAGATTTTGCACTACACACAACAAACCCTTTTTTCAAAACAATTAAATTACTCATACACCAAGTGATGTCAACAATGTGGATATGAATAAGAAAAGGTCAGCTAAAAGGAAGGAAGTTACTTGCAAAGGATGTCAACCAAAAACCAAACCTAGAAAAAATATTAAAATTTGACATTGGATATGTAGACTTCAAAAGAATAAGAATATCACCTGACTACGTAAATCAATTTTAAAAAAACATCTTTGCAATGATCCGACAACTTGGACCACCTACATTCTTCCTCACTTTTAGTAGCGCTGAACAAAACTAGGACCCTATAGTGAAAACACTACAATATTTGCACAAATTGCATCAACAAAGAATGAAAGATACCACATTATTTGAATCTAATGACATGAACATTGTCCAACTAGTAAGAAAGGACCCGATTACATGTGCTGGGTATTATAGACATAAGATTAATGCATTAAGGAAACTAATTCTCACTGATAATCTTTTTTTTGGAAAAGTTGTTGACTAATTTTCAATTACAAAATTTCAAAATAGGGGAAATGAACATGAACACATGCTTATTTGGATTCAAAATGCTCCAATATACAGAAGAGAAAGAAATGATGAAATTATCAAATTTTTCGACAACCACATAAAATGCAACACTGACCACTTACTGTCACATATCACTAAATTGCAAAAACATCACCACACAAGACAATGCAAAAAATCATCAAAGAAAAAAGGCTAATACAATTTTCCAATACCTCCACTACCATATACCATGATTTTGGAGCCATTATCTGATAACAACACGATGGTGACAATGCCATTTTCAAAAATACTTGAAACTTTAGAAACCAAGCAATTTGATGCATTTTACACATTTGAAATGTTTTTAGTAGATTTACAAACAACATATATTGAATACATTATTTCACTAAGATCAATGTTACACAAACCAACTCTGTTTCTAAAGAGAAAACCATCAGAGATATAGCACAATAGTTTTTACAAACAAATGCCAGACCTCTGGAAAGCAAACACAGATTCTCAATTCATCTTAAATGCTTATGCTACAACAATGTATTGCAGTTCATACATAGCAAAAGTAGACAAGTCTATGACACATGCTTTCAAAAGAATACGAGATGATCACCAAAGAGAAAATATAGATGCAATAGACATGATAAGGAAACTAGGAAATGCTTTATTAAACTTGCAACAAATGTCAGCACAACAAGCTGCTCACTTAGTTCTATCACTTCCCCTCAATAAAAGTTCACGTAGATGTATGTTTATTGACACAAGACCAAATAATGAATGCATTTTTGTTCTAAAACCAACTACTCAAATTAACCAAGAACCTGACGAATCAAAAAATGTAATATCAAAATCTCTAATAGACCATTACATAAATCGACCAACAACTATCTCCCATGTATGTTTGGCAGATTTTGTCTCGAAGTATAATATTAGAGCAATGCAAAATAAAACAAAAATAAAAAGAAACCATAATACGATTCATCAATTACAATAAACATATTGATCTTGAAAATTATTGTAGAGAGCAATTACTTCTTTTTGTACCATTCATAGAACATGAAATTCATCTCAAACAAAATTTTACATCATGGGAATCAACATTCCTACATTATGAACCCACAGTAAAAATAAATTGCTCAAAATTCTTCTTCAAAACTACCCTTGCATGGGTGACATTGATGACGAAGCCAATGAAATCAACATGCACACAATGGATAAGAATAACAACAATGATGAAATACAAACCTATAGGCCTCAAGAACAATATGACATTCATAGTGACATTGAAAAAACATCACATAAAAAAATAACAAACACAACATATTTAGGATTTGAAATAGCAAAGCATCCACAAATACTCAACAATGTTGACTAGTTTGAACTTAGACAAAAGCTTAACAAAGAGCAACAACAAATACTCAAAGACATTATTATGAAGAAAATGAAAAATGACAAAACTCCAATTAACCTATTTCTCACTGGAGGTGCTGGGATAGGAAAAACATTTATAGCGAAGGCCATCTATCAAGCACTTCTACGCATGTATAACAACAATATAGACAATGATCCTGATAAACCAAAAGGATTAGTTACAGCTTACATAAGAAAAGCAGCATACAATCTTGGCGGTGCAACAATACATTCAACATTGCACATTCCTTTCAACAAATTTGAATTTTTACCACTCAATACTAATAGACTTGACAAAATGTCAAAACATTATAGTCAACTTAGACTTATCTTGATTGATGAGATCTCCTTAGTTGGTTCATCCTTCCTTCGTTTCATAGACAAATGACTACGAGAAATTATGCACACACCTACAACTTATTTTGGAAATTTGGACACAATTTTTTGTGGTGACCTATATCAAGCACAACCAATATTAGACTCCAATGTATTCGAAAGTAGGCCTACAGATAGAGACTTGTTGCCATACAACTTTTGGAAAGACAATGTCAAATTTTACATTTTACATGTTACCATGCGCCAAAATGATGAAAAATTCATTCAAATATTAAATAGGACCCACAAAGCCAAACAAACTTTAGAAGACATAGATTACCTCAACTATCATTGTTTTAGACCAATACCAATTGACCCAACACTCCCTTTTCTTTTTTATAGAAAAATTGATGTAGATCCCCACAACAACAAAATGCTTACAATTATGGTTGGACAAATTATTGTTCTAAAATGCATTGATGAATATGAACACAACATTGATGGTATTCGACTCTACTCCCATACAGCTACTCTACCAACTGAAATACAGCTAAAAAGAAACATGCTCATAGAGTTATAGTCAGGAAATTACAACACTGGTGATGGCTTTGTCAATGGTTCTGATGGTATCTTCAAAGAATACACCAAACACGACACTTTCGACATTGTGTGGATTAAGTTCAATGATCCTAATGTTGGGCATCAACAAAGAAAAAAATATGTAGCATATTATAACCAATGCATTGAAAAAGATTGGATACCCATTTTACGTATCTCAAGACCAATTCAAAAAATATCAACTACCAAGAAAATAACTATTATAAAACAATTTCCCATACAACTACCATGTGCACACACAATTCACAGAGCACAAGGCTTAACAATGAACACATTAGCTTTTGATCCTATAGCTATACGACAACATGGAATTATATATACAACATTATCACGAACAAGAACAATAGAAAACTTGTTCCTTGTTAGACCTTTAAGCCCTAAACATTTTTGAGTGAAAAATAAAATAAATATAGAAATGGAGCGCTTGCAATCAACTGCATCTTGGCACCTTGACATTGATCCTACATGTCCACAATCAACTCCACATTTTCTCTTGTGCACATTAAATACACAAAGTTTACATGCCCATGAAGCTGACCTACTAAATGACTTTCAAATTATGTCATCTAATATACTATGCTTACAAGAAGTTCACATTTCTGCACTCGAAAATCACAGCTTATATGGACAATTCACTGTTCATTGTAATAATGCAATACATGGCGTCATGACAATGGTACAAAATTCAATCACAATAGCAAGAACAACAAATTACACATCACAATATGTAGAAGTAATAACATTGACCATTTCAAAATTAAGCAATATATTCAACATTTCAAATATCTATGCATGACCAAATTCTCCCATACTAGAAATTAAGAAAGCATTGGACAATATCACAAACACAATAGATGACAATATAAATACATACATTGTTGGAGACTTCAACATTGATATAACATCTACTAGCACAAAAGCCTTAATAGCACATATGCAACATCTTCAATTACACTTCCTTCTAAAGAACACACATGCCATCAACAAACCACTCATTGATCACATTTGGTCAACTACAACGTCCAATGTATGTTGTATCCATAGAACAGAGGCATATTGGTCAAACCATTTCCCAATACTACTGCAATTGCATCTAACACAATAAGCTAGTTACTTCAACAACTATGCTTACTTTAGATAATTAGAAAAAACCTAAAAAAAAATCCTCTTCACCTCTTGCTTACAAGATTATAACTGAAACAAAACAAACAAAACTTACAGTCCACCAAAAACTTGACTTGTGAAAGAAATGCACTAATCAATCTCTTCAAAAAGCATTTGGTCAACTATAACATCCAATGGATGTTTTATCCATACAACATAGGTATGATTCTCAGAATATGACGCTCTTTCATATTTGTAGTTTGTTAAATATCTATGAGCAATGGACTTCATAAACTTCTATACTGAATTATAACTTTTGAGATGCAAATTTCATTTTGAAAAAATTGTGATGAGGTCTCTTGCTTTTAATTTAAAATAATAGACTTTAACTACTTCAATGCAAATTTTTCTAATAAAGTTTCCCTCAAATATTAAGTGAAAAGACCAAGTAGGGGTTCAATGACCATGAGGGTTTCATGATACATGCCCTCAATTACCAATTTTAAAAGCCCCCAAAAAACATAACACATGTACTAATAGTAAATAATCTATGTATAAATAATCAATCACACATGTATTAATAGTTAATCATTTTGTAGCTTTCTTCATTGTTGATTGGTCTATCTGTGCCAAAAGCAACTCTCTCTCTCTTTTTCCTAAGTTGTCTACAAAGAGATGTGTAAATGCATAAAATATTTTAATCTTAGCTTTAACATCTTCAGTCACTTACAAAGGTACACTAGAAAAATTAACATAATTTGACCTATAGTTAGGAGATCTAGGTGTGTGAAATTAGTCTAGGTGTCTACTAGGTCTCTTTGCTTAAACTAGGTACCATTATTAATTGGTAGCATCAAATTATTTTCACTTATTATTGAGAAATTTTTGGGAACAATATATCTTAAGCAAGAAACAAAATCAAAAACCTTAATTTTTCACTATATATTTTTCAAATTTATTTATCACACTTTTACACACTTATTAAATATTTGAAATATAAAATGCACGTTTAAATATAAAATAAAAAGTTTTCTATTAGGTTTCAAACATAACACATAGAGTATTATAGAAATTTTCTTTCAATTGTACAATAGATTTTTATGTATTGCTAGTTTTGCTTATCTCAAAAGTAAATAACTAATTCAATTTATAACTGTAAACTATATGTTGATAATGTTTTCATTGTGATTAATTTATTTTTGAGTAAAATACATAAATTATCTCTAGAAAAATGTTTAATAACTTGAAATACAATATTAAATGTATGTCTTTATTAAATCAAGTCATATAAAACTTTGACTAAATCTATCATAATGAGAATTATGTCAATACTTATCAAGATTCATGGCCATCACAATTGTCTTATTCCATATTTCTACTACATCAATTAAATAAGTCTTACATGGAAAAAATTAACAATCATGAGTTTCTTTTGGATAAGTAGTTTACTTGAATATACTAAATGCATCTATATTAGTAAAACAAAATATATGAATTAAAGAAACCACAATTAAAGTTTTTCAATATGTTCACATCAACAAAAAAATGTATAATATTCTCATTTCCTTTATTCCATTATATTCCTACAAGGTTTCAAATTTTTAGTGTTGACTTTAATTGGGTGAAACATTGAATGCATTTAAGTTTGTCACCAATGGGTAGTTTTTATTAAATTTTATACATTTGTTGTTATCTTTTATTATTATTAAAGATATTTATTTCCATTTCTTATCTTGAGATCACTGCCTTACTCATGTATCTCATTTCTTGTGACTTGGGATCTATTGATATTAAACATTTTGTATGCAATAAGTTGTGTCATAGTATTTTAAAATATTTAATGTACACTTAATTTTATGTGATATTCATTTCCTTGTTTGTATTTTGAAAAAAAATCTGTCATTACTTGTTCCAAATTTTGTAAGATCAAATATTATTTATTTATTTACTTATGCTTAAATTCAGCTTGACATTTATTATCATTATTTAAAATACTTGTTTAAGCATCTATTAGATATTATATTGTAGTTTCTACAGACCATTGGCCATTTGGAGTGATTTACCTTGGGGTCCCACAGGGGGGGGCTTGGGCTCTATATTTAAGGAGCTGGAGGTCCCATGATAATATTTTGGGGGGGCTAAAGCTTAATTTCAAATCTTTTCCTATTAACTAGAAGCCCCTACTTTTTAGTTGAGCGGATGCAAAAGGGCGAGGGGGGGGGGGGGGGGGGGGTAGTTGAAATACCTCCTACTGTTTAGGGAAGAATTCTGCCACTTGGCAAGAACCTACCCTTCATTTTCCCTCCAAATTGAAATCATTCTACCAAAAATTCTAAAAACAACAATTTATATTTTTAATATTTCCTTCAATTTAGGAGCTAATTTTTTAAAGAAAATTTAAATGTCATGTCATGAGACCGCTCTTCTTTAAATGTTCCTAAAAAAGCTCAGGGGCACCCACTCTATTTTTATGCAAGTGGGTGCCCATGGGACCCCAACCTTAGAAATTATTATATTACCTCAGCACGTTTCTACCTTTTGATCATAGGCCTACTTTACATATATGCTTATTTCCCTATATACATATGCCTTCCTCTTATCGATATTAACATCTTCCCTTTCTTCTTTGGATCTCCTTGTTTCCTTCCTTGGACATGTCATTGCATTTCTCTTTATATGATGGTGAAAAGAGCGAATCTTGTACTTTCTCTTTCTTTTAAATAAAATGCAAATTAATGCAAATGGATTGTTTTATAATCTATGCAATTTGCTTTTGAATTTACATATATGACATAAAGGATATTGGTATTGATCTCAACGAGCCCACTCCTTTCCCTTATTCACCCCAACTTCTAACCTGGCATAGAATCTTCCATTTCAATTGCTAGTCAGTTGTCATTCATGTTTGTATTATCATCATGTTTACTGCTATCATTCATAAAAAGCTCTAAAAAATGATTCTAGACGTACTAGTAGTCAATAGTTTGTACAAAAGTACTACTTTCTGGGTGAGCACCTATTTGGGGTTCTTACTTGTCGATTCGGTGAACATTTTAAAATGACAATTTTAGACCACCACTGAAAAAAATGACAAATTTGGACATCACAAACATTTTCTAAAAATTGTCCCTGGTTTTACCATGCATCATTTGGAGTTTGACTAATCTCCCAAGCATGTCCAATATACAAATAATTGCACATAGTGATTTAGAATGGGAATATGATGGGACTAGATCAAATCCCCACACTAGTCAATGACGTGTGTTTTTAAGGCTGCAACATTCTCCCCATTCAGTGAATCTGAGGACAAATATTTACCCTGTTGATGTCAAGAAAGCTAGAGAGCAGCAAAAAAATTTGTTTTTAAGTAATGAAATTCACCAAATCCAAGAACCTAATTTGATCCATATTAAGTACCCTATTTGGCGAGTAAAGGAAATCTGAGGTGGAAGACACTCTCATCCAGCTATCATGGAAAACTACCATTGGTTTTAGGGTTTCTAGGGTCAATTACCTTGCTGCTGGTTTCATGTTTCATCATCTCCCATTTACTCCCAACCTTCACATACTGCTTCTTAAGCCAAGGTTATCCTCACACTCACGTTTCATCAAAGTGTGTTAGACAGATGCTCTAGATGTTTTCTTGTGAATAGAGTAGTTAATATTTATTATAAAAGAGTTGATATAGGGAGAAATCTTATTAGTGTTTGATTTTGAACCTTACACTTGGTCTAACATACAGAGAAATCCCATATTGAGTTGATTCTGAAGCTCAGTCTTAGCCTGACATAGAGAGAAAGATGTGATATAGTCTTTCTTTTGAAGCTCATTATTGATCCTTTTGATCACTTGGTCTCATACAACTTAATTAAAATCCCTTCATTCATTCATTGATTCCTTAAAGAAATAACTATAAAATGGGTAGTTGTATGTCTTCTAGTCATGAAAAGTCTCTAAACTCATTGACAGCAAAGTTGATATTGATGGATGGGAGCATCATGGAGTTCTCAAAACCTGTGAAATGTATTGGCATAGTTGGGAAATACCTTGGGCCATTTCATATGTGCCTCTGGTGGCCTCTACAGTGGTGAATACATTTCAGAGGTTTTCAATGAGGAGGATGAGTTACAGCTTGGGGAACTCTATTTTCTTCTTCCCAACAGAAAGATGGAGTTCGTGCTGACTGATTCAGACATGGCAGGCCTGCTTCTCAAGGCAAATGGTGCCACTCAGCAGAGGAGGAAATTAAAGGGCAAAGTTCAGCCCCTCTTTCATATTCCTACTTCACAGGTTGAGGAGAAAAACCCACCTTCCTCTGTTTGTTGCCTATTAAAATCTGTTTCAAAAAGGGCAATGTGTGGCAGGAAATAGAGAAAAAACCCACCTTCCTCTCCCATGTCAGCTCTGACTCTTTTGAGAAAAAAGTAGAGATGACATGGAGATGTTCTAGAACCAATGGCGGTGTCTGTGGTTTCATAGATGGATGATACACATGTTAAAATTCTTCTTTTCTGTGTAACCGCATGGATTAGTTTTTTATAAATAGTAATAAGAAAAGTAGTTGTTGTCTTGCAAATATCAATAGACTCATATTGTATTGAAATAGGCTTTATGTGGGAGCTTTACTCCACGAAATCCATTTTGTTGTAAGACTTTTTTTTGAATTGTCTTTTTCAATGAAAATTACTATTTACAAACATCTACTTAAATTGTAGAATTTAGATTAATCTTCATAGAGTATTTTTAGAAAATTTCCTTACAAAAAAAATAGAATATTAAAATATTCTCCTTTTAAATTTAGATTTTAGAATATTAAAATATTTGTATGTGAACCTGGATAAAATTAGAATAAAAAGTTTTTAAAACTAGATTTCTAGTATGTTACTAATGTTTTCTCCCAAATTGAGTTTCCAAATAAATCACTATGTTATGAGTTGATCTAATTATGTGTTTGCTTACAAGATTATAATTGAAACAAACCAAACAAAACTTACATTCCACCAAAAAGTTGACTTGTTAAAAAAATGCACTAATAAATCTCTTCAAAAATTACAAGAATCAATGGATGCAACTAAAAGAACAGGGAAGTCTGCACAAACAAGGCAAGAACAATCTACTAAGAGGTATTCTTCATATCTCATCCCATATATATCATTTTTTTTTCAATTTTTGCATGCATGAGAGACTAATACAACAACCTTTTCAAGACAAGGGTTAAAGCTAGTGCTCACATCTTAATTGAAGACCTCAATTCAAGCAAGCAAGGAAACACATTTGAAGGAGATGTTTTGGTTGTGTACAAGGCCACTCTTGACAAGGTCAACAAGACACATGAAGTGCTACGAGCAGATCTAACAGACCAAAAAGCAGAAATGACAATAACATTAGCTGTTAACAGATATTTGATCCAACAATTTGAAGATAAAATAGTTCCAAGCATGGGTGTTCTTATAGAAGATTTTAACATTGAACTAAAATCAAACTATGATAGAGGTGATTGTGACTATATAATTGTGCTCAATGATTCAAGTACAGTGGACAAAATTAATGGCATATGCAATGAATACAATTTCATTCCAAACAACACAATCCAAAGTCTCCTAAATAGCACTAGCAATTATCCTATTGGAACTGTGGGTGCATTAGTGGTTGGCACATTGAAACAAGGGAATGTCAAATTCTTAGAAATAAAGGACGGTCAATTAGAAGAATATTATGTACAAGTAACATGAAATGACTAAAATAAATACAAATACAACTAATATAATCAATAAGACATAAAACTATATATTTTCCATGCAACACTTACATATGTCTTTTTGACTATTGTCTTTGCAGCTAGAGATACACCCCAATTTTCTTCACCATTACATGGTAGCCAAAGATCAACTTGCTCAAAATGAGACACCAGCATTACTGTTCAGGAACATTGTTACAAGAATAGACAAAAAACAAACACTCCGTATAGGTCAATCAACATTCATATGCAAGCTCAATGACAAAATTACCTTGCAAATGTTACAGGAAATAATGCAAAAAACCACAAAGGTAATGTATCTACACTTAATCAAAATAGCTCATATATTACACTACAACTACTACTTACAAATTGTACTCTATAATAGGTAAATAGTTTACTGAAAGTTGCAAATTGATTCTCTATTCCATACAGTGCCTTTTGTCCTAATTGTCAACACAGATATGAAGGATGCAGACTTCTTGACAATGGAACAGCTCATTACCATAAAAATAGTGCTCATTACTGAAAAAAAACAACAAATCTATTGTTCCATTGATTACTCAATGATTGATAAATTAATCCCAGCAATCCGCAACCTCAAGTATGAAGAATACATGCAAAAAAAATCCAAGGTTGTCTTCATAGTCAGACAACTCTTCATTGAAGGTCGTTTCACACTCACTCAATCAAATGCAATTGCCCATGTTAGTCCAATGCAGAACACTGACTTAGGCAAAAAGGTATGTCGAACATTTCAATGAAACAAGCATTTGAAAATAGAGAAACTTCAATAACATTGAATGTCTTACTTAGTTTTTTAAAACTAATATCTTGATCAAAGTTTTTTAACACTAATTATATGCCAATTCTGCAGGCCAAAGAAGAATAGCCAAACTGAAGAATGCCTGAGAGAAATGCAGTTAGTGGCATAATGAACCAGTAACACAAGTGCTAAAAATAACTACAAGATTTTCAATCTTAGCTTAACTCATCCTTAGATTTTGCCAAATGCTTGTATATAGAAAGAAACATACATACTTAGAAATCATATATGTGTAATGCTACAGAAACTTATACTTGTTTTCTATACTTGTTATCTATGTTTTATATGAATCTATGTTTATTATACATTCAAATGTCTACTTCGTCAACTATTTTTTTGGTTTACTGCTACAAGTATTCTTGGCATTGATAAAAGAGCTTAATAATTTTGTATCTGCAGAAGAATCAATCAATCTATCATAGACATCATCTGATGTTTTCTATATCAAACTGGAACAACTTGAGTAATATGTTTCTTCTTTTTGTGCAAATGAAAGTTTATCTAGGGTAAACAAGGTTTTAATTTTTCAATAACTTGCTCATTTGAAACTAAATACAAAATTTTGTCCAAATAATTAGTTGACTTCTACTGCACTTCATTGCTTTCTTGTCCTCTGAATACAAATGATATGAGTCTTAATATAAGTAATTCCCTTGTCATTTGATCAAGATGTGTAATGTATGAAAAGAATTTAAATAAAAATATATAACAGTGAAATAGTCTTCTGCATATCCACAGTATAACATGCACAATGTCAACACTAAAGGACTTCTGAACTGGGTGCAAATAGTTGCCTTAAAGCCTTGCTACCATCATCAATTTGGAAAGCTATGCACATTATACAGGTTCACTCCAGATATAGTCAGTCAGCTCGTTTTCATGGACAATTATGAACTACACCATGTGGTTCTTTCTATCCCTTTATTCAATTTCATGTCTTCCTTGCCTGCTTAGTTTACTTTGTTCATCACGCATTGAAACATTACTTCTAGTGACAGACAATGGAAAGAATATAGTTTTAGTGTGCACTTGAAATTATTGCATGGATTGGTGTATTTAGTAGTTATGTTTTTTATGAAGTTGGGCATCAAACTCCATGTTCTCAAGGTCTGCATACATATTAACAAGCACACTTTGGCCAACAAGCCTTAGGGCTAAGGGATAATATTTCAAATGATATGACTGAAATCTATTTGAAACATTGTATCGTTGAATCAAATCTTATTGTTTTGTTTTTCCTAAACGAATGGGATTTGCATCTGGGTCAAAAGTTCCTGTTTTTCAGCACAACTATGGGTACTATGCACCTATCCTCAATGTCTTTGCTTTACTAAACAGCTAGCAACAGTGCATTGGCTATTTTAGTATATAAACGTTTAAAGCTTATCAGTTTTTCTAATACTTTTAGCACCTTTACACTTGGAAGATGTGGTTCGAACTTTGTAAGCTTCCAGAAATTGTGCATATCTTCAAGAAGTACAACGTTTCATTGGCTGCTTTACTATTTTTAGTTTATATTGTTTTCCAGAATCCTTTAGTAATTGTTCTTCATACGATGAGGTTTCTATTATTTGGTTTCATAAACATCTCCAAGTGTCCAACGACCCGTCCTTATATATCATTGTGAATTAGGTTTACATATATCTGGATGAAGCACATAGTATAGGAGCTGTTGGTAAATCTTTTGGATCATGTGGAGACTATATTACTGGATCATGTGGAGGCTATATTACTTATGGGTATTCATTCTGCTATACCATAGATTTTACACAATATTTTGAGGTGTATATCATTTACAACATTCAAGCATGTGTACAAAACAAACTTGGCTTCAATATTTAATGGCTGATAGCCAGTTTTGATCTCTACAGCAGACTTTAATCCTAATTGATCCTTTCTGCTTTTATCAGTTTGTTTATAGCTCTGATCATTTCATTCTGCTTTACTCTAACTATCATGTTAAGAAGATTTTTTAACCCTATATTATTCGTTCTGCTTTAATCTAACAGTTTGTTTCTGCATAGCATAAAACTTTGTTCAGCTAGAATAATAGCAGCAATTGCCCCTTCTAGGGAACTCTTGACAGTAATGATAGAAGCAATCGCCCCTTCTAGGGAACTCTTGACTAAGTCTGAGTCCATGAAAAAGAAACCTAACCCAATGAAAAACTGAGGAGTAAATAGATATAAGATCTACGTGGTGATTACTAAGAAGTAACAGTGAGGAATTCATACTGGACCCTTGGCTTTAAACCTTCAAATACTGAAAAATGCTTAGTGTTCAAACTGGATAAAATTCTAAGTTTCAAGTTCTAAGGAGACACGTTAAGCGAGACAAATGATAGAAAACATCCAACATCCACGCTAAGTGAAGATAGCTCAAGAGGTTTCCATTTGGGCTTTCATGCTACAGACTTATGACTCTGATATAGATAACATGGAATATCTTGCAATAAATTGAAAATTAAAATGAACTAACCACAGGGATACAAATTTCTAGATTGTAGTACACCGAAAACTTTGCATCCTGAAGACCATAAAGAACTTCAACAACATTTTGGTTAAATTTCATTTATTTGTTTGAAATGGGCAAAATCAATTTTCAAAACAATAGACAAATGGAACTATAGCCCGTAAAAAATATCCTTACTTTATCTTTTATATAATGTTATCCAGAGAATCTACTACAAGCCTGAAGCTTACACGTAGTTTGCACTGTAAATCGGTTCCAAACCAGAATATCTAATATTAATAAATAGATAAAATTTTAAAAGAGCAAAATTAAAAATTGGGTTTGTTCTATTTCCCGATTAAAGCTTTTATCCTATGGGTTTGTTCTATTAAAAATTGGGTTTGATCAATCTCTGTTAGTTCTATCCAAACACTCCTGCAAAAAAAATAACATTCTTGAAACAATACAATTGTAAGAAATTCTACTAAGATGACAAATTAAAACACTTACGCGCCGATTTCGTGTAATGGTGATGTGAGGCCGCTTGGCTTATATTGCAAACCATTATAAAGGGGGCGGATACACACAGCTTCATAGAGCAGCTATTTGAGTCCATTGTTCTAAGCTGCCAAGCATGCTTCTCATCGCAGGTTTTTGTTGGCTTGGATTTTGCTCAAACATCTATTGCACTAATTTTGCTCAAACATCTATTGCACTAATTTTCAACAACTGAACACTTAAGGCAGGAACTCGACGCAATGCGTCCTTGTTAGTGATTGCATGGTTTGATATAAAGAGACTAAGAAGTTAATAACAATTAAGCACGTGTTTAATCTTGATAGAGTTTAAAGTTACAAAAAATGAGATTTTATTTTATTTCATATAAATTTAGTATAATAGATAGGGGAAGGGGTTCAATTATTATTTATTTTTTAATGAATGTCCACTCAATTTTTAATTGTTAATTTGAAAAAAAAATTGGAAATTAAAATTTGTCTATTTGTACAAAGGTATAAAGACTATTCAAAAATTTACATTTTAATTGGAGTTTTACAACATTATTAGTATTTAGCATAAGTGTTAGTAAAAATAATTCTTAAATCAAATTGTGTTGGTACTTAGAGGAATATGTATTGTAATAATTGTGAATTTTTTTCAGTGGATTGTAGTGCACAATTATTGGACAACTTTAATTAAAGATTAGACGATATTTTGAAATGACCACTTTTTAGCTAGAAGCCAGAACTACAGCTATACGGAGTTAAGTTGTATACACAGGTAACAAATAAAAATTATCAAAAAGTGATGCATCATTTAACACCTTTATGTCTATGAAGCTAGCTATAACAACTACTACTGATCTTCTCCACACTCTTTGGCTTTGGGACTTAACCGAATAGGACTATTTATTTAAGAGCCAAGAAGAGCAAGTATTCATTCTCAAAGAAATTTGATCAAAATGGACACCTATTATATTTTTATTCATATCTTGACAAGTTTGATAATTCAAAAGTCCAATACTTTTTCCACTTAATACCTATACGACCCAAAACAATAAATGATGAGTGTAAAACCATGACCCAACCAAATTTAGTGAAATAAAGATCCTTAAGCATTGAATAGATGTTAAAAGGGATTGATTACTATAGAGCCAAGGATGTTGATCTTAATCATATTCCTAATACTTGTGGGTCTCTTAATATGTATCATCATATTGATTGATGTTAGGAAATAAAGCTTCAAACCTAATTATTTAATCTATTTCAAACAAAACCTATGAGATATAAGCAAGCATATAAATTTACAAAGTGATCATTATGTATTATATTAAATAAATAAACCACAATATAACACACGATATACCCTAGGAAGACCCTTGTGAGGGAATAAAGTAGCCTCTAAAAGTACTTGTACTCCATGTATTATTCAATTGTAAAGGAATATAAATATCTTATAATTATAATGTATATTCTTAAAACATAAAGCCTCTCCCATAAATCCTCTATATCAATATGTATACAATATATCAAATTATTTAAGTGTTGTGAGTGCTTGAGCCTACTGGTGTTGGAGGATCAAGATCAAAGAAAGGTGGATGCTAGAATGAGATCATGCAATTGATGCACTCAATGTATGGAGTTCATGCAACTCCCCTTTCATCTCTATGATAGTTTCACTTTGTGTAACTCAATGGTTTGTCCAAATATCCATCTCATATTTTAGAGTGCACTTTTACTACATCATGTTGCCAAGTCATCCATCAACTAGTGCACCACAAATGATCAAGATCACTAATAGTTCCATTATGCACAACCTTGATGATGTAGGTGCATCCTACACTTGCTTGTAATCCTACATGTTTGGAGGGATTTTGGCTTAAAGTTGTGGAGTTCGGCAGATACTAGTGCTCAGCATGCTCTGGGAACTTGGCATGGTCTGTGGAACTCGACATGGTCTAGGACCTCGACATGGTCTCTAGAACTTGACAATGCTTGGAAATTTACTAGTACTCGGCTTGGTTTTGCTGACACTCAGTTTGGTCTTGGTTCTATTAGTGTTGAGTTGTCTATGAGCCAACTTTTGGCATTTAATTTCTATATGGGTATTGAATTTAGTGTTGTAGTCGACTTGTGGCTCAACCTATATTTAATGAGAATGATTTAATTTAGTTTGTAAGAAGTTGGGTTGAGTAGTGGCTTAGTTGGGTATAAGTAAAGGGTCTTTTAGAGTCTTTTTAAAAGGGGGGACAATGATTCATTCAAACTTGGAGAAGGGTATGAGGAGTAGTTGCAAATTTTGAAGAGATAGGGTTGTGGCTTACGAACTAGAGAATTGCTTGGTGGACCTAAGGGTACAAGTGTGAATTCTTCTTAGTGTTCTTATCCAGTTACGGATCTGAACTAGCTAGGATTGGCGTGCAGTAACTAAGTCTTGTGGGATCTTGTAGAACTAGTATTGTAATTGTTGTTTGTATTTGGCCCTAACCTTGAAGGCCTTACAGTCAGGCATATTGCATGTAATTAGTTATTATATGAATAAAGAGTTGTGATTGGTATCAGATCTTGCATTGTTGTTGCTTTATTGTTGTGTTTCTGTTGTGTATTGGTTTTCAGGATTCTCGATCACCTCATTTTGGGGTACATTTGGATTCACACTGCATCAAGTGATATCAGGGAAAAGGTTTTCTTGAGTGTGTGGACAAATAGCTGAAGCTAAGGCAATTTACAATAGGATTTGCAGAGAAGGTTAATCTTGTGGAGCTGATTAATATTCTAGATTGGTGGATCTATTGCTGAGGGTTTGCAAAATTTTGGAAGATGCCTCCAAAAAGATTGGATCCTAGGGCAATTGATGATCTTAGTGATGTTGTGGAAGAAAGGATCTTAGAGAAGATTAGAGAAAAGTTCAAATCTGAGATTGCATTGATGAAGATTGACATGATTGCTGAAATTGTGAGTTCTTTAGGTGGTGTACCTAGGTGTGTGGGTACTGAAGGTAGTTATGAGGAAGTTGTTGAAGACTTTGAAGTTGCTAGATCTAGTGGTGACAACAGAATTGATCATGTGGAGAGACCTATTAGAACTAGGGTTTGTAAGTTTTCTAGACCTGGATCTTAGTTGAAGCTAAAGCATAAGATGAAGGTTTCTAATTTCTCAGGTACTTTGACTCCTAAAGACCTGATTAATTGGATTAGTGAATTGGAAGACTACTTTGAGCTTAAGGATATTAAGGATCCACTTAGAGTGAGGTTGGCACAAACTAAGTGAAGGGGACATGATACTCTTTGGTGGAAGGAATTGGAAAGAGATAGAGAAGAGGAAGGTAAAATGAAGATCTCTAGATGGAGATTGATGTTGACTAAGTTGAAGGGTAAGTACATTCATATTGATTATGAACTTGAGTTGTTTAAGAGATTGTACAATCTGAAATAGAAAGATATGTCTATGAAAGATTATACCGAGGAGTTCTACAAGTTGACTATTTAGTTTGGTCATAGAGTATTGTCAAAGAAGAAGGTAGCTCAGTACATTAATGGTTTAAGATTCAATATTTAGGATGAGGTTGGTATGTTGAATATTTCTTTAGTTGAGGATGCTTATCAGTATGCTCTGAAGGTAGAAGATAATTTAAAGAGGAAAGGTCACGGTAATGCTAGAGGGAAGGAGAAGCAAGATAGCTTGGCACAAGCTAAACTGAGTGCTAAAGGTGAACCAAAACCCGTTGATCAAAATAGGAGAAAAAATGGAGGTGGCGTCAAGGTAAATGTTTCAGATGTGGTAAAGAAGGGCATAAACCTTTTGAATGTCCACTTAGCAAGACAACTGCTATTGTGAATGATTTTTAGTTCAAGATAATTAGCCTGAGCAAGGAGAAAGTTTCCTAGCTCGGCAAGTACTAGTTGGTGAGAGGACATTGGATTCTTGTCAAAGGACTAGTTTATTTAGGACTTGTTGTAAGTCTGGTGGTAAATTCTGCAAGGTGACTGTGGATGGTGGTAGTATTAATAACCTTGTTGCTAAGGAGATGGTTTAGAAACTTGGTTTGAAGAGAGTGAGACATCCTTATCCTTATAGGATTGGTTGGTTGCAAGGTGAGCATACTTTGGAAGTAAGGGAGCAATGCCTTGTTGATTTCTAGATTGGGTAGTATAAGGATCAAGTGTTGTCTGATATTATGGACATGAACTATAATGCCCCACCAAAGGATCCAAAGAATTAACCTAAAGTTTCACTAAGTTTGGTAGCATTTTTTTTTTAAAACATGAAAGTAACACCATTCATAACATCTAGAAGTGAAAGCAATAACATTATTCAGCTGAAAGTAATCATAAACATACATAACATGTTACATTCTTCAAGGATCCCTTAATGTTGAATCACATCTAACGTAACTAATTATGTTTCCATCTAATACTACATCCACATGAAATAATAATGAAAAGTCTGACGTTCTTAAATTACATTCCTAATTGCTTAATCATCCACTGTATATGCCATAGGGTATAAAGGCTTAAAAGAATATACATTCATGTAAATAAACTACATCATCATACTAACTCTAATCCATAATGCAATAACATAAATGAAACCACAAACCACACATGATACATCATCATAACCATAAATCATAAAACATAATTAACTAAGTGAACGGTTCCTCCCAACCGTAAATAGCATCATTAGACCATCATGGATCCTAGCCATCCCTCCATGTGTAACATTCCAAATCACTGAAGAGATCATCAATATTAACACAGTAGGAATGTCACTCCTAAATCACACAAAACCATATGCAAAAAGATATCTAACACACAAAATAAAGCATAAGATAACATCATCTAATATATGCAAATCATCAATGTAAGGATACGTGTCCACCATCATAATCTATGAATAGAATGAAGATAGATGCCAACAAGGAATATATCAACCACAGTGTCTCAAATGGATCTCAAATGATAAGAGTGGAAAAGCACTACCACCCGACTGTGTGGTACCTAAATGGTCCACTCCCACCGTGCTGAGGAGATAGTCTCAAGTCCCAAACAGGTTATCAAAATCACATAGCACAAATACTCTCTAAGTCCAGGAATCCTAAAAGTATACTAACTCAAGGGTTCCAATCACAAAATGACATTTAATCTTAGAGGCATAACAAAGACATGTAGGAAACCTACTATGCAAGTGGGAAAGTGTCATCGCACGGATCATGCTAGAGTTACCCTAGCAATCTCTCAATAGACCCTGACCACCTAGTTATCCCTGTGTGGCCACTAGTATCCTCTCATACTAACGAGGCATACTACAGAATGCAAGATCGCAACCAAGTGTTCTCTCTACTCCCATCCTAGTCTATACTAGCACTCGAGGCATGGGCAAGAACATATAATTATCTTATTAGGTTCATTTAATCCCCATTTAGTGTGAATGTTTTCACTTATTAAAACAACTTACAATGAGTTACCCTGGCAGCCACTTAGGGCCCTGGCCCCCATTGCAAGCCACTTCTCAACACTACAAGTAGATAACCTACCCTAGGCTCATGGAATCATAAATCAAAAAATACCAAAAGATAATCTGCAATATAATCATCAAATCTCCATGAGCAAAAGAAAAGCATCCATAGATAATCATGACCACAACAATTCTCTATTGGCAACTGAAGGTATCACTAATAATCAAAAGTATCCATTGGTTCTCAATAACCAAAATATATCTCAAAATCATATTGATTGAAGAATCCAAAATGGTTGAGTCAAAACATGTCACAACATGACATCATCAAGAAATAAATCAACATTTTAGTCCCATCATGGTGACTCTAAAGTAGTCCAAGGATAACTGATTGATGACTCAAAAATGGTTAAGTGTCTCATACACATATAACTTAGCTTCACTCGAGAAGACTGATGAGCAATAACAATCAGTGAATACAAACATCTCATAGAGCATACCATCACATTACCATGGTTGGGTTTAGAAAGATCGAGATCAAAAGACATCATCATGACATCACAATCATAACCCTCAAGCCTCTGGTAGACGTCCTACAACTGGTCAACACGAGTCAACCCAAAAACCCAAAACAAGAAGCATAGAGAAAACAGAATGCAAGCACATGTTTTGGTTTGCTAAATTTACATAATTGAACTAAGTGTGGAGGTTTCAGTTTCTATTTTCAAGTATACTTCAAGTGTATAAAATTCTTTGTTTAATCTCCAAGTCAACCCTTTTATCTCTATAAACAAAACTTATCAAATCTCAATATAATAATTTACAATTTCATTAATCATTGGTATTATCAATGATCATATCAGTTATACTCCTTGGCGTAACTCGATTATCAATTATATTTAATTAATTTTACAATTAATTAGGCTACATAAATCAATGATTATCAGATTCACTAAAGCTCTCATTTTTAGGGTTTACTATCTAATGAAAGACTCTCTTCTATCCTATAATTACTTCGTATATATAGCTAAATTGATTAAGGTTGAACCCCATGTTATCTTGGAAATCAATCCTTTTATTAAAATATATAATTATCCCTCCATTATTGTAAAACAATTTTCTAGAATAATTCGAAGATAATTACTTATCTATATCATTTGCATTCTTCCTCAAAATCAATGTCATCAATTATTTCCCCAAAAGCATCTCTCAATATTTAAATTATACTACTCGCTGATTTATCAAGATGTAATAATCAATGAGTAAATTTAACAAAATCAGCATTAAATAAATATTATCACATTCCAACTTTAAAATTATAACTTTTATCTTCAAATTCAATTATTTTATTTAATTAATTTCCCAATTAATTAAATAAATAAAATATTAAAATATCATATTAATTTTCCATTAAATTAAACCATTAATTAAGTCTTTTAATTAGGCTTAATTAATAGAAAATACATGAAAGACTCATAAAATAAAATTTGAAAACTCATCATAGCAAAACACATACAAAATCAAACCAAGGGTTAATATCACGAACTACATCATCCAACACATTCAGAGGGTACTCGACTTAGATACTTGTTCTAATTTTCAATTAGGACAAATGGCTTAAAGGGTTGGGATTTGGACTTGAGAATTTATCTCCCCTCTCTTACCATTGAGATAATGTGATAGGGTACACTCATCTTGGCAATTCAGGAAAATTGATACCCGGTACCTACAACCTACATAAAAACCATGCATGTACATACTATATATATATATATATATATATATGCTAAGCTAAATAGGCAATGGCAGGAAGTGTTGCATCGTGTAGATCCCGACTAGTAGGTGACTACAAGTCCCTTCCTTAACCACATCAGAAACACCATCCAATAAGAGAACAAAAACACACACCATACACATGCAAGTATGGGGTAAGTATCCATAAGAAAAACACATGTGATAATAAACCATCTAACTAATCAATAATTGAAAATAATTTAATAATCATCATGCATACATGAAATATAGAATACCAAATGATCTCATCATATAATAAACTAAATCTAAAACAATATTTGATAATCTCAAGATAATGTTACTAACCATCAACATAAAACTAGCCCTAAAAGAGTTCGATAATGATAACAAAAATACGACCTAGGGGCAGGCACTACATGAATAATTGTCATGTGTCGCTTGGTAGACCTTGGCAATATGATTGTAGGGTTGTGCATGATTGTGTTAGGAATGTGTTTATTGTTGAGAAAGGTGGCTGAAAGTTTTCCATGATTCCTTTAAGAAATGAAGAACTTGGTAGGAGGAACTTGCTAGTATCGGTAGCCAAGTTGAGTTGGAAACTTCTGAGAAGGTTGGAGATTGGTGAGGAAAGTAGACCTATAGCACACCTAAGATGGATGTGAAGAAGCAGAAGAAGAACAAAGGAAACAGTGTACAAGTTGAGGACTTAGAGGATATGTATGTGAAGAACTAATTTGGGATTTATGTGTTGAGTCCCAAATTATGTTCTTCTAGCTACTAAGAACATCTTTTTGAACCTAGGGTGTCTAATGTAGGAGCATCCTAGGCTTGCTTGCAATCCTACATGTTTGGAGGGATTTTTGCATAAAGTTGTGGAGTTCGATAGATACTGGTGCTCCGCATGATCTAGGAGCTCAGCATGGTCTTTGGTTACTTAGTATGTCTAGAAACTTGACATGGTCTATGGAACTCAACATGGTCTGGGAACTCAGCATAGTCTCTAAAACTCGATAATGCTTGGGGATTTATTGGTACTCAGCTTGGTTTTGTTGACACTCGATTTGGTCTTGGTTCTATTGGTGCTAGGTTTTCTGGGAGCCGACTTTTGGTATTTAATTTTTGTATGGGTATTTAATTTAGTTTTTTAGTTGACTTGTGGCTCGACCTATATTTAACGAGAATGATTTAATTTAGTTTGTAAGAAGTTGGGACGACTAGTGGCTTAGTTGGGTATAGGTAAAGGGTCTTTTTAAAAGGGGGGACAATGATTCATTCCAGCTTGGAGAAGGGGATGAGGAGTAGTTATGGATTTTGAAGAGATAGGGTTGTGGCTTAGGAACCAAAGAATTTATTGGTGGACTTAAGGGTACAAGTGTGAATTCTTCTTGGTGTTCTTATCTAGTTGTGGATCTGGACTAGCTAGAATTGGCATGTGGTAACTAGATCTTGCGGGATCTTGCAGAACCAGTACTATAATTGTTGTTTGTATTTGGCCCTAACCTAAAAGGCCTTAAAATGGGGAATATTGCATGTAGTAAATTATTATATAAATAAAGAGTTGTGATTGGTATCAGATCTTGCATTGTTGTTTCTTTGTTGTTGTGTTTTCGCTATCTGTTGGTTTGATGGATTTTGGATCAACTCATTTTGGGGTACATCCAGATTTGCACTACATCACTTGACATGTCTCTTAGGGTCATAGACCTAGATCTAAAGAATATCTCATATATACTCAAAAATATACTCCTATCATCATGTACTCTTAATGAGAATGATACAAATCTCACCAATGCTCTAGTCTATCTAGCTTACCACAGTACTAAGTTGTACCTCTCTATGTCAATATTAGTTTAAACAATTAGATGTACCTCCTAGATGTAGGGATAAAAGACTAAACCTTAAGTTTACATAGATATGATTATTAGTTTATGATGCCAAGCCACTCATAGACACATGTTTAACAAGCATAAAGACAAGGTTTGTAACAATGTCCACATCATATTATCATTTAGTATAAGTAAAAAAGTTATATACCATGATTCAAATAAACCTTGTACCTAGATTGTTATCCTTCAATATGGATCCATCCAAATGACCCTACAACTAGAGGCCCTTAATGTCTCTTATTTTATAGTTGAAGGCATCCTAGTATGAAGAACCCAGGGAAGTGGACTTAAGTACTAGAGGTACAATAGTAAGTGATCTTGATGTGAAATTATACATATGAATTGTATTTCCACCGGGGAAGGTAACCATAGTCACAAAATTTTGTACCCTTGTTTAGGTGATGCTTAATGACTTAAAAAACCTTGTGAAATATTGAATCAACATCCCAAGTGTGGGAATTGAAATGTGAGATTGAGTCTCTAGAGAAGGATGACTTCCTTTAGAATCAAGGTGTACTTAACTACTAGCTTTTGAGGAAAAAGGGAGAAGTTTATGCATAAAGGAAAAATTGGTGATCAACCATACTGATTATTTGATCTCCTTTTTCCTATATTTTTCCTTAAACTATTATGAAACCACTAAAAAAAATCTACTTAAATTTGATCAACTTGTAGAAAAATCTGAAAGTTAGGAATCAAAATTACTTTGCAATGAACCTAAAGATTCATAATCTTAATCAATAAAAAAAATAAACAAAATCATATAATAGAGAAGATGAGAAAATGTATCCAAATAAGAAGGAAAATATTACACAAGTTATTTGAATTTGGAAAAGGTAAACAATATCAATATATTTAAAAAAAAGACAAGGCTAAGTATAATTATAAAGGAGAACTCTAAAAAATAAATAGAGAGAGAGAGAGAGAAGATCCTTAAATATATATACAAGATTTTCTTTGCATAGTTGAGGTATAACTCCAGTTATGTCATGAAGTTTCAAACACTCACTTAGGGTTGAGTTGCACGTAGGGAAAATAATAGATCAAACCAAAATGTATTTGATCTCTACATGAAGAACTCAATCAAGGAGTGACAGAGATTCCACATAAATGTTCTTATGATTTTGACTATCCTATGTAAATTAGAAACATGGTAGAGGGGTCATTGGCAACCAAAAATAGGAATTAGATGATTTGGATGAATTGAAAAATGACATATTGATGGCACCACCTAAACTATTGGGTTTAATTAAAAAAAATTAATGACTTTAATCCTCTTTTGGACTTTATCACATATAGTCTTCTCAATTACCTCAACCGTTGGGTAATTGCACCGAGATGGTGGACACATAATTGAAAAACTTAAAATTTGCAATAACTTGATGAGGTTATGAATGACCTCAAAATAGGGCCAGGCTTAGTAAAAAGTCCTACCCAAAAAAAACAAAAAAAACAAAAATGTTTAAAAATCGATTGGCTTCCAAAGGACCAAATGTTCTTTAAAACTTGACTAGGCTTTGAAGAGCTTAATTATTTTTTGAATGGTCATAGTTTTGGCTATTTTCAAAGCCTAAAACTATGGACCAACAAAGAAAGGAAGTGGAAAACAATCAAAATTTGATTGTGTTTCCAATAAATAAGCATGCTATTCCATCATTTTCATCCTTTTGCAACAATAACACCCTGTAAAAAAGGTAAGATTCTATTTTTATCATTTTTGTTTTCCTTTTTTTTATTAATGTAGGGTTTTTTATTGATTTATTATTTTTTTAAATTTATATATCAAATGCTTCAAACAATCCCAAAAAATAAAACAAAGATGAAATACCACTTTCTCCACAAAAAACTTAACCATACCATGAAAATATTTTGCATGAATAAGCACAAACCCTCAAGCCACTGTAGGACATCCACAAAACCCTCAAACTAGTAGTGCACAAGTAAAAAATCCCTAAAATATTGCTCCTCAACAACCACCACCACTAATAAACCCAATGCATATTCCATTAGATCATGATATCATTGCACAAGAGACCTCACCAACCACCTTACACAAAATAGTTTACAAATTTCATAAATGGTCAATAGGTTGATCTCCTCTAGTCTTAATCACCACTCAACCCTCATCAATACACTAGATCACATGACCAATAGTAAAAATGAGTTGTTAATGGAGGTAACAAAATGGGGTTCATAGAGGGATAAGTGTCATGAATTTTATATGTATGGGTTGTCATATGATCAAGTGAAAGCTAAGGGTACACTTAAAAGTGATATATGTGCTCTTTTCAATGATCCTTTGACTAGAAACTCCCTAAAATAAACTATGAAAATCTTTTATATACATTAGTGTATTCACAATAGAATGAAATCATATTTTTGGGATAGCTAGTATATGGTATTCAACCTACCACCATGTAATAATTATAAGGTTCCTTTATATGTTTTAAGAATGTTATACAATAAGCTTATCCTTGCTGAGGGAGAGGCTTTACATAGGATAGACATGGGGACCATGGGGTTTAGTCACAATATAAGAGACATAAAAGAAGAAAAACATGGATCATATTACATGGTCTCAATAGTCATAAAGGAGCCTATGGATTTAAAGACTCTTCATGCAACTACATCATTGAATGATGTCATTATTCGACATGAAACACATTTAGTTAAATAAGAGGATGGGTCATCATCTTTGATACCTCCATCATCATTACATGTAGCATTAGGGTTATTCCCATTTTTGACACTTGTATTATCATTACATGCATAGGCGAACCCACAATAGTGGGTTACACTTTTTTGGAGGAAGAAATTCCTCCAAAATCATGCAACTATGAATTTTACATTTCTTAGTTTTGATAGAAATAAGTTAGTTTCTATCAAAACTTTTCATGCCATGTAGTTTCGATCAAAACTACATAGATAGTTTTGATCGAAACTATCTATGTCATTTTGATTGGAATTATGAAACTCGATCGAGGTTTGTTAATCCCATTGTCGAGCTTCATAGTTTCGATCGAAACTATCAAAACTAGTTATAATAGTTTTGATCAAAACTAACAAAAGAAAGGAAAAGTGCAAGAAATCATTACCTGACCCCACATGTCATTTTAGATAGTGGGCTGAGAGTTTTCAATTAGAACTGCACAGAATATAGAGGCATCCGAATTTAGCTGCTTTCGAAAAAGGTACGATTTTCCCTCTTTAACCTATTCTATACATTTTTAGTTTTATTTTATATGTTTTTAGTTTCATTTTATGTATATTTTTTTGTATGTATGTATATATCATATATATGTATACATTTATATATATATATATATATATATATATATATGTATGTATGTATGTATACATATATATCTTGTATATATGTATATATATCATGTATGTATACACATATATCTTATATATGTATATATCATATATATATACAATGTGTGTATACATGTATATATACAAATATATATATATATATATATTATATACATATCATGTACATGTATATATGCATATGTATATATACATATATATGTATATGTACATGTACATATATACATATGTATGTATGTGTATACATGCATGCACACACATATATATATACACACACACATGTACTTATGAACTTAAATTTTAATATATTACAAGTTCACATGCATACAATAAAAATTTAAATGTATGTGTACATATCCACAATATGTATGTACACACACACACACACACACACACGTGTGTGTGTGTGTGTGTGTGTGTGTGTGTGTACATACATATTGTGGATATGTACACATACATTTAAATTTTTATTGTACGCACGTGAACTTGTAATATATTAAAATTTAAGTTCATATGTACATGTGTGTGTGTGTGTGTGTGTGTGTGTGTTTAAATCTTCACCTTATCCCTAATAATTTAATTTTAATGAACTTTAACCCTAACATTAGTTCCAACAGGTTAGGTCATGATATGAACCCTAATATAAACTTCACCTTGACCTCCTTACCCTAATCTTAAGTCTAATTAAACCCTGACTAAAACCTAATCTAAAAAATAAATATAATTGTGCAATCCTAACTCTAAATGTTATGTAACACAATGCTAACCCTCATGTAAATTTAATCCTAATCTTAACTCTAAATATTTTATATTTACCCTAGAAATGACCTTGATTCTAACCATGACCATAAAATCTAAACCCTATACATAAACCTTTAAACCTAAAGTTATATTGAATTTTAACCCAAAAATTATCCCTAAACCTAACCATGATGTGAAGACTAGCTATAAATTTTTACAGCTCATTCCTCACATCTTAATGCTAAAAAACCCTAATATGAATCCTAACTAAAAATTTTAATCTAGATTTACACTAAGCCTAAAAATTTAATCCTAAAGATCCCTAAACATTATATTAATGTATTGATCATGATTCTAATGATATAGCTCTAAATCCTAACCACGGTCCTAACTCTATTGCTAATCATGTAACTATAACCATAACATAAACCTTAATCCTAGGTAATACTAAACCCTAATGGGCTAATTATATTAACTTACTAAACATTTAACACTACATCCTAAACCTAATCATAATTCTATGTTCGTAACACTAACATAAGTCTCACACTAATATTAAACACTAATGATTTGACTAGATATAAACACAATTATAACACTAACCCTAACTCTAACCATAATTGCTTACTCAACATAGAACACTATTTTGAACACACACTCCTTTAACCCTATCCCTAAATATTTTCCTAACCTTGACTTAATGAGAATTTACCATAATTAAACCCTAATAATGATCCTAAACTCAATCTTAATACTAAACCATGTAACCCTAAAATTAACCTTAGAATCATAATATAAACCATAATCATTATATAACATTAACCTTGAATTACAACCTTAATCAAATTAATTTATGCACTATGAGGCACGTGCAACAAGAACAATATGTAAAATTAATTTTATAACTCTAGACCTAACTATAATACTAATAATAAGTCTTAACCTAACCCTTTAATGTTTTAACTTTAAGCTTAGAACCCTAAAATTAACTCTAAACCTAACACTAACTCTAACTCTTTACCATAGCTCTACTTATTTCCCTAGTAACCTTAGTCATGATCATGACAATATACCTACTAGCTTATATATTATATATATATATATATATATATATATATATATAATAAGCCAAGAGATATCCTTCTTGAGGTGCCTATTGCACTGAGTGAGATTATGAAAATAGGTGCCTCGAAAAGGATATCTCTTGGCTTATATACATATAAGCTGTAGCACTCGCGGTACAAAATGAAAGACATTATTATTTTTAATTATAATTTGCTATAGTTAATATATTATGAAAATTTTAATTAATAAATATTTAGTAATATTATGATTTAGTATAAGTTTCATATATTAATTTTTAAATTTTTCATAGAGAAAAAATAATAATAGTAATTTTAAAAAGATATTTTAAAATAATATAGATAACTATTTAATGTTATAAAAATTGAAGAAATGTTATACATTCTATTGCTAAACAATTCGAGCACATTGAAGCAATATAGAAAATTTTATACAAACATGTCTAATAAAGAAATACTTAATTATCATTGAAAGAAATGATGACATAGTCCATCAAAAAATGTAATAGTATAATATTTAATAACTATTCCAAAATTGGGTTTAATTAAAAATAGTATTGTTCAAAATGTTGACAATAGATTGACAAATAATATGTAAAATATTTTTACTTTTTCAAGCATAGATGGACTGGTAATAACTCTACATTTCCATGAAGAACTTTTCATACTTTACTTTATAGAGTGTACTTTACGTGAAATAATGTAGGTATGCCATAATTTGCATGCAACAACCTGAAAGATGGAATGACTTGGTGTATTGTGAATGTAACTGTGTAACCAAAATTAAGAGTAGCTATCAACCATTCTTCGAGTGGACCTTTGTGATTGCTAATTTTAGATTTTTCTTTCAAAAATTTCATAAACTTTATACTGAGCTCATCAGAGAGAGTGTGCTTCCTGAAATTTACTGTTGGGGCAATGATAATTTTATAAATGCATCCTGCAAGATAAAGATCATGAATCTCACGGTACAAAGCATCTGGCCATCCACAAAAGTCTACAACCTCGATCTGAAGGTGATGAAATTTGACATCTAAGTTCATCTTCACTTTTGTGGCATAATGGAAGTTGAAGTACAGAGCATAGTTATAAAATTTTAATTGATTGTTCCTTGGTCCATTATTTATAATTCAACTGGTCATTCTATCCCTTATCCAATACCGAACACTTAACTCATCTATATGAAGGATGAAATTTTGTGTAAGTCTACGTTGAAAGTTGCATAACCACCAGTAAACCCATTCCAAACATAATTTGTCTGACATCTTCGTAAGCTGCATGGGAATTATGAAATAAAATTATATCATTAAAACATGATAAAGAATATGACTTTTTCAAAAAGGAAAGAAATGTTGCATCAAGGATAGTAACCATAATAATTAAATTGAAGTATTTTACATGAAATAAACATAAAATATATTTGATCAAATCGATATCTCGAGACACATTTTTGAAACGTTAGTATTTTTATCTTGAAAAAAATTATTTGACACAGTGTGATACAAACTTAGAAGGGCATAACAAAATAAGTGATCATTTTCTTTAATGTAAGAATACAAAAAATAAATTAAAATGGTATATTAGAATTTTATTTATATATTATGGATGTGAAAACATGTATTTGAAACATTTGAAATGTGATTCATAGTAGTATACAAGTAAACAAAAACTTTATTTAAATTCTATAATCGTACAATAGTATAGTAAGTGTAATAAAAATTAGAAAATATTAAAGTGCCAAATCAAAATTGTACTTGCATGGGACAAAGTATTGAAAAAAAAATATTACATCAATTTTTTTCTAACAACTTAAGTTTATTTTCTTCATCCTTGTGCTTGGCGACTTATCTACCCTTTTTCATTTTCTCATAGCAATCATATGTGAATGGAGGCATTATTCTTAGACATTGTAAAGATTTAACATGAAAAATGGCTACAAATGTCAATCCTAGTCTTTCTCTTGGTCCTATATCAATGGTCGCTTTTGGAAGAGTCAAACCTTGAGATTTATGTATAGTCAATGCCCATGCCAATCTTAAAGGCAATTGAAGTGTTGTACCTTTCTGTATTGGTGTAATTGGAATTGTTTTTGGATGATTTTCTTCAAATGGTAGTCCAGAATAGTTATTAAACTCAACCATCACATATGTTGGAGGTTCAGGTGGAGCACCACCTTGTTTGTAGACTATAATTCAAACATACCCCAAAGATCCATTTACAAGACCTGCTTGTAACCATCGATTTGATGTTAGCATGACCCTTGCATCATTACAAAGTAGCAATTCCAGATCAAGCTCGTCATTTGAATAATCTTCCAATGCATTACCATTTCTTGCTTTTGTCGCAACACTACATGCAATAGGATACTTCAATGAATGCAACATTTTTCTATTATGACTATGAACATTTTCATTTGTTGAGAATAGATGGACAGAATTTTCAAACTGTAAATTTGTTGGAAGATCTATCTTGATAGGGGTTCTTGTCATTAGCAACCTCCAATCATCAATTTGTGGTTTTGCATCTCCTATATTCATCAAAAGTTGTCGAAATCTTTGTTGATCATCATTTTCCCCATCTTGTCTGAATATCTTATCCAAAGTGACAACAATCTTGAATTCCTGCCATAGCAACTTTGCCCTTCTATTATTGTCATATGCTGGTCTATCACTAACCGGAGGAAGTTGGCCCAAATCTCCTACCAAAATAATAGATACACCTGAAATATAGGAATGAAAATATTTATGTCAAAAAATATAATTTGAAATTATATTTTACTAATGTATTAGTCTATATTTTTTACATGGTGCACTTGTTAATGAGGAAAAGTGAAGCCTTTTACCTCCAAAGCTTATATTTGCATTTTGTGAGAATGCTTGTCGAAGTCAAGTGTCTATGTTCTCCAACATGTTCTGACCAATGAAGCTCATTTCATCAATCAAAATATACTTGATATGTGCCATTTCTTCTTGAAAACTAGTGAGTCTTGTTCCTTCTAATTGAGAGAAATTTCGTATTGGTATTTTTAATTTTGCATGAACTGTAGAAGCTCCTATGTTGAATGCTGCAACTCCTATTGGTCCAAGTAATAGAAGTGGAGATATAGAGGGCATTGCTACATTTTGAAGAGATTGACTAATGGCCCCAATTAGATAGGACTTTCCAATGTCTGTTGTTCCTTGAATTATCATGACCAATGGCTCCACATTCTGATTTCTGTGATAGTGTGTCATAATAATGTCAACTGCCTTTTTCTGTTTTTCACCAAGGGTCATGTAGTTGATGCATTGGGGAATGTCATCATATATTAGATAGCCACGATTCTTCATATTACTTATAAAATTGATTGTTGTAGTAGTGTACTCTTCTCCCTTATAATCAATAGACCAATTTGTATGTTTGCCAATGTCTCTTCTCCCCAACATGTCTATTTCTGAGCACTCTATTGTTTGACCATGATGCAACCTAGATATAATTTTCCATTCATGTTCTCTTGTATTTCCTTGAACATTGTCATCATCTTCAATGTTAGAATCACTTAGATTTTCATCATTGTTTGTCACCACGGTACATTGAACATGCCAAGGAATATAATTAAATATCTCCCAGTTATGTACGATGGTGTCATCATTATGACCAATATCTCATTCTATATCACGAAATGGCTTGTAGAGCAATAATTCTGATAAACAAAATTCAACCGATTTTGATGATTCATGTGAAGGCATAGATACAAATCTAGGAAACACTCTGACTATTGCTGCTTTGTCCCTTGGCTCCCATTTATTCTCTCATCTTCTTTTAGGATTATATATCCATGATCTTGCTGCATCAATTAATGTGATAGCTTCCATACATAGGGGCCTTTTTTTGTACCCATCAATGAAAGATTTTGTTTGTTCTTCAAAATTCTCTTCATCATTTCCATTTTCATTATTTATAGTTACAGGTTTGAAGACCTCACGGGAGACATTTAGATTAACAAATCTTCTACTACACTCTACCAATGGAAGCTCTAATAGAATATGACATGTTTCTTGAGCACCAATGTCTCTTTCTATAATTGTCTCAGTTAGAAGTTTCCTATATGCATGTGCAGCTAAATCATCTGAGTTTTCCATGTTGGAGAGGTGCATCAACATTTGGTGGTATGTTTCTAAGCTTTTCTCTACTTTTGCTGCATATTTGGCAATGTATTTCACTATAGCATGTTTGAAAAGAACAGGTTGCCAATCTATATTTGCTCTCCGTAGTTGTAGTATGTAGCGATTATGTGAATTGACTCATTCATCATTTTTGGCTGGTTCAAATTTCTTTTCACATGTTTCTCTGTCTTCATATAATTTTGATCCCTCTACGTTTAATGGCCAAGGTGCATTATACCTATAATAAATATAAGAGAGTTATGTAGTTAGTCATATGAAGGTAGTGACCAATTTGTAATTTTGGTTTAAATATCACACTATAATGAAATGATTACCTAGAAACCATATGCCCCCCCTTTTTTTGCAAACATGCACCCTCCTTACAAATTGTGTGTCTTTCTACACTATTTAGGATCTTCTCATATTCATGGTCTAGATTGATCTCTACAAGTTGTCTCGTGTTTTTGAGACATGGGTGTTGTTGAAAATTCATGAAAGCCTACAATGCAAAATAACTTGAATGAGTAAATCAGGTCATATCAAGTTATACCATAGAATACATATTTATAAACATACCTGTATATTTCGTTAGTGAGGATCTTCTCTAGGGTTCCATGCATGAACAATAGAATGAAAATATCTTTCAGCACTTTTGCGTTCATCCTCATTTGACCAATCAATGTTATCCATATTAGGTGTCCCTTCAATCCATATGAATCCATGCACATGTGGGGACCCCCTATGTTTCCATTCATATCTACACCAAAAATCTTTGACATTCATTCCATTTTCTACAATCTCTTTTCTAAACATAGAGTGTCTCAAGTGCATATAGTGTGCCATAATGTGAGGATAATCAATTATATTTTGCCTACGCCAATTTTGAGCTTCGTGTGGATTAGTTGGCATTGTTCCTAGCATTAGCACATGTAAATCAGGCCAATACATATCTGCTACACTCAATGTGAAAAATATTGTAGGCCAACCAATTTGATGAAGCAAATCTGTCAATTCTACATGAGATTTTGCCCAATATGACCTTATTCCCCTTAGTGTTGTACCAAACTACATCAATTTATCTACCAATCTGGAGTGAGGTGTAGTTTCCATATGTTGTCACAACTCATTGATGGTGATTGGCATGTCTTTAAAGTTTCTCTTTACAAACACATAGGTTGAACTCTATGCACAATGTCTCATGATCATGTTATTCCTGAAATATCTAAATCTAAGATGTTTGCCAAAATGATGATCCCTATATTGCACAAGATGCTTTACAAATTCATGAAGATATACATGTCGCAACCATGGTTCTAGCCAATCACAGGTACCATTAGGAAATAGTGTTGGGAATGCCATATCCAATAATCCTGATGTGACATACTCATTAATAGTTGACACACCAATACTCAACCAATCTATTAATGATGCTAGGTTTGCATTAGGATTATTAACCCATGCACGGACCAAACTACATTCCCTTCATCTATCTCTATAACTGGACCAAGGAAAATAATATCATTTGCATCTGTATCAAACTCCATATTTACCATCTTCAATCTATGAAAAACATTTTCATCTCTATTTCTAGGCAGATCATTGAGAGCATCTTCATTAATTCGAACATCAAAATAAAATTTATCATGCTTTATTTTATATTTGAGTGCTTTGTATACATGATCTCTATTCATAGTAAAGTCATATTGTGTCCCACGTTGATCTCTCCTTCGAATAATAATAATTGGCAACTTATCTAATGTATGTGGCAATATGTTTGAACCATGATCTATATTTTGTGGGAAACTTATTGTGTGTCCTTTGTACTTAAATTGGCCACCAGTTGCATGTGTCACTTGCAATATGGGACTCACTCGTACAATTAACATTTCCTCAACTTGTGTCAAGTTTGCAAGCTCTTTTGGTTGAGGTCCTGGATCCATATTATTTGAAGCTAAGAATCTATTATTTCCTCTCTCTTGTCGGCATCTATTATAGACTGGACCTTCTAAGGTGTGTGACACTTTCATTCCTAGATAACATTCTTGACAAATATAACACATGTTTGGCATTCTTAAGATATCCAATTTTTGGCAAAACTACATTTGGAATCTATAGAAATTATCATGAAGATTTCCATTTGGGTTTTGTGTATTTTGTACATTGCGTTGTCTAGCTAAATTTATGCCATGTTGAGTTGTATGATGGGCTGTTTCGGGAACACATTCAATAGTCCTTGCAACTTCATTTTGAAGATCCAATTCCATATTTGTAGTCAAGGGTTGATTATGCGTCTCACTGGACTGTAAATCCACTTGATGTCTTCCTTCTATCTCACAATGTGATACTCCATCAGATGTTCTTTGACGACAACTTCTGTTACTATTTTGTTGATCTCTATTTTTAGATTATAATTCTTGTACTGATAGTTGTGCCCTTCTAGCATAATTTTGTCTTTAGAGTTCATTACTCCTTCTTTCATCTCATCTTTGATCTTCTGTCATTTTTTCTCTCCGGCGTCTTCGATATTCCCTTTGATATTCTCTCTGATATGCCCTCTGTGGCTCTATTTGATATTGTCTCCTTTCCTCATTAGATTGAAAATTTTGTGCTGATAGACTCATAGCTATAAAGTGAATAAAATCTTCAATTAATGAGAAATATCTTGAAATTTATGTTGACAAAAAACATCACGGATAAGAAATATGGTGATATTTAATTTATTACCAAATATCGAAGAATTGTAAAAGTAATATAAGAAAGATATTTTCTCCATAGGAGAAATGCATACATAAATATAAAAAATACTAAACTCCCATTTATATAGAAACATATATTTAATTTATCTAAGAATCGATACCCTTTAAAGATGAAGTATATAGAAACAAAATTTCCTTAAACATTGTAACTCCAAAATATTAGACTGGTTCACTATTTCAAAAGAGCAAGAATTTATTGCAGTGGTGTAGAAACACTTGGAGTTCTTAAATGATGAAATGAAAATTTTCTCCATAAAAGAACTACATACATAGACATATGAAATACTAAAAACCCTTTTATCTAGACACATATCTTCAATTTTCGTAAGAATCCATCCCCATTAAACATGGATTGTATAGAATAAAAATTCCTTAAAATTATTAATGCAAAAATAGTAGAGTGGTTTATTATTTCATCAGAGCAAGATTTCATTATAGTGGTGTAGAGACACTTGGAATTCTTCAGTGAGGAAATTAGAATTTTCTCCTTATATTCCTCATCATAACGCATGTCTTTCATATATTCACAAAATTGGACTCCTTTCCTCCATGCCTCAAGAATCAGCTTTGTATAGTCTTCCATTTGTAGGATTTGAAGATCTTGCACATCTCAAACATTTAAGCTTGTGCCATGCATTTCATTGACCATTATTTTGCAACACTCCGCAATGACTCTTCCCAATCTATCCAAATAGGTTTCATCATTTCCATCTGATTCAATAGAAGCATCTAGAAGTAGTGGGCTCCCAATAGTTATTTCAGATTCACTTTGGTCAACATCCATTTTATTATTTCTGATCTATATAAAATGATGAAACACATTAGAAATTTTAGCTTAAAATAATAATAATCAACTTACATAGAAATTTAATTACTTTTTATTTATTTAATTTATACATATGGGAATGAAGATAAATAGAAATAAAATAACATACAAATGCAATTTTACTAAACGATAGAATAATCAAATTAAATATCGAACAAAAAAAATAATTTACTAAGTAAATATAGAAAACAAAGTTGAAGTTAGGTACATTATTTAAGAAGTAGTTGAATGGATTTCAAACCTACTTGATTTCAATAGAAAAGGAAATAGTGAGTGATTCAGGAATACTTCAAATAGTAGTTTTTAGTTCAAAGACAAAAGAAAACTCAAAATTATCTATCAAGTAGTTAATCTCAATACAAAAAATACTGTGAGTTGTTCAATATGATTGTGCTAGAATCCATCGTCCTCCAACCCATTCTTGTGCTAGCCGTAATTGGGAGTATACAAATGGAAGTAGAGTATGAGTATCAGGGAAATATACTTCATATAACTCTTTCATGCTAAGAGGTGACTCAAATGTATCAATAATCACTCCCCTTCGCCAACAGTCATTTTGTAGTACTTCAACACAAAGTTCAACTTCTATAATTGAAGGCAATGGTACTTGAGGTGGAATTTGATGCATATATTCAGGAAAAACCTCTTCCACAAGGGGCTCTAGAACCACTTCATCACTTATGAAATGTTTATATCTAACATAATACTTGGTTTGTGTAGTATTACGAACACGTCCTATGATAGTTGCTTCAAACCAAGCACCCTCAAAACCATTCTCATTAGATGACACTTCAACCTTCATCCCTATATGCACATCCATGTCTTATGCCTTTTTGAATAGTTAAAATAATAGAAAACTTTACTTGTTAAAATCATAACATAAACATCATTTTTAATAGTAAAGAGAATTTATAATATTCATATTATGAAAATATATTTTCAAAACATAGAATGTAACAAAAAGTAATAGAAAAATTATTAAGTTTATATTAGTTTTTTTGCAAAGTTGGAGTCTCGTAATTGAAAAATATAGTAAATTACGCAATTATAAATAGAATTTTAAAAATGGAATAAATTAAATCTAACTTATAAGACAAACTATTAAAATGTGAACTGAATCTAATTTTTCTAAAAAATAACAAAATCTAATATTTTTAAATCTAATGTTTCTAAACAATAACTAAATCTAATATCTGTAATATTTCTAAAAAAATTGTAAATCTAATATTATATTTAGAAACAACGATTTTGAAATGATAGCATGACATCAACTAAAGAAAAGAATATAAAAGATTGATCTTTTCTAAAATAAAAGTAAGATTTGGAGGAGATGTGAATAACATTTAAATATATAAATATAAACATCACTTTATCACCTTATGTCAATTCACAAACTATTAAAATGTGAACTAAATCTAATATTTCTAAAAAAATAACAAAATCTAATATTTTTAAATCTAATGTTTCTAAAAAATAACTAAATCTAATATTTGTAATATTTCTAAAAAAATTGTAAATCTAATATTATATTTAGAAACAACAATTTTGTAATGATAGCATGACATCAACTAAAGAAAAGAATGTAAAAGATTGGTCTTTTCTAAAATACATTAAGAATTCAAGTCTCATTTTTACTCTTCATTTACATAATTGATCTTAAAGCATCAAATACTTCTCACACAAACTATTAACAAAATTCACTCCCACTGATCTCTCACCCCAAATCTCTTCCTTGTCAGCACAATCCTCATTTGAAGAAGGAAAGAGACTCATTTCTATTAATTTTCCATCCTTATTTCATAAATGGAGACTTGATTTTTTCCAAAAAATAGGGTCACCATCAAGCTTGACCAAGAAATACCCATTCTGTTTAACCAAGAACCAGAAAAATAAATTGAACACTCCATTCTACTACATAAATTAATCTACAATATCCATTCTCCTCCACTATTATTCATTCATTCAACAATCTATTAGCTGGCAACATTTGATATTCAGTGGATGCTTTAACTTCCTCATAAAATGTCTTTTTATTGTTCTAATATGCTGCTCTATTAGCCGATAACCACATTTCGGTAGATGCTTTTAACTTCCTGTGGAGATGCTCAACTTAGCTATCTCAATAGGACAAGACTCAATTAATTCACAGGCACTCCATACACTAAATCTATTCTTTCAAAGTTTGGGAACATAGACAAAGATTTGAATACTAAATCTATGTTGACTGGAAAAATTAAGGGCTTGTAATTTTCGAGCAAAATTTCATTTTAATAATTAAGTAAAAAATGCCTATTGAAAGAGAAACAACCAAAAAAATAATTACTATTTTTTAATTGGAAGCTTTTTGGTTTTAGCTTATCACATACAACATAACATGGAAATTTCTATTTCTTTAATGAAGCTTCTGCAAAGCTACCAAATAGTGCACCTGATCAAAATGCAGTTGATGGCTTTTAATATGCTAAAACAAAATATATGACTTTCTTGCAGATAACAAGTTGATTGACTCCAAACCTGCAAAAATATTTAAATAAAAATGTCATCGATAAGAGAAATCGGTAAGTTCTAAAGTAGAATGCAATAGCAAATGATAAAATGGATACCTGTAGAAAAAGGTGAAAAACTCTAATACAAAGAAGGGATATCCTTGTTTCAAAATTGATGAGAAAAATCTTTTATATAGAAGATGTAGTAATTCATCTTAGTTGAATTGGCAGCCAGCTTTGTAACGTAACATGCAAATTTAAATCTTGGTAAAGCATAACAAATGGTCCAGTGCCCTCTTCCATTGTTTCATGGATCCATTTGTCTGCAAGTACGGCTAGCCCAACCTGGCATATGCATCCCTCTCCCTTCAGTCAGAATGCAAATGCAGTCTTTTCATTAATACTGAATGTGGCAGTTTTTCTTCATTTCTACAAATTAAATTAGTTTCATTGTTAAAAGTAGGGTTCAATGAAAATCCATTCTTCAATAAAATCTGAAGCTAAAATTGGAATTTTTAATGGCTTCACAGATCAAATATGTAGTTTTTAATAGCTTTATTAATAATTTTCAAAGGTTAGCAAAGGTAACGCTTTCTAGTTCCATTTCATACTATATTATTACTCCAATATTTTAGTTTAATAAAAACATTAGTATCGGATTGTTCCCATTAATTTTTTTTAATGATCAGATTTTGATTCAATATGGAAAGAAGGGCCAATAAGCTGACATTGAAACAACTGTCAATTTTTAAAAAAAGTGTCGAATGTTTACATTGATGAAAGCCCTCACTGTAGAAAGCCTCTCGGCTTAATTAAATTATATAGTGAATCTAGTTCTATATTTAACCTCGTTATGTGTCAGGTAGTCCACCCATTTGATCTAGACTCTATCTAGACTTAATTGAAACAATTTTATGAAGTTGTCACATAGTGTGCAATGTACACCATGTTTACAAAATTCTATGTACATGTACATAACATATGTTCGTTTCATGTTTAACATGCATTATTTAATTTCATGTGTTTATGAAGTTCTAGTTTCTTATATGTCACCAAGTACAATAAATTTCAAGTTTATTAAATGTCATATTTTAATTTAGGATGTACAAAACACACATGTAGTGTATTGTATATATTATGTTTGTTTTATGTTTACACATATTATATAGTTTAATTTCATGTTCACAAAATTCTAGTTTCTTTAATGTCATTATACTTGATAATTTTCAAGTTTATTAAAAATGTCATATTTAAATTTAAATTTTAGGTTTACACAATATATATATGCACACATACTACATGCATCAACCTTCACATGGTAGATCAGTAGCCTCATATCTCCCTCGAGAAACTACCTCCTACTCCTATCCCCCCCAAGCAACAACCTCCTATTCCCCCAAGAAATAGCCTCCTATCCCCCCGAGCAGTAGTCTACCCCCCCTAGTAGCGTGCTATTCCTATAGATCATCAGCCTATCCCACCCAACAAGCTTTATGATCGTAATAACCAAGATATTCATAGACTTCATGAATCCTTGGCTAGTGACACATGCTCTAGTGTGTATAGTAGTACATGTCAGAGCATCTTACGAAGCCTCACATATATTAGAGATGAGATTCATGGTGTTGCTCCATATTCTACACATATTATACAGATTGTCCTTGATAGTAAGAGATGAAAGGTTTCTTTAGGTCTTTCACTATAGCAAGTATAGGGCTTAATGTCCAAAGAGACATTAAAGAGGGAATGTTTCCCTCATTATCTTCCACTAAAGTATGTGAAGGAGTATTCTCCCCTTAAGTGTATAGATCCACATATGGTTGCACTTATATACCCATGCTTTCTTGTTGCTCATGGTTTTTTATCTAAATAACAACCAAATTTCACTCTATTTTGTATGACATCTTTATGTTGAGGTTCACTTAGGTAGGGTGGTGAACTACACTTATTTACCATCACATTTAGGACACGAGCATGGTAGACTAGTTGATAGGTAGCAGGGTCATCCACCACTAACACATAGGTTGATTGTCAAAGAGAGGGTACCTTCTATTTCCCCTATATTAGGTCCATCAGCTAATGAGACCATGTGTAGCACACAATTGTGAGGGGTGATTTAGTAAGTTGGAGAGATTTTTACAGGTGTCAAGTCTATTCCAAGTGACCAGGTTGGCCAATATTTGATATCTCATCAATGTTCCAAATTATTTTCTAGAGCTTCATCTTCAAGAGACTTGTACAGTGCAGCAGGCATCCCTTTATTGACTAACTTAGAGGGTATCATTGGAGTGTTGGCAGAAGATACTATTATTGACATTATAGTCAAGTTTTTTTTATTAGTGAGACACACACTTACTTAGATGGTTAGTAGCTATCGAGTTTATCTCACAGTTAACCAAATTAATTCATGCTACACCAAGTTCTACAGTTGCTACTAAATTCCAAGAACAATATTCAGTTTGCACCAAGTAGAATCTACCAAGTTTGTGATTATCAATGTAAACTGAGTTTCATAGTGTTTATCAAGTCTCTCAGTGCAAACCTGTTGGTGTAAATAGATATTTACTATTTACACTTTACTTAAGTTTACTTAGGTTAATACATTATTTTATTATATTGCATTATTTTATTATTTATTAGGTTAACAATTAGGAGTTTGTGTACCTTTATGAGTTGTCATGTTGACAACATAGAAGTACGCAACTCTAATTTAGCACATGGTGTCTACAAAACTAGAGTTTGCATCATTTTTTGAGTTGTCATGTAGATAACACAATCATTCACACTCCTAATTTAGCACATGGTATCTACAACATAAATTTGCATGCTACACCATTGTAGGCTTATCCTCTCATCATCATACTTCCTTCTATGCTAAGTGGAGGATAACCCACTCCTAGTGGACATGTTCCTGGTTGTATGACTTATCATGTTGTTAACTCCTAGGCATTTTAGATGCATCTTAGAGGCCTTTATATATAGGCACTCCTTGTGTACTTATACATTGAATTGAATACTATAAAATTATTCTAATCATACTTTGGTCTATTTTGTGTTTGTATTTGAGTTCCTTAGTCTTGGGTAAATTTTACCCTTAGGCAAATACTTACATGGTATCAGAGCTAAGGGAGATTCTTGTCACAAAGCCATTGGAGACCTTGTTGCTTCATCTCTCGAAGGGACCCAATTCAAATCCAAAGCATCTACAACAATTGGGAGCATCTAGAGCCAAAGCGAACCTTGCCATTGCATCCATAGTGATGTTTTGGTGAAGATCGATTATAAATTCACCTATGCTAGGCTAAAGTTGATTGTGAGGCAAATCTTTTTTGCAAACTAGAACTCGAAGGCCCAATTTGTAAATCTGGTATGGTCACTATACGATCTGTTTAATTCATTTTTAGATCTACTATTATTTCTACATTTTCAAAATATTTTTTTCAAAATTTTTAGCCCAATTGGGCATGTAGAGAATTTTTTTTGCATAGGCACTAGGCAATCACACCCCAACCCTGTGTAGAATATTCTACTAGAATATTCTTTCTAAGTGGTGGCATTATCAACAAATCTAGTGGACATCCACCTACTGGCCACCAATAATTCCTCTGGTGGCCTCCTTTTCCATTGTGCTTAGGCACACATTATTTTTTATATAATTGTTAGATCAGTCCCACAACAAATGTGGGACTAATCCCACGATTTTTTGGTGAGAACCTTTTAAATCTAGCCCCCTACAAACAATTCTAGCACTAAAAAATACCATTGGCTTCCACTCCCACTCATACAATTTTCCAGTGTCGCTCTAACTATTTTCAACATACAAAACCCAACAAGGCACAACAATTCTAACCACCAAAACATGAACCTTAGCACCACTGTCACAAAGTTCTCATCAGCTATTTAAATTCTTGACAACGTAAAACATTTCCATCCAACATTGTCATCAATCAACGACAACCTAGTGTAGACACATAGTAGGCCATGATCTAGTCATGTGGACAGTTGTTGAAAGTCTGCGTAAGCACCCACATGACACCTTGTGCTAGCTCAAAATGCCTTGCAAGTGTTGACTCAATGCACAATCAGCCAAGCTATACAAACATGGCACCCTACCACATCATATATTTTTGTATGACCATACATGTTGATGTCATTAGTCATATAGGTGATGTCATTGCCACATCAATAGGGGCCTACATTTTAGCTAATGTCAGCAATCCACTAGATTAAAGTTGATGATCATTTGATCATCATCTAGAGGTAATTTTGAGTTGTTGTGATGGCCGTTTGACTATCAAATTTAACATCATGTTTTCCTCTGTAGGCCTCTCTTCAGAAGTAGTTTTGATTTGGTAGTCTGACTTTGAGGGGCCATAACTCAGTCATCTGAACTTCAAATCAGGTGTATTTTTAAAAAAATTTGATAGAATTTCTTGAAGTTTTTAGTGGTGTAGCTCTTTTCTAGTTTTGGTGACTGTACCTATCAAATCCTGCATTTTGCAACTTCAAATGCTTTGTACAATCTCATCTAGACTCCTTTTTATGTTTTTTTTTTTGAAAGTGCATTTTTTTGGTCTACTTTTTAGATCTGTAGTTAGATTATAGGCTTGTGTGGACAAAAAGACTACTTTTATAAATAAGTCATGTTATGCATTGTATTGCTTCATAATTGTTGTATTTTTGAACTACATTGTAAAGGTCTAGATTTGTACTCTATACAAAGGTTGTAATTAGAAAAATTAGAAGCCCACTTTGCCCATTTTAACAAGTGGCCTATTGTAAATGCATTATATATAAAGTTCCAAAATCTTTCATTTGGGGGAGGATTTTTTGATTGAGTGAAAAGGGGAGGTTTGTATTGTGTATCGTGTCTCTTTGATCTTGTGCTCTTGCATTATGGGTTCTTTTTCATAGTTAACTCCACATAATTATGCTACTTGGAAAGAAAACATTAAGGAACCATTGGTAGAAAAAGGTTTATTGCATTATGTAACTAGTGCAGCAAAGAAACCTCCTACTGATGCTGATGAAACTTGGAAAGAAGACTGAGAATCCAAACAAGTGATGGCCCTAGGAACCTTGTTGAAAAATATCTTTGATCTCATCAAATTTCACATTAGGAAGCTTACTGATCCAATAGAGGTATGGGATAAACTTGAAGCATTATATGGGATAGTAGATGAAGACATGGCTTACACCATAGAGGACAAATTTCTCAAGTTGGATCCAAGGAATTTTGACACCATCAAAGACTATCTTACCCAAGTAGACATGTGTAGGGCATAACTTAAGGATTGTGGTGAACCCATCAAGGATGGAAAGATGATCAAACACATCATGACTCATCTTCCACCTGAATATGCTCCTTTTGTTTCTAGTTATAATACACACAAATTAACAATGGGTAGTGCCTATGTTAAGAATTCATTGAAGAAATTTTCAAAAATGTTGCTATTAGAACATGACAATCTAGTGAGTATGGGAATTCTCAAGTCTTCCAAGATCAAAGCCTTGGTAGCTAATGAAGGTAATTCAAGTGGTAAAAACTCCAACAAGAAGCAGAAGTAGTGGAAGGCTAAGCCACAAAATGACACACAACAATCCTCCTCAAAACAACAATCTTCTTCCACTCAAAAATCTTCTTGACAACAAGGAAAGTCTTCTTCCAAAAATAACCAAAAGGGGAACAATTCCAAAAAAAAGGAGAAGAAAACTTGTTCCTATTATAAGAGGAATGATCATGCTGAACATGAGTGCAAGGATAAGTAGATTGATGAATTGGTCAAAATTATGAGGAAACACAAAATTGATGTACCAAATGCATATAAGGATAAGGGATCTTCAACCACTTGAAAGGGCAAGGGACAAGCTTTGGTAGCAAGTACAAACAATTTTGAGGAATGGGTTCTTTATTTAGGAGTAGCACATCATATGGGTGCTTCAAGGAAGTAGTTTTCCTCTTTGAAACCATCAATTGTACCTTAGATCTATGTGGCCAATGATACTTAAGTGGAAGTTGAAGGGAAAGGAAATGTTGTGTTGGAAAATGGAATCTTCAAGGATGTTCTTCATGTTCCTAACCTTAGCATCAACCTTCTCTCCATCTATCAAATAACTCATTATGGATGTGGAAACAAAGTAGAGCTCCTCCCTAATACAGTTATTGTGAAAAATCTCCAAGATGATTCTATGGTGGTGGTTGGAAAGGCTAATCATTAGACAAGACTTTATTCTTTCTCACATTTTGTGCCTAAGTACACTTCCCTTGCCTTGTTGACTCATTCATATACACAAAGTAAACTATGGCATGAGAGATCTAGACATCTCAATTATTGCTACCTTCAACAACTCAACAACAACGATATGGTCATCAGTCTACCTCAAGTCAAGTATTTAGAGGGTGTATGTCTAGGTTGTGAAGTAGGAAAGCATCTTGAAGAGAAATATAACAAGGGAAATTCTTGGAAGGCAACTGCTATTCTTGAATTGGTTCATAGTGATGTAGCTGGCCAATTTCTAGTACTATCTTTTCGTAAGACCCCCTATGTTCTAACCATTATTGATGACTTTTCATGATATAATTGGGTCTTTTTTCTTGCTCATAAGAGTGAAGTATTTGATAACTTCATCACCTTCAAAAATCATGTTTAGAAAAAATCATGAAAAGCCATATTCTATGAATAGATAATGGTAGGGAATATGTCAAATCTAGGCTTATAGACTTTTGCATGCATGAGGGTATTGATCTTCAACATTCAGTTGCATACACACCACAACATAATGGTGTTGCTAAAAGGAAGAATAGAAACCTTAAGGAAATGACCACTTGTATGCTTCAACATAAGTCTGTAGATCAAGTGTTTTGGGCAAAAGCCATGTGTTGTACCAATTAGATCCAAAATAAAAGTCCCCATAAGGCCTTAGATGGAATAACACCTTTTGAAGCATGGTGTGGCAAAAAACCAAGTGTAAAGCACTTCAACGTTTTTGGTTGTCCAACATGGGTAAGGATACCTCCACAAAAGCAAAATGCATTAGAACCACAAAGCAAACCATGTATATTTGTGGGATATCCTAACCATCTCAAGGCATAAAAACTAATGGATCCAAAGACTCCTGAAATATGTTACAATAGGAGTGTTCACTTTGAAGAAACTTGTCCAAGTTTGGCTTCTTCAACTCCTCCTTCTTCCTCCTTCATGGATAGTGATCATAGTGATAATATTGACTTGGAAGATAACATTCCTTCAACTTTGATTCATAGGACACCACCTTCACAGGGTCAATAAATAGTTGAGAACATTCCTTCTTCTTCCACTAAACCTCATTAGGCACAGAAAACCCTTTATGTAGCAAGTTAATTGGTGGGGAATCCTTTAGACACTCAAAGGACAAGGTCATAGCACAAGTAATTTCCACATGCATATATAGCCATTACTTTTGATCCATAGTTATTTAAGGAAGCATCAGGGATTCCAAAATGGGACAAGGCTATGGAGGAAGAATATAACTCTTTGATGAAAAACAACACTTAGGAAAATTCCCCTTCCTAAGGGAAGAAAGGTGGTTTGATGTAATTGGATCTATCAAACCAAATTTGTAGCAAATGGAAGTTTGGATAAGCATAAGGCCAGACTAGTTGCCAAATGTTTCTCATAGGTTCTAGGTATTGACTATACAGAGACTTTTGCACAAGTTGCCAAGATGAACTCCATTCGCCTCACACTAGCTATTACTATAGCTCATGGTTGGGCTATACACTAGATGGATGTAAAGAGTGCTTTTTTGAATGGTGATCTTCATCAAGAAATATATATGGACTAGCCACAAGGGTTTGTACAGAATTCTACTATGGTTTGAAGATTGAAGAAGTCTATTTATGGCCTTAAGTAGGCTCCTCGGGCTTGGTATGTCAAGATGGATTCCTTCCTACTCTCAACAAGATTTACTAGGTGTCATTCTGATTCAAATGTCTACATTCTTCAAAAGGATGACTCACACTTGATACTAGTGCTTTATATAGATGACTTGATCATTACAAGAAGCACTTCATCCATCATTGCCAATGTCAAGACCTCTCTATAGGACAAATTTTATATGATAGACTTGGGTTTACTATATTACTTCCTTGATATTGAGATCACACAGTCTTTAGCAGGGATCACACTTTCTCAACCCAAGTATGCTCTTAACTTGCTTTCTAGATTTCACATGAGTGACTGCAAGCCTACTCCCACTCCCTTTCTATCAGGTATCAAGTTAGAGGCTAAGTGTACCACTCCACTTGTTGATGCCACATTATATAGATAGTTAGTTGGGAGCCTCATCTACTTGACACATACATGCCCTAATATAGCTTTTTTATTTGGAATGGTTTCATGCTTCATGCAAGAACTGCATGAGCTTCATTGGAAGGCCACCAAGCACATCTTGCACTACATAAAGGGTACACATACACATGGGATACATTATGTAGTAGGGACAGGACTTCAGCTAGTTGGATACACAGACTTAGACTATTTAGGGGACCTTAATTCTCACAAGTCTATTTCAAGTTACATATTTCACCTTGGTTCTTGCCCTATTTTCTGGTAGAGTAAGAAGCAAAATAATGTCTCTCTTTGTTTCGCTAAGGTTGAGCATTGAGGAGCTGTCAATGTAGCTACAGAGGCTTTTTGGTTACAACACATCCTAAAAGAGTTTTGATTTGATCTACCTAAAATTACAATCATTCATTGTGACAATTAGAGTGCTATTGAGATCTCTAAGCATCCAGTTCAACATCAATGGACCAAGTACATCAAGGTTCATATGCACTACATCAAAGAGTTGATACATGAGTAGATCATTGCACTACAATATTAACCTACAATAGAGTAGGTCACCGATATCTTCACCAAACCCTTCACTGAGGTCAAGTATACTCATTTGCAAGATCTCTTGGGATTGCAGAATGTTGTAGAAAGGGGAGTCCCTTGACTTCTCTCTTCTTTCTTCTAGGAGGGATCTTTTCCTCATCTGAGGTCTTCTTCTCTCTCATCTTCTTTATTGTATTTATCTCTCTTTTTGGAGGAGGGTTTTTCCCATGAGGATTTCCCTCTTTCTCCACTTTATGAGAGATTGCATTGCATCATTCTATAGCATTTCTTTTGTACATGGGTACCTAACATGGCCTTGTAGCTGGGACCCATCATGCATTTGTGAGCTTAAGTGCATTCCCCTAAGTTGCACTTAAGGGGGGTGTCGGTGTAAATAGATATTTACTATTTACACTTTACTTAAGTTTACTTATGTTAATGCATTATTTTATTATTTATTAGGTTGACACTTAGGAGTTTGTGTACCTTTATGAGTTGTCATGTTGACAACATAGAAGTATGCAACTCTAATTCAACACATGGTGTCTACAACACTGGAGTTTGCATTATTCACTAAGTTGTCATCTAGACAACACATTTATTCATACTCATAATTTAGCACATGGTGTCTACAACATAAATTTGCATGCTACACCATTGTAGGCTTATCCTCTCCTCATCGCACTTACTTCTGTGCTAAATGGAGGATAACCCACACCTGGTGGACATGTGCCTAGTTGTATGACTTATCATGTTACTAACTCCTAGGCATTCTAGATGCATCTTAAAGGCGTTTATATACAGGCACTCCTAGTATACTTGTACATTGAATTGAATACTATAAAGTTATTCTGATCATACTCTAGTCTATTTTGTGCTTGTGCTTGAGTTCCTTGGCCTTGGGTGATTGTTTCCCTAAGGAAAATTCCTACAAAACCAAATTTTCTAGTGCTTATTGAGTTTGTAGCTTTAGCAATGTGAATCTAGTGTTGAGCAAGCTATACAGTGCCAACCAAGTGATTCAGTTTATACCAAGCTCACAATGATAGTGTTGATCAAGCTATGCATGTGAATCAAGTGATTTAGTTTGTATCTTGAGTTTCATAGTATTCATCGAGTCACCAGTGCAAACTGAGTTTAGACTACTTGGAAGTGATTAGTATGAGCCAAGCTTTTACAATGATTTTTGAATGTCATAACCTCATCGAGTTTGTCTTCAAAACCTAAGTACTAGCTATTGGGCCAACCTTATACATTTTGGTGAAGCTTGTATTGTAGCCAAATTTGATGAATTGTAAATTGCATTGGTATATATGTAATGAATTGTATCACATCCAAATAAGAATGTAATTAGTTGTAAGAAGAAGAAGTGTGAAGTAAAAAGGCTACAACAGTATAAGGAGCAACAAATATTAATCCATCACAACAAGGTGATCATTACACTCCAAAGGAATATCATTCAACAAATCAAAGTTGTAGATTAGAGATCAGCCACTGGTTCATCCTAATAGGTGGAACAGTTAAATCCTTTCACAAGGTAGACTTAACAGTCTTTTTTAAATCTCTTTACCAAGTGCATACTTAATAGTATGTTTGTAAATCCTTTTGCAAGGTGGACCTAGTAGTCCTTATTGCTCCTAATAGGGTAGATCATTAGAAGTGATAATTGTAAGCCTTAACAGGCCAACTTTATTCTACACTACTAAAGCTTGTGGGTATCATCCCCACCCCAATTTTACTTTCTATTTGGAAGGTTATTGGATCACCATATTGTGTGTCAAAATGTTATGAATTTTTTAATACTTTCAGTTTCTCATGTATGCAATTATATCAGAATACATATGAAGGATTAATTGGTGAATTAAGATAAAAGTTTTATTGGTTACTAATTCACCCCTGCCCTCTCAGTAACCTAGCCTATCTTATATTTCCAACAACTATGAGTAGTCTTGTTGAGGATATATTATATTCATATAGATTCATATCAGAGAATCTTGGCAAACCCATATCAAATGTTCAACATCATGTCCATGGTGGTATTGGGATACATCCTCAACCGCATTCCTCTCATCGATTAGGTTGTGTTCATAGTGGTAGTACACATCATGATCCACCTAATGACCACTCTTTTGCTATAGAGGGGCATATACATACTAGTATAGACCCTTCAACTAGTGTAGGGCATGGTCAGAGTTCAGATGTGGGCCTTGATTATGTTGACTTTAGCTTTTTGACCATAGAATGGATGGACTTGTAGATAAGTGATGATTCTACTTCTATGCCATCTCATCTAGTTAGTCTACTTGGCTTGTCATTATTAGGACATGTGCCATCCACCAGTCATCCTAGTATAGATGCAAAGATGGAGTTAGATGAGGCCCAAAAAAAAATGGATATATTGGTGGACATGATTGATGGTAGGCAGTCTAAGTATTATTAGATGCCTGCATCTACATAGGTTAATCTATAGTTTTTTTACATTCATGTTAAAATTTCAATTGTTTGTTCAACTAATAATTTATGCACTTATACATATTATGCCTTTGTAATTAAATACATGTTTTAATTTGATTTTTTACTCACATGTATGTATGTATTATAGGGGGACATGCCTCTTTTTACTCCATCCTTGATGCCATATCATGTACATCATTGAGACTAATTCGATGATGTCAGTAGTGGACAGGTGAGTTTTAATTTTTTTGAGTTAGACACATGTGAGTTTTAAATGTAATATATAAATTGCATGCAATTTGTAAATTTAAAAGAGATTTAATTAAATATGAAATTATGTACATTGATTTCACTTTCTCTTGAATATATATAGGGTTTAGTACATCCTAGTAGGCATCCTAATAGTCAGTCTTCAGACCAGATTATAAATGTTTTTGTTATTTATTATTTGATCTAGACTTTCATCCAGAATATACATGTTTGATTATTGACATACATACATACATACATACATACATACATACATACATACATACATACATACATATATATATATATATATTCTCTAGACATTTATTTTACATGTTAGATTATGTTGGTTTATGAAATTGATGTATACATATGAAATTGGTTAGGGTTATGGTTAGGTAATTAACTTTTCACAATTCCTAATTAGTTACATAATTCCTAATTACTAATAATGTAAGTGATATTTAGATATGATTAAAGTCTAGTCCTAATTTCATCCCCTTTTAGGACAAGTATTTGAGTTTCTTCCCCTCAAGGCACATGTCCTAATTAGTTGCATACAATATCCTAATTTCTATAATTAGTTACAAATAACAATTTAAACTTCACAAGTTAAATGAAAGAGTAAAAGTAATATATAATTAGTTACAAGTCCTAATTTCATCTCCTTAAGACAAGTGTTTGAATTTCTTCCCCTCAAGGCACATGTCCTAACTAGTTGCATACAAGTTCCTAATTTCTATAATTAGTTACAAATCACAATTTCAAATTCAAAAGTTAAATGAAAGAGTAAAAGTAAAATATAATCAATTTCAAGTCCTAATTTCGTCCCCTTAAGACACAAGTCCTAATTTCATCCCCTTAAGACAAGTGTTTGAATTTCTTCCCCTCAAGGCACATTGTTAGTCTTAGAATGGTTTTTGACACTTGAGTGCCAACACATTTAATCACTTTCTATATTGGAGCCGAGTACACCATGTATGCTGAGCCACAACATGAGCCGATTCAGGAAAGCCTTCAGGTGCTAAGTAAAGTTCAGGTGTCGAATGAAGATTAGGTGCTGAGTGAAGTTCAAGTGCCAAATGACTTTAGGTGCCGAGCATGATACAAGTGCCGAGTGATATTCAAGTACCGAGTCACAGATGATGCCAAGCAATATAGAAATGAAACAAGTGTTGAGTAAGCCAGTTTGTTATTAGTGTCGAGCATCTAGAATGAGCAAGTGCCAAGTAACAAAAAATGTACATATGAGTTTGTAACTTCATTAATTCATATGTAAACCATTTTCATGGCCGACATATAACGAATCTCGAAGGATTAAATGATAAGATCGAATATTTTGTATTTCCTATGCAATCTACGTGAAACCAATAAGAAAAATGATGAAGGCATGCAACCAATGGAAGAAGTGCAAACAATGAGTGGGAAATAGAGATTGAATATGGATCATAGATCCATACCTAACCCTAAATCCTCGAATGTCTTTATAAGGAAGACAAAATTTTATTGTAAATGTATGGGAGTGGACAAGGGTTAGTAAGGAAAACTATTTCAGAGAAAAGAGTATCAGATCTTAGAGGATCAAGATCAGAGAAAGCAGATCAAGTGCCTATATTCAGCAATTGAAGGATTGTAATCTATCAAGTTTATTGTACCTAATACTCTCTAGCAATTTTATTAGAATGAAAACCCTATGGTGATAGGTTAGGTTAACAACTATTTTGTAGATCATTTAAATAGGTGATTAAATCCTTTGACAGGGTGACACTTCAAGTAAAGTGTTTGTAAATCCTTTAACCAGGTCACTATTGATATAGTGTAAAAGCCTTTAACAGGGCAGACCATCAGAAGTGGTTAAATTTTATTACTGCAGTGATTTTTTGGGTATCATCCCCACCCCATTTTTACCTTCTTATTCCTGGAGGGTTTCTGGGTTACCAAATCTTAAGTGTTATGTGGTGATGCTTATGTGCTTTTCATAATTGTTTAAATGCATGCTCTCTAGTTTTAGTTAAAAGGGTTTTAATGGTCAAAGTTCAGTACTTCTGATTCACCCCCCCCCCCCCCCCCCTCCCCTCCCCCTCTCTGAAGCTTTATTTCCATTTGAATATTCCAACAATTGGTATCAGAGTGTTTAGGTTCTCACAAAAAGTGGTAAGCCTAACAGCTTGGAGGATAAGATCTGAAGATGGAAGTCTTCAAACTTGGGAAGATTATTGACAATCAAGTGATTGATGTGCAACTGGCTCTACACAAAGTAGAGGAAGCAAGGGAGGAACTGAGAAAAACCTTGAAAAGAAGGAAGGACATCGCCATAGCTGAAAATGATATAAACTACAAGGAGATTGATATCACAAAACTGTGTGCCAATGGAGACTAAAGAGTTTTATGCAGCAATAGTAGAACTAATGGAGAAAAACAAATTTCAAGCAGAGGAGATAAGATCTCTCAAGATGGAACTTGAATCATAGACCATAATGTTATGTGAAATCACTGAACAAAAGAAAAGAGCAGTTGAGGATAAAGTCATGATGGAAAATGACAAAAGAAATCTTGCAAAAAGACTTGAAGAAAAATGTACTGAATTAATAAGGATCTCAAACATGCAAATCGATACACTTGCCCAAATGATGAACCTTCATCATGAAATCAATATGAAAGATATTGAGATATCTACTTTGAAGATACAAAATGAACAATTGCAAAATGAATTGAATAGAGAAAAAGAGGTAGCCGAGAATCTCAACAAGTCAAGTGAAGCCATCAAGTATTTTGAATAGTTACTAAAATCCCCAAGATCCGCCCAAGATACATCAAGACTTGGATACAATAGCACTGAAGTTGGAGAATCGTCAAAGAGTGTTGAGCAAAAAGGTGACATAGGTAAGAATTAAAAACCCACTTGTCATTACTATAATAAGAAGGGGCATACTGCTAATGTTTGCAAGAGTAGAAGATTCAATTAGCCAAATACACCCAAGAAAAAGAGTTATTATCACAAGTGCAACATGCAAGGACATTTGACACAAGATTGTAGATCCAAAGTCACAAGGACACAAAGATTTGATGGACATTGTTATAATTGTAAGAAGTATGGACACAGAGCATTTGAATGCAGATCAAAGCCTATGTGGACATCAAATCAACCAGCAAAATCAAAAGGAAATGAAAGGCACTATCATTGGGTCTACAACACTAGGTATAGTTGTCATTACTATCAGGAATATGGACATATACCACAAAACTACATAAGAACACATTTCAAAGGGAACTATAAAAGATGGTCGAATCAAATCACATGTTTCAGTTGTCTGAAAATTGGTCATACCAGCAAAAACTATCCTACAAGGTCAAAGGCACCCAAGACTGAAGAAAATAAGGGCAAAGAAAAGATTGATGTCGAAAAGATAAGGGGGCAAATGAATAAGACTTGGAAAAAGAAAGATGAGTGCAACACATCAAGTGGAGGGATCACTTCACCCAATGGGTCAAGTGATCACACTTCATCAAACTAAGCATGAGAAGTATATGGGACTGATATACAAAGTTACATCACACATCAATCCCAAGACAAAGAAGCAATGCAAAGTATAAATCTGCATTAATCTGCATGAGACAAGATGTCAAAACAAAATTTAAATGATATTTTCAAGTTGTCTTTGGATGCCGAGTTAAACTCCAACACATGCCGAGTTCTTAACAGCGACCGAGTTGATAACTGATGCCGAGTTGGTTAACTCCAATGGAAGCTGAGTAAAGTAGAAATGTAGTGCAAGCCAAGTAAGGTTAAAATCCTTCAGAAGCTGAGTTGGTAGTTGAGCATTTAATGCAATGAAAATAGGGTATATTATTGTGATTTCAATCAGTTTTCTTCATCGCGATCAAGAAGCAAAGAAGAGAAAGAGAGCATAGCAACTTCATAGTAGAGAATCCAACATTTCAAGCAAATTGCAACCTCCTATAATGCATTTTCATCGATCTTGAGGTATTTTTCATTTGTGGCGAGCTACGTAGTTTCTCATTTCGTAAAAAGGAAACCCTAGTTTGCATAAATAGTGTCAAGTTCCAAGAAAACTGAGGACAAAGAGTCATTTGAAGTTCAGTTAGTGTCCAATGAGGTCAAGCAAGCTGATTTTCATCTCATTCCTGAAGTTGCATACAAAACTAACCAGCCGGAGCTCTCTCCCAAATACCCCCAAAAGTTGTAATGGTTCAAGACGTGAGAAGATACTATAATTGTAAGATAGGAGCCCTAGGAGATATGGAGATAAGGAAAGCCTATGAAAAATTGTGCGTAGATGGAGTCTTAAAAGATGAATTCAAAATTGTTGAAAGAAAGGGTTTGACTCAAGTTTTGAGCTTTCCCACCGTATTCAAGATAGAATGGGTTAAACTTGTGTTAAGAAAAATTCATGGTGGAGGTTTGTGGCTAGAAGATATTTCCATGAAATTAACAAAAGGAATCATACATAGGGTAACTGGGTACCCTACCCTAGATCAGTTCAAAACCTTGAAAAGTGAATTGAAGGAAGTTATTGAAAAGAACACTGCTGCTCAGTGGAATAAGAGAGGAATGACAATTCACACCATTCAAGATCCTCTAGTTGAGTTTCCTGTTAGAGTCATTGCCCATAAGTTTTATCAATCCAGTATACTCAACAGTGTGCCATGTATTGCAATAGATGTAGGTTACAAATTGGTGAAAAAGGATCATACCTATGATCTTGTAGAACTGCAACTATAATAGATTAATGAAAACCTAACTGTAGTAAGAAGAACAAAGGGTGCTCAATGCAAATTTGGAGCAATTTTGGTTTGTATATTCTTTTATGTTCAGAATGAGTTTCCATCTTTTGGCAAAGTTACATGGAGGAATGATAGAACTATCATTACCCAAATCAATGAATATATAGAACAGAAGGGAGAAAATTTTGATACCTTTATGACAAGTTATTTTGAGGATTTCAAGAAATCCATGAAGCAAAGGGTAAGAATACCAGTTTCCTTAGTGAAAAAACACATTAATGATATATGTTTCTTAGTTGATATTGAATTCACCTATATTCAAGCTACAACTCCAAGGGTGAGATGGCTAAGGCCATTTGGCTATGAAAACAATGTTGATGAAGCATCTGCAGCAATAACTACATTGTTGGCAGAAGAAGCAAATAAGAGTGCTCCACATTTTGGCACTTATGATGTGGTAAGGTCAAAAATAAATATGGAGTTGAAAACTGCCTCCACACTAAAGAAGAAACATAAATTGATGAAGAAAATCAAGAAACAATTTAGTGAAGGAATTGAAGCTAAAGCTGAAGAAGGAGAAGATGAAAATGATGATGATGAAGATAAAAAAGAACAATTCCCAATGGAATTAACTCAGGGCCTAGGTGAAGACAAGGAGGAAGGTGCAAAGGAAGAAGAAGCCAAGGAAGCACCAACTGATGTTGAGTCAAAGAAAAGAAAGGCAACAGAATAGCCTCCAACTCAGCAAAAACAAAAGAAATCTACCATGCCATCACCTCAAAAGCCAACAACTCAAGCTACAACAAGAGCCTCCACTCAAAAGGATAAAGATGAAGTTAAAAAGAAGAAACCAATAAGGGAAACACAGGAAGAGTTGAGGAAGAGAAGAAGATATGTAGCTCAAATTGATACTGATGAAGAATATCAATCTGAAAAGGTAAGTCATTCTTTAGTTGATATAATACCTAAAAAGATTGGAAATGGTGATTTAAGAAACTTAAATAAAGTTGATTTTAATAAGTTTATAAAAGAAGAACATAATAAGATAGAGGAATCAATTTATGGAATGATGGCACAGTTCAAGTATACTCCACTTGAACTAGATGGACAATTGCCAAATGAACTATCTAAAATTCTAGAAGATAGATGGCATTTTTGTTTGAAAATGGAGAAGGAGATGAGGGAATCAACCCTAGCAAGTGTACTCCCTGATTTGACTAAGGAGCAAGTAGAAAAAGTAGTCAAAAGGCATAATACTAGGTTTACACCTAAGTACAGGGAATTCTTCATTCTCCAAAACAAAATGGAAGAAATAGTTCAAAGAAAAACAAAATCATGGAAGAACTTGTACAAAAAGATTGAAGATTTTCTTGAAGAAGAATACAAAGAAGAAGCTTCTACTCCACCAGAAGAAAGAAGAAAAAGGAGAGAAGAGAAGACAGTAGTAGAGAAAGAAGAAGAACAGAAGGTAGAAGAAGAGAAGAATGAAGAAGAAAAGAAAGATGGAGAGGAGGAAGAGACACAAAAAAGAGATGTAATGACAATAGTTGAGCAAGAGCATCAACTAGACCAGAGTGTACAAGACACACAATTGCCACCCTCTCGCCCTCCTCAGGTACCCATTGTATATGAGCAATGTTAGTATGCTAATAAAAACCAAATTTAAATAAAGCTTATACAAACTAAACAAAATTCATAAAATTCAAGATAGACTAAGATGAGCTCTCAATTGAAAATATGAGCCATTAATGGGCTCTCTCAATGAGAAGCTCTCTTGTTGAGTGGCTTTATCTAAATGGATAGGATGTATGCTCAATATGCTTCCAAAGGCTTCAATGGATGATTGTGGATTTTTGGTGTGGATATATGGCTTTAGTATGGATTTGGCTCTCAAAATAGCATTATAAATTTACTTCATGGATTGTTTTATTTTGCAAAGGGGAAGGATCCAATTTATAGGCAAGAGGCTTGAGGGATTGAGGGCTAAGATGCAAGGATGGGAAAAAGCTCATGGAGGGCTTAGATTGCATGAGAGGAGAGCACATGGATTGTGCTTCCTTACAACCAATCAAGGAGTGACACATGTCACATGGTGAGAGGATGGAAGAAAGGGGAAGGATGAGTCAAAAAAGGAGGCTCAAGGGATAAAATCTTCATAAAGACCCTTCATAAGTGCTTTGTAAGAACATTTATGACCTAGTGGACTTCATAAAGTTTTATGGTTGAGATATTTTGAGGGTGATGAGAGAAATTTCGACTTGGACTTGATTAGGAAGGTTTTAAGCTTGTTTAGGCTTGTGCAAATTATTAGAGGATGGATTAGGATGGTTTAGGATTAGCTTAGGGATAGGCAAGTGGATGGCATTTAATGAGGGTGGGTGAAAGAGGAGATATTTGTTAACTTTGGCTTGGGTTAGTAATTCTTAACCCATGTTTAGGGAATGTGACAAGGTTAGAAGGCGATTAGGATTAGGTTTAAAGACATCTTCTAGAAGAGTCTAGACTTTGGATGAGGATAAAGACTTTCTAGAATAGTCTAGAATTTCCTAGGATGAGGATGAAGACTTTCTAGAAGAGTCTAGAACTTCTTAGGATGAGGATAAATTAGATTTTTAGGAAATAAATAAAGTTTTATTTATTTCAAGGGTTTGGGTTGAGGAGATATTTATTAAAACTTTTTTAATAAACATGAGGATTAATATTTAATCTTAATTAAATATTTTGAGTTGGGATTAGGGGTAGGAAATGATGGGATTAGCCTTTAATTAAAATTAAAGAAGGATTAGAAGATTTTGGAAGAGGTTAGTGGTCTTAAGGAAATTGGCCAAGTTTTGGGCAAAAATTATTATTTTTATTTATTTTGGGATTTTTGGTCAATTTATTAATTAAATAATTAATAAATAAGGAAATAATGTTTAAATAAGATTTAAACATTTTTGGGAGGGATTCCTTAATTAAATATTTTTAATTAAGATAAAGGGATTTAATGGCATAAAAATAAATAAATTAATTAATAAATGATGATGTCATTAGGAATTTTTTAGAAAATAAAAATACTTTATTTTCTAAAGGTTTTTTTAGGTGTCTACACCCATCAGACCTATAGTAACTGTAACTATTATTGATGTTCTTGACACTTTTGCTTAGAACATCAATCCATTAACTGTAGAAGATCTCAAAAGAATCCTTGACTAATCTACACAACAAGCAATATTATGTGTTGATCCAGTATTGGTCAGTATGGATGAACTGCAAAAACTAGTAGAAAGCACAGTTAGAGATAAGGTGAATTCACAAGAACCACCTTCCAACATCTCTACAACTACTAGTGGTCAACTTCAAATGCCAATAGTTGATTCAACAGGCATAGTTGACACCATAGTACAGAAGCCAAGTGCAGTAGGAGAAAAAGGAACATAACAAATAGGACAGACTATTACATCTGATCCTATAGCAAAAATACAAGGTGCACTTCCTAAGATTACCATAATTGATCAAGGTAGTAGATAGTAGGAGAAAAAATAGAGGAAACCCCTAAAGAGCAAGAGGCAATACAAACATTGATAAATTTCCCTACCTCGGGAACTCCATCACAACAACCACTGCAAATATCTATACCAGGATCAAGTTCAACCAAAGTTGCAAGGGTACTTCACTATGAAGACCCTAAATTAGATGAGGAGATAGTCATACCGAGCTATGACTCAAAAAAATCAACATTGATCAAATCAATGAAGTGTAGGAAGCACTGAATAGGAGAAAGAGACAAGGGATAGTCAGGAAAGAGTACAAACAAAAGAAAACAATGGATGAGATTAAAGACATCTTTGTGGATGCCTTTAGTATTCAGTCACCAGATGAGTCAAAGCATATTATGGAAAAATTATCAGATATTGTTGACCAGGTGGCAAATGCAAACCAAGAGACAAATGCAAAACTTATGGAATGGTCTGAATGAAAATTTCAAGGGAAAGTGAATGAGAAAATATCTAGTGAAATAGCAATTTCACAAGTTGAATTGGAAAAGCTAATACACAAAGTGAAAAAGGTACTTGCGAATATATTCTCATTGTACAAAAAGTTGTGTGCCTTTTCATACTTTACGTAGGAGACAAGCCAAAAGATACTGAGCTTGGAGAGAAATTTAAATATTTCAAGCATGCAGCTACTAGAAGATCCAACTCAAAGTGAGAAGCATTTTACTCAGATGCTTCACACTTAGAAAGAAATAGCTATCTTAACAACAGATGAGGCCAATATCAAGGAAAAACTATTACAGCTCCAATCATCCATTACCCCACATTTGGAGATACTCCATAAGGAACAATTCTATGTAGAAACGGTTCTCAAGAAATATCCTAATCTTTCTACTTTAGATGGACTTATTCATCTTGCTGCAGAGACTTCCATCTAGCACAAGTCACTGGAAATTGCTTTGAACAATTGGGATGCAACTCTTAGGATGATTATGGAGGTAAACAACACATTTTTGGCAAAATATGGTCTCAACCCTTAAGTGCCCTTTGACATAAGTGTCAAAAAGGGGGAGATATAATAAAGGGGAGATAATAAAAGTAGGGGGAGACAGAGACAAGTTAATGGGGAGATAAGATAGCAAAAGCAAAAGCAGATATACAACATCAAATTTTGGTTACTAAGATAGCACTGATAATGGTACAATCAACTTAGTGGGAGTTACAATACTTTTAAGGTATATATTGTAAGTTACAAATTTTGATCAAGTTTTCCTTAAACTCTGTATATACCAAGCAGATTAGTGAATGTACTCATAATGTCAGTTAAGTGTTTTTTTCACTCATGTCAGAGGGGGAGATTTTTAGTCTTAGAATGGTTTTTGACACTTGAGTTCCAACACACTTAATCACTTTCTATATTGGAGCCGAGTACACCATGTATGCCAAGCCACAACATGAGCCGAGTCAGGAAAGCCTTCAGGTACTGAGTAAAGTTTAGGTGCAGAGTGAAGATCAAGTCCTGAGTGAAGTTCAAGTGCCAAATGACTTTAGGTACTAAGCATGATACAAGTGTCAAGTGATATTCAAGTATCGAGTCACAGATGATGCCAAGCAATACAAAAATGAAACAAGTGTCGAGTAAGCTAGTTTGTTATTAGTGCCGAGCATCTGGAATCAGCAAGTGTCGAGTAACACAGAATGTACATATGAGTTTGTAACTTCATTAATTCATATGTAAACCATTTTCACGGCCAAAATATAATGAATCTCAAAGGATTAAATGATAAGATTGAATATTTTTTATTTCCTATGCAATCTACATGCAGCCAATAAGAAAAATGATGAAGGCATGCAACCAATGGAAGAAGTGCAAATAATGAGTGGGAAATAGAGATTGAATATGGATTGTAGATCCATACCTAACCCTAAATCCTCAAATTTTTTTATAAGGAAGATGAAATTTCATTGTAAATGTATGGGAGTGGACAATGGTGTGTAAGGAAAACTATTTTAGAGAAAAGAGTATCAAATCTCAGAGGATCAAGATCAGAGAAAGAAGATCAAGTGCCTGTATTCAGCAATCGAAGGATTGTAATCTATTAGGTTTATTGTACCTAATACTCTCTAGCAATTGTATTTCCATTTGAATATTCCAACACACATGTCCTAATTAGTTGCATACAAGTTACTAATTTTTATAATTAATTACAACTCACAATTTAAACTTCACAAGTTAAATGAAAGAGTAAAAGTAATATATAATTAGTTGCAAGTCCTACTTTCATCCTCTTAAGACACAAATCTTAATTTTATCCCCTTAAGACAAGCGTTCAAATTTCTTCCCCTCAAGACAAATGTCCTAATTAGTTGCATACACGTTCCTAATTTCTATAATTAGTTATAAATCAAAATTTAAACTTCACAAGTTAAATGAAAGAGTAAATTTAATATATAATTAATTCAACCAAATTTCATATTTCAAATACTTCAACCAAATTTCAAAATGTTCATGTTATTTTTGTTACAAACTAGGGTTTTCGTTGCACCAAAAGATTGACCTATCAATGGCTAATACAACCACTAGACTTATAGAATATAGGAGGTGGTTAAATGAAGTGATAAATGGCAAAGGGAAATTTTAGTGGTTAGTCCAACAATCCCCCCCTCAACATTACTCAAGGAGATTTGAACCTATGACCAAGCTTTGATACAACTTTTTATAGTGGGGTACCCTATTGCACCAAAAGACCGCTATGTACCAACTTGATCTTTCTACTATTCTTCTGTCAGATACCACAAAAGACTGCTATATTGATATCAATGAAAAACATAGTCATGAATGTAACATATCATCATAGTAACATATCTACAATACTCCCCCATAGGAATATCATCAACATTCATGCTTTGAACAATCTCTCCCTTTGGCATTGATGGCAACATAGATGAAAAACATCTAGTTCCAAGAATGCCAACAAAAGATTGTCTATTTTTCTTTCCAAATCCTCTTCATCAATCATTCTCCCCCATTGATATACCTCAACGTGTTTTACATCAAACTATCATTCCATGTTGTAGTTCTTCCAAAAAATTTGTACTTCTTCTTACTTGTTTTTGCTTCTCCCCCATGATGTTTTTCATTCCATACTTCTCCCCCATTGACATCAAAGTCCAAGGTTTCAGAAACCATCTAAATCTACAGTAATTGATTCTTACTAGCTTAAGGGTCCAAAGACATTGTTCAAAACAACATCCAACAAGAGTTCTACCCGACTCTATCAATCATAGATACTCCCCCATATAGGAAGCATCATCATTTAGACCAAACAAACAATAGTGCAATATTACACTAAACTGATACACTCTTGCATCTTCTACTTTGATGTAGAAAGGGGCATAACTCCTAGCATGCCTCACAAATACTCAAAAGCCTCTTTGGGAAGAGGCTTAGTGAATATATTTGCAATCTACTCTTTAGTGCTCACATACTCCAATCTAGTTTCCTTTCCTACAATTTTCTCTCTCAACATGTGATAGTTAATAGAAATGTGCTTGGTCTTTGAATGAAACACTAGATTCTTAGACATATTTATTGTGCTTGTGTTGTCACAATGTATGACAACAAGTTCACTAATTTCTATCCTTATATCCTTCAGCATCTGCTTCGTCCAAACAACTTGATTGCAATTTTTTGTTGTTGCAACATATTCTACGTCCACTGTACTTTGTGAAGTACAATCCTACTTCTTTCTTAGCAAAGAAACTAATCTTTCACCAAGATAGAAGGCTCCACTAGTGGTGCTCTTTCTGTCATCCATATTGCCTACCTAGTCAGCATTAGTATAAGCACTTACAGTAAAATCATTAGATCTATCATACCACAATCCAAACTTTAGTGTTCCTTTCAGATATCTAAATATCATTTAGACTGTTGCATAATGTGCTTCTCTAGGATCATCTTAGAATCTTACAACAATTCCAACTACATTTACAATATCTAGCCTTGTGTGAGTTAGATATTGCAATCCTCTGATCATAGATCTATACTTCTTTTGCTCAATAGTAGGTGTCTCATGCTTTGTAGATAACTTATGTCTAGTTAAAATAGGTGTTCCAATAGGTTTACATGTTTTCAAACCAAACCTTTTTAGTAAATCCTTCAAATTCTTAGTCTAAGAGATTAGGATTGCTTCTTTATCTTGTGCAACCTATAATCCTAGAAAATATTTCATTTCTCCTATCATACCCATTTCAAATTCCTTCTTTATCTCTTCTAGAAACTTATCACTTTCCTCATCATTTCCTCCAAATATAATATCATCAACAAATATTACCAAAATCATCAATCCATCATCAATTTTTTCGAATATAGATTACTATATGTTATCCCTTTGCTATATCCAAGCTTTGTCAAATGCTTTTCTAACCTTTCATATCAAGTTCTAGGTGCTTTCTTTAAGCCATACAATGCTTTCTTCAGTCTACATACTATCTCCTTGTCATCTATCAAAGGAGAACCTTCAAGCTGCTCTATGTACACTTCCTATTTAAGTTCTCAACTTATAAATGCTAACTTGAAATCCATTTGATACACTTTTGATTTCTTATATGTTGCATATGCTAAGAATAACCAAATTGCTTCTATTATTGCCATAGGAGCATAGGTCTCATCATAATCTATTCCTTCTTGCTGTGAGTAACCTTTACATACCAATCTTTCCTTGTTCCTTACAACTTCACCTTGTTCATTCATCTTGTTTTTGAATACCCATTTAGTTCCTATCACATTCTTGTATGCTAGTCTAGGGACCTATTCACATGTCTCACTCTTTACTATCTAATCGAATTCCTCTTTCATAGCTTGTTTCTAGTGATCATCTTTACATGCTTCATCTGCATTATTAGGTTCAACTTGAGATATCAAACATAGTTCTTTATTGACTTTGCATCTTGTCATCACACATTTATCTCTACTTTTGGTGATCTACTTAGGTGGATGATTCTTTGTCATATTCTTTCCTGAAGTAAGAGTTGCTAACTCAACTCGTGGTTTTTTTTAAGGTTTTGAGCTTTGTTCCTTCCTTGGCTCTCCTTCATTCTATAAATCATTGTTAGTTGCAAGGAATACTTCATCATTCCTTGTCTTAGTAACAACATCATCATCTAAATTGTAATAAACTATTATTTCTTGTATCTTAAATTTCTCATCAATTCTCACATTTGCACTTTCCATAATAGCCTTAGTTCTTAGAATATAACATCTATAAGCCTTTCTTTTCAATTAAATAACCAAGGAAAATACTTTCATCACTACTAGCATCAAACTACCAATATCATCATCTTTTTTGATATAACACTTACTACCAAAAATTCTAAAATACTTAACTATAGGTAAGTGATCAAACCATAATTCATAAGGGGTCTTGTTTGTGTCTTTCCTAACTTGCACTTTCTTCATAGTGTAGATTGTTGTATTCACATATTCTCTCCAAAACATCTTGGATACATCACTCTCAACTACCATAGCTCTTGTTGCTTTTGTAACTAACTTGTTTCTTCTCTCTATTATACCATTCTATTCAGGGGTTCTCAGAGCTGATAACTATCTTTTGATTCAATTTTCTTCACAAAAGATGTTAAACTCATTTGAAGTAAACTCTCCTCCTCTATTTGATTTGAAACATTTGATCTTCATACTAGATTCATTCTCAACTTTATTCTTGAATATCTTGAACTTATCAAATACCTTAGTTTTATCTTTAAGAAATGCAACCCACATTATTTTAGAAAAGTCATCAATTAAAATCATGATATATCTTTCACCATATAATCCTTTAGTACTCGTAGGACTATTGAGGCCTATGTGTACAACCTCAAATTTTGTTGTAGTAGTAAAATTATTGCTAGGAAAAGAAGTTCTATTATGCTTTGCCAAAACACACTCCTTGCAGATTGTGTTAGTAGGTTTTACAATCTTAGGAAAATCTCTAACTACAAACATACTACTAGTCTTCACAATTCTATCAAAGTTTATATAACAAAATATCTTATGCCATAACCTACTATCATCTACCTTTGCAACCAAACATGTCATTTCAGTAGGATTCAACTAAAATAAATTACCTCTAGATCTAGTTCATTTTCCAATTCCCTTTCCATCTTTGTCTTTTGATCATGCATGTCTTTTCTGTGAACTACAACTAATAACCTATTGGTAAAAATATTATTCTTTTTTATTTTAACTCTTTAGCGCCTTAATTTGTGAACAACATATGATTACAACAGTTGGAAAGTTGCTTCTAAAAAGACTTACTTTCATCTAAATTATTGGGTACAACTCCTTATTGCAAAATTTGCAATGAATTTTGTTTACTCCTAAATCTAAATAGGGTATGTTCTTAACTAGAGAACAAGAGAGGTAAACCAATTCAAATCTATACAATATTTAACTCAAGCAAGAAATGATATTTTGAGGGTTGATTAAGTTTATGAACTCACACATCTTATGAACTCATGGTTAATATGTACTAAGGCTAACTAATCTATCTAGAAACTAAATTGTAGAGAGAGAGAGAGAGAGAGAGAGAGAGAGAGAGAGAGAGAGAGAGAGAGAGAGAGAGAGAGAGAGACGCTAAATTGAATGAAAACATCTAAAGGATCTCTTTTAAGCCTATAATGATAGTACTTATCATATTTAGCTTGTTGTTTCAAAATAGGGGAATGAATCTCTATTCGTTCCTCATTTCAATCTAGAATAAAGAGAAAACAAGCAATTAACAATTAATAGAATGGAATAGAAAATAATTGATACAAAATACCATTCAATTGACTCTACAACATCAAGTACTTCACACCAAAAACTAGCTGACCTTTTATTAATCTTTCATTATCATACATATAGGATTCGAAGATGACTATTACAATGGAAATTCAATCAGTTCATCTCCTCAAAAATGACAAATGGAAAGAAGCCAATTTATCTATTACAATGATTACATAAAGAAAAATGAAAAGGCAGAATATGAATCACTTTGCCTTCTTTCCTTTTTTCGCCTTTTCCCTATAGGCTTTGGTGGAAACAATGATTGGAATTAGCTCTTTGTGTTTATGGATGTGTACATTAGTGTATTTGAAGATCCATTTAGAATGCTCTTGAGATAGATCTTTAATAGTGCCCAACTAGTCATGTAATTCTTCCATGGCCATGTGCATGCTTCCATCAAACCTCTGAAGCTTAGAGATTCTATTCTGATGACTAGAAGTCATTCTTGTCAAATCATCTCTGAAATTGGAGAAATTTGTCTACATGACAGCTACTCCATTTATTTCCTTCCCTTGCCCACTAGACTATGAGTCTATATGAAAAACTCTTAGTAGTTCATAATCTCTATCTTACTCCTTTACCTTGACTTCAGTTTCTTTAAGTCCCTTGTCAGCCGCCATGATCATTTCAGTCTTGAACTATATGCTCTAAAACCACTTAGTTAGGGGATCATCTCCTTTAGGTAAAATATTTGCTTCAACAACCTCCTTTACCTTCATGTGGATGATCATCTTCAACAAGGAAACACAATCATCACTCTTGGTTTTCTCGGCAGCCAAGGTGGCTGTATTTGATGATATGTTATCTTTCTCTATTTCCAATCTTAATATCTCATTACCAATCTACTCTATAATGGAGAGTCCTTCCACCTTGATCCTCTCACTCCACTCTCTACCAATTTTCCCAAAATGCTTATTTTCCTAGAGCTGGGAGATAAATGCCTGAACATCTACAGTGGTGGGATCTCTAGTAATGGGCATCCCAGATATGCTTGCCAAAGGGGTGACTAATTTCCTTATGAAACCATTCAATTCTTGTATTTCTGCTTTCATCTAGACCTTTGACAACTTAAGGCTTTCCATCTATCCTTCGATCACCTCTGATTTTGGAATCATGTCTGTCCTCCCCAAGATCCACCGAATGCATGGTGAAATCATCTATAGTCATGTCCTCAATCCTTCCTTCTTTAGTAAGTTTTTCTATTTTCATTGTCAAATGCCCTATTTTAGGGTCTTGTCTAAGGATAGATAAGGTCTTTTGTTTCTTAACCTTACTCAATGAAAATCTAGAGTGGACATCAAGGGATAAGATATCCTTGTTTGGAGCACCTTCATCTTTCCTCTTTCTTTTTCTATAAAGGGTATCTTTCAACCATGAACATGTACCTATTACCTTTGAAGCTATCCCAATAGAATCTATGCTAAACATTTTCCTTTTGACTGGAGTGATTGCTTTTGTGGTCAAAGAGAAGGGATTCTTTTGGGCTTGTGAAACGAACTTTGAGGACTCTTGGCCTTTCTCCATCTCTGTAGTCTTCTTGGCTACCTCATCTAATTCAGTGGACTTGCTATCACTACTTCCTCCATCTCTTAAGTTCACTACCTACACATGAGGGCTTGGTAGGAGAAGTGAAACACTTGCAAATGGAATTGGACTACTATGAGGTGAGGGAATCAGAATAACAACACTATCTTTTAGTTCATCCATCTTCTTCTCAGCTTTTGGCTGGGCACCAATCATTGGGAGGGAGCCATCCTAACAAGTCTTAGCCATTGGGATATTTTTTTCTAGAGGTTGATCACCTCCACCTAATGGTTGAGCTAGTCCTTGAGTTATAGCCAAGGTTACACTTGATGTGCTACCTTGAGAGGGGGAAGTAGTGGTAGGTGTTGGAGAAGCTTGGTTGCGTGTGCTTTTACTTTGACTCCTTCTTGCTATAGTCCACTCAACCCACTTACAAATCCTTTTAATAATTTGGGCCATCATGACATCTAGCTCTTCTCTAGTATCCTCATTAGGCTCTGAGCTAATAGGAGCATTTCTTAGCTTTGTTAAATAGGTATTACTATACATATTCTACCTATCATCTTCCACTCCCTCTAAATTGATATCAACTTTATACATTTTCACTTGATCTACTATGAGTTTGGTGAAAGCATGATCATGGCTCTCAAATTCATACTTGTAATCAACCCATTAGTCTTCAATGGCGGTGATGTGTTTGATACCACTTCCAATCTACAACACCTCCCTTGCATATCCATTTAGATCAAACATGGGCCTCAAAACCTCATACATTTCCAATTTATATTCATCTCGAACACCTTTAACATGTTCTTTGCATCAAAATGGGACTCACAACTGAAAGCTCCCACCTTCATAGGAAAGTTGTAACCTTTCTTCTTTAGACTCCCAGTTAGCATGTTCACTTGAATCGCTTGCCTCACAAGCTCAATCAACACGATCATATTGATTGGATATCTTGATAGCTTCAAGGGGAATCAATCAAAAGATGCAAGACACAAATATGAAAATGATGAGAACTGGATAAAATAACTCCCAAACTTACTAATGGCCACCATAGCTTTGGGATTGAATCTCCTCTTTGGGCATCCTTGGAGCTCCCTACAAATTCTCATGGTAAATGCATGATTGACTCTTATATACTCTGCATAACTATTTTCCAATTGTAAACATGGGTCAAACTCATAAGACTTCATGTTATTAGGAAAATTTTCTACCCTTAGGAGACTCGACCATAATTTTAGAGAAGCTAACATGTAAATTAGAAAGGAGGACATGTAGAAGTTGTTGTAGAATTTTGTATCATGAAGAGCATTGGACAGAATCTCATTTACCTCATGAGCCCAATCAATGTATTGGGTGTCAAAGTAGATAACTTGTACCAAAAAGAAATATTGCTCAACAAAGTTTAAAGTTTCTACCTCAACTTTCAATCTGTGCAAGAGAACTAGGATGTCAACAATCTTAGGCTTGAGATTAGTACTGAAAAGTGTTTTAGGAACCTTACCCTTTATGCTCCGTGGTTTTTGGAACCACAATTGCATGATTTCCTTTCTCCAAATTATTTTCTTCATGGAAACATTTGAGATGGCTCCACTAATTTTCAAATCTAAAAAATCCTCCTGCTTTGAAACTCAAAGCCAATTTACCATAGTTTGCCTATTAATGGATATCAATATTGTGTCATCTGGTAATACAATCTATCTAGTGTCTGGGTTATAATGACTTATGCATTCATATATCAACTCCAGAGCTTGGACTGTAACTGTAAAACTTTTTGCTTTGACTAGCCCACATCCTTAGACCTTCTTAGTAGTGGGATGAATAGGCTCTGATCTTACTCTCTTTGGAAATCTTGCATGTCATAGAAATGAAGAGAATTGTCCGTGAAATTCTACAGTGAAGACTTGATTCCATTCAATCCATTGAAACCCACAAATCTAGTTGTCATTCTGTTTGAAACTAAATTTTAAATCTAAAAAATGAAAGGAATATAAAATGTGTGGATACTAGATTTTTGAAAAAGTAATGCAATTTTAACAGAATAACAGTTCAAGAAAGAGCTGTAGTTTTGTAATTTTTCATGTTTCCACCTATATAAGAGCTTTAATTCATTTGTTGATCTTCATAATTTGTGCCACACAAATGAATTAAAGGAGCAATCCATTGGAAAAGTAAATGCATGGCTTTAACGGGTATCTAGGTATCTTTTCACTATTCTATTAGCCCAATAGTAAATTTCTATCTCCCATACTTACTTTCCCATTTTCCATTAAGTTTTGAGAAGTTATGAACATAATATTCTATAAGAAAATATCCACTAAATCAAATTCTTCTTAATAGATTTTTCTTGCAATAGTTAGATTATTTCCATTATCATCTTAAGATGTTTTGCACACGAAATGTGGGTTCAATCCACTTACAAACTTGATTTTCTTTAAAATCTGGAAAATTGTCCTCATGGGTTGAAAACCCGCCTAGGAGAAGACAATTTCCATTTCTCTGCATAGGCTTTGCTTTTAACTTTACCTTTTGATTATGTTTACTCTTGAGTTCAGAAATGTAGAAAAATAGTGTGCAAAATCATTAGGGGCCCACCTTTTGTTTCTTTTCCCTCAGAATTACAAATTTTGTGGGGAACAAACTTCATGGTTTAAAAACCTATCGAGGAGAAGTCAGTTTCTAGTTTTACATGTGGAATGATTATAAGAGCTTAAATGAATCCTAAATACTTCCTGAGATAGATAATTGTTAGAGGAGCATTGATTTGTCATAGGGCACCATATTATCCTCTTATTTTGACCCGTATGTATCATTTGGTGCTCTTCACGAGAGATCGCCTTCATGGGTTGAAAACCCACAGAGGAGAAGATGAAATCTAGATTTCCACAAGCTTCTATTCTCATGGAGAAAATAATGGACCACAAGCAAATATAACTCTTGCAAATAATCTTTGCATATTTTGTGAATCTCCATTAGATTAGGTACTAAGCTACCCACAACATCCCTCAACTCAAAGGAAAAACCATCTAGGTATGAAATGTGGAGAAAGGGAAAATGAAAAATCTGATGAAGATCCCTTCTACCTAAGGGGACTTAGACTTGAATACACCCAAGACCTTACTAAAGCATAAATTTCCACTTTACAAATTGATTAGAGGATGAAAAGTGGGGCAACATAACCTTTTCCCACTAGTTGTCCAACACTCAAAACATTGTGCTTCAAACCATCAAAAAAATATACATCCTTAGTGTTAGTTTTACCATCAAGAGTTATAGATCCAATACCTTTAACTTGGCATTTTGCATTATTTCCAACTCTAACAATGCCTCCATCCTGACTTTTGAAGTCAACAAACTTTTTCATATCACCAGTCATATGATATGAACAACCACTTTCAATTATCCAATCAAATTTATTTTGAACTTGTGACACCAAAGCTATTTTCTCTGGGATTTCTTGTTTAATAGCTACAAATCCAATTTCATCATCACTAGCACTTACTACTTGTTCATTAGAATCATCTTCTTCATTTTCATATAGAAACTCTCTATCTCTTCTAGGTTTGTAATTTCCTTTATAAATTTTCTCTCTTTTAGGACACTTAGATGCATAATGACCAAATTCATTACAAGTCCAACATTTAAAGATTTTCTTACCATCTTTTTATCTTCTTTCCAAAAGGGCTAATCCTTCTTCAATATTTCTATCCTCATCAGATCTATTGTTGCTAGCAAAATCTCCTGTAGCACTTGTGCTCCTTGATAGACTAGGTCAAATATTCAAGGCACTTAAAGCTATCTGTGTTCTGGTCAATTCTCTAGACTATCTAAGGTCATTCTCAACTACTTCAAGTCTTCCAAGCGACGTCTCCTTTGTGAAATCTTTTGTATGAGATATCAACAACTGTATCATTTCAACTGTTGGCTTAAATGGAAGTCTTAAGCTCTTTAATATCTTCCATATCACCTCATCATCTTCTTTGGTTCCTCCTTGAGATCTAATACCTATAGTAATTTTTGGTATCCTACCTACATATGTTCTTATAGATTGATCTTTCATCATTTTAGCCTCTTGAAATGCACAAATACAACTTTGTAGCCTCAACTTCTTAGAATGTGCATCACCTTCAAAACTAGTTTCCAAACCTTTCTAAATCAAATGTGAAGTAACAAGTGACTTTACCTAATTGTATTCAATTTCAAGAAGTTTAGTCAATAGTGATTCTCTAGCTCTCATGTTGCACATAAAAAGATCTCTTTCTTCTTCAGCACAAGTTTTTAAATCCTTTTCAGCAATGGTTGTCTTTGCTAATTTTTTCAAGATCCAATATCCCAGATCCATATACAACAGATGTGTCTTCATCTTTTCCTTCCAACTATCATAATTTGTTCCATCAAACTTTAGACTATCCTTCCTTAACATTCTCACCATTGATCTCCCAAAGTTATTAAACTTTATCTTCAAGGACTTGATGCTCTGATACCACTTGTTAGAGTGGGGTTGCCTATTGCACCAAAAGAATAATTTTTACCAACTTGATCTTTCCACATTTCTTCTATCAAATACCATAGAAAACTACTATATTGACATCGATGACAAATATAGTCATGAATATACCATATCTACAATACTCCCTCGTAGAAATATCATCAACATTCATGCTTCCAATAGTTTCAAATTACAATTTATTTCTATCTCATATCAAGTGGGTCATCACATTGCTAGATAACATTTAATATTTTCCTACGGTCATCAATATCGAGCCTCCACTTACATATTCTAGGTCCTTACAATGGATGAAGAGTTAGACTAGTGGTAACAAAATGGTTGCTATACTGATATACCTTATTGTTAAGTTAATAATCAGTGAAATGAATCCCATTCTTAAGTACTCTATTTTGTTTCAAATATGTTCCTTGTATAACAATAGAATATGTACAATGGTCAATCAAATAAATCAATAAATTTGAATTAATAAAAAACATAGATGTATATACATGTACATTATTCAACTATATACTAACCTATAGGAAGCATAATTCCATCACTTATTTTAGTCTCTGTTAGCTTCTCTCTTTGTATGGTACAACACAATAAATAATAGCGAACACCTTCTACATTTTCATATTCTACCATGACTTTGAAAACATTTCCATGCAAAGTATATATATATAAATTCCATGTGTCATGTACATGAGCATATATATATATAAAATAAATTAACAAAAATTATGAAATAAATACTTTTGTATGTATATACATACATGCCAACTCTGATCAATCTTGAAATATGGTCATAATCACTAGAAATAAATGGAATATCATCATAGTTTTCATCCTCAAACTCATTCATATTGGTAACATCTAGTGGCACCAAAGTCCATTCACCCACATATTTAGATGATGCAGGAGCATCTTGCATGGGAAACTTTATTTTTAAAAAAATGGAGGAGAGAGAAAGTGAAAAAAATTAGAGGAAAAATAATAATACATAAAAAAGGAAAAAAGAGGAAGAAAAAAAGGGAATTTCTATTTTTGAGGTGCTTAGGTGGCATAAATAGAAAAATAAATAAAAATAGTTGCCATTCCATTTATCAAGGTGTGTAGGTAGAATTCTAGAAGTTTTTGGATATTTAATTAAATCATGCATTTAATATTGTTGGGCCACATGGTGGTGCTTAGTTGTATTTGGGTGGGAATTAAATATTTTTTGAAAGGTAGTTGCATTTACCTTATATCCAACATTGGTTGTGTTAGTAACATCTTGGGTGCAAATTGCCTATTTAAACAAGGCATATGAGCATTTCTAATCAAGCTTCAACGTGTGAAAGCTTCAAGGTGTGATCACTTCTTAGTAGAAGCTTGGAGAGAAGGAGGAAGCTAAAGGACAAGTTTTCCTAAGTTTGTGGATAGAGTGCCGAATGTCAGGTAGTTTATAGCAGGATAGGGGTGGAGTTGTGAATTCGTGAGAAGAGCTAGTTGCTACAATTTAGAAACAAGGAGGTTGCTTGGTGGCTTGTGAGCACAAGTTGAGATCTTGGAGATTTCTACTAGAGTGTGGATCTAGAATAGCTAGTGTTTGGATTGGATCTTGAGGGATCTTGCAGAACTATTAATTGCTTTGTATTTGGCCATAATCAGGAAGGCCTTACAGCTTGACACATTGCATGTAACAATTATTTTAGGAATAAAGAGTTGTGATTTAATATCAGATCTTGCATTATTATTGTGTTTATGCTATATGGTTATTTTTTGGGGGCTAGGGCATCTCCTTTGAGGATCCTCCTATCTTGCATTGCATCAAGTGGTATTAGAGCACAATTATTCCTCAATGTGTAGATAGATCATCGAAGTTGAGGCAATTTGCACCAGGACCTTGGGAGGACATGAAAATTCATCGATGGATGCAAAGATGCAAGACTAATCTTGTTGAGACATGATCATAGAGAGTTTTTGGATTACAGATCTGTGGTCCTAGACTTGTGATGTGGTTCCTGATTATTCGTGCAAATTGATAGGTTGTGATCTTAGTTGCAAACAATTTGAAGTTGTCACAAGGAGCATGGGAAGGATTTGTTGCAGAGGGTTTACGAAGATCTTGAGAGATGGCTCTGAGAGGATTGGACCTTGAGATGATTGAGAATCTTTGTGATGTGGTGGAGAGGAATTTTTCTAAGATGTCTGATCAGTTTGAAGCTAGTTTGGTTGATCGAACTAAGAAACTGGTGGCTTAGTTTGAAACTAGTTCAGATGATCGAGATAATGATAGGATGAGGAAGGCATTTCATAGATTTTTGTGGAGCTGGAGTCTACCGATCTGAAAGAGAGCTATTTGGCTGGTTAAGAGACTTTTTCATGAGAGAAGATGGTATAACAAGGTTGATGTGGAAGAGTTGGTTTTGTTGATCAGTTTGTGGAGCCTAATATAGAACCTACAAAGAAACTAAAGGTTGTTACTGAAATATTCCTAACCTTATTGATGTTGGGATGAAGATCAATTTTCATGATCAATTGGTTGGGTCTGACATGGAAATTGCAGAGCACTTGGTCATGGATGGTCCAATTGTTGTTGGTGATGACTTGTATGTTGCAGAGCATCTTGTTGTGAGCAATGAGACTGCGAGTGTTGTGAGTTTGGCATATGTTGTTGAGGAGTTACATATTGTTTTTGATATGGATTTTGTTGTTGTTGGTGTGGATTCACTAGTTGTTGATATGGATGAGGATTTTCTAATGAAGCATTATGCTTAGTTTTTTTTGTGGGAGTGAGCATGCTGATTGGATGGTTGACATTCTAGCATTTGACATATGGATGCAAATGTGGAAGATTTGCATGTTGGTTTTCTTGTCCCTATTGAGGTGGAAACCTTTGGTGAAGATGAAGATGGTTGCAAATCTTTCTTTTGGCATCAAAGTGTGGGGCACACTTTTCTATCTATCAAGGGAGTTCAATGCACGAGCATCTTAAATGGGACAACATATAATAAAAAAAAATGAAGGAGAGAGAAAGTGACAAAAATTAGAGGAAAAATAATAAAAAATAGAAAAGGGAAAAAGAGGAAAAAAAAAAGGGAATTTCTATTTTCGAGGTGCTTAGGTGGCGTAAATAGAAAAATAAGTAAAAATAGTTGTCATTCCATTTATTAAGATGTGTAAGTGAAATTCTAGATGTTTGTGGACATTTTATTAAATCACGCATTTAATATTTGTTGGCCCACATAGTGGTGCTTAGCTGTATTTGGGTGCGAATTAAATATTTTTTGAAAGGTAGTTGCATTTACCTTTTATCCCACATTGGTTGTGTTGGTAACATCTTGGATGGAAAGTGCCTATTTAAGCAAGGTGTATGAGAATTTCTAATCAAGCTTCAATGTGTGATCTCTTCTTAGTAGAAGCTTAGAGAGAAGGAGGAAGCTAAAGGGAAAGTTTTCTTGAGTCTATGGACAGAGCACCGAATGTGAGGTAGTCTATAGTAGGATTATGGTGGAGTTGCAAGTTTGTGAGAAGAGCTAGTGGATATGGTTTAGAAACAAGGAGGTTGCTTGGTGGCTTGTGAGAACAAGTTGAGATCTTGGAGGTTTCTACCAAAGTGTGGATCTAGACTAGCTAGTGTTTGGATTGGATCTTAAGGGATCTTGTAGAACTATTATTTTTTTTATATTTGGTCGTAACGGGAAGGCCTTATAGCCCAACACATTACATGTAACAATTATTTTATGAATAAAGATTTGTGATTTGATATCAGATCTTGCATTTTTATTGTGTTTTTGCTATGTGGTTATTTGTTGGGGGCTATGATATCTCATTTGGGGATCCTCCTACCTTGTATTGTGTCACCATGTTCTTGATTAATGCAATCATCATAGTTTTCATCAATACAATCAGGACAAAAAAATGAGTATTCTCTTGTGTACAATGACCACACATTACTATTTGCACTCATAACTGAATGTAAAGATTGTGTCTTCTCTACTTGCTTGCATGCATGCATGCATTAATCTTCTATTAACACCTGAATGTAATATACATACATACATATAAAAAATGAGTTTTAAAAATTATTGTACCATAATTTAGTTATCACATAATATATTAAATATAAAATTGATTCAATTATAATATTCAAATTAATTTATACCTGATACCTCCCAAAACACTCTGAATGGTATGACTTGATCTGCTTGTGATGAAATGTTATCTGTATTTGTTGGCACTATAAAATGTATTTTTCACCACTCAAACACATCATGAGAATTATTAATATGATATCCTATATATTTCATTTGATACTTTCTTAAAGCATGTTTGATACAAGCTCATGCACCATCATGCTTACCCTTTCCATGTCCACTCTGGAGAAAACTCCAAATGTGTGGTACATTAAGGTATCGATGATATCTACATAATGCATAAAATGGTCTAGCTGATTTAAATTGTGTTGCACATCCATCTAACTATACAAAATGTTTTTCCATTTTTATGCCTTTTTTTTTTCAAATAATAAAAAAATGTCTTAAAAAAATGTTCCACAAAATGTGTGTCGTGTTCTTTGTCATCACTAGTGTAAAAGTGATACTCTTATTAAATGATTCATGCTTGATCTATACTTTCCACACCATCCATGTCAATTTGTGCATGTTGATAAGACACTTGAACCATAGTTGTAACTTGTTCTATATAGTAATATTCTACTTGAAGTTGTTTTTGAGAAATAAAGGAGTAATTCTCTGCAAAGTCAGAAATGGATAAAATTGTCCCCAATGGGAAAGTTTCTCTCAATGTTTGAAACTATTATGCTTGCCACTTAGCTAAAAAGACATTATGTATATATGGTTGAATCAATTTACAAATAATTTACATAAATTCTCTAGTAGGCATGTCATCCTCTACATATTCCAAACTTGTTGATTCTTTTCCAACTTTTGTTTTTGACTTTATGTACTTATATCACTTACATGTTACCATCCTTGTCATATCAGTATCTTCATCTCTCAAAGGAAATTTGGTTAGGATACCACATGTTTCACAAGTTCCTCTTATGCAATCTATTTTTCCTATTGCATGATCATTTGGTTTATCACATAAGATTGATGTTATGAATTGGCTTGGCCATTTATGAAAAGAATTTTGAGAACCACCACTATCTTCTATCATCTTTTTAAACCCTTAATAGTAAAAATAAAATTCAAAATGATATCAACAACAATATGTTTCTAAAGATCTATTTATATTCACAAAATAGGGTTTGAATCTTTCAAACATTGTTTGTCCAATCTTTTTATTAGGATTTAAATTACAATATGAGAGATACAATTCATGTTGCATGACATCCAACCAATATTTTGCATGTTGAAGATACTCCTTACGCCCAATTGGTGTAGGAGAACCTATCAAAAAGCAACAAATAGGATACATAAGGATGAAATACTTTAGCTTTTAAATGTATTTTGAATCCATTTGATTCAATGTGTAAGGCTAAATTAAGCCATTTGTAATAGATTGTCAAAATTGTCTAGTATGGTCAAATTTAATAAATTCATTCATGGGTAAAATATCATAAAATGTCATATATAGTATATTTTGATATGTTAGTAGGGCTTTTATAAAGTTTCATGGTCATTTATGGGAAAATGCAAAAATTTTCAAAAATGTAATAAAATATTGTCACAAAGATTTGACAATATGTAAAGTTGATGTAAAGAGGAAGGTCAAGAATCATAGAAGGTAGAAAATAGGTTAAATCAAGTTAAAAGGCATTAAAATATCATGTATTGGTCATTATTTGTATATTTTAATGGCTAGAGAATCTAGAAGAAGATGTGAAACAAAGAAAAGTTTGTATTTGTAAGTTTTATGACATTTTTTTGTGTAAATTTCTAGAAACCTGACTGTTTTTTATACTAGTAAAAATTCATATGAAACGATAAAAACATGAAATTTATATTTATAGAAATTTATTTGAATTATATTTCTTTTGGTTTTTGTTTGGTCAAATTTCATTAAGTTTTGCAGAAGTTATGGTCATTTTGGTGACTGCAACTATGAATCTATCCTAGTTTGTTGATTCGGTTACAAATTTGCAAAATGTGCAATATTGTCTTGATAAGTTGTGGAATTGTGATTATTTGATTTGTGAGTTATTTTATTATTGCATAAAATTGTTATTAGATCTCAGAAAAAGGTATGGGAAAAGGTGAGTTGTGAATTTGTGTTTGTTGTGATAGGTTGAGGAGAGAACTTGTAGATTGGCTAAAAGACTAGGTTGAGTGGAGAGAACCTGGATAGGAGAAGATGTTCACATCAGGAGATTTATATCATGATAAGAGGATATTATTAGATACATGGATTTAATATTTGGTTTTTTTTAATAAAAAAGAAGAAGAAGAAGAGGCAAAGAAAAGAGAGTAGGAGAAAAAAGGAAAAAAAGAGAAGAGGAAGCTAGAATAAAACAAAAGATAGGAGAGGAAATAAAATTCCTAACGAGGAAACTTAAAAAAGGGGAAGACACTTTAGAGAGACTAAAAGAGGAATTGTAGAAAAATATGGACAAGGAAAATAGTGATTTGGAGCAACCATTTATTGAGGATACAAAGGCATGTGAAGATGGAACAGAGAACTTGGTTACCTATGAAGAGAAGAGTTGTCCATTGGAAGGAAAAAGTGAAAAAATTAATGCTAATATAAAAAGTTTACATAAAATAATTATTAATGAACCTTATAATGAAAAGGTTCTTGAAGATAGGAAAGAGATTGCAATGGTAGTTTTTGATGATCCTTATGACGAAAAGGTTCATAAAGATTGAAATGAGATATATGTGATGGTTCTTCATGGAACCAAGAGGTGGCATTTAAAGTTAACTAAGAAAGTTGTATGGCCTATCAAAAGGATAGTAGTAGTAGCAATAAAAAATCTCATGATGAACCCAAGAGGATAGAGAAGTCTCAAATAGTGATGAATTTGTCTCCAAGCATGGAGATATTGCGGCATAAAATCATTGAAAAATGGATGCAAAGGCTTCTATAGTGATTCAAATTGATGAATTGATATATGAAGAAGTCCCATTTATTTTTTCTAATCCATTTATTGTAGGTCTGTAGGTGTTCTACTTAGATTATTATGTGGAAGAGGTTTATCAATGTATGAAAATTGACTTGGGTACTTGGAAAGAGTACAAACAACAAATACTAATGAATTGGAAGATAGGAAAGAGGAAGGACAATCTTTCCTAGTTTGTTGATTCAATTAAAAGTTTGTATAATGTGCAATATTTCCTTGATAAGTTATGGAATTGTGATTATGTGATTTGTGAGTCCTTTTATCCTTGCATCACCAATCCTCTTCTTGATGTTATCTTTTCTATTTGGCGAAGGACGAGTATTGTCAATCCAAAATTGAATGACCAAGTTTTTAACTGTTTCCACAATCCTATCAGATCGAGGAATTCTACACATTAGTACCCAATTTCCTTCTAATATACTATCATCCAAATTGTTTCTCCATTTTAGGTAATGTAATATCATCTTTTGACTATACCAAATATGAGATGGTAGTGAAGAGATCTAAATTTTTTGCCATAATTTCTTATTTAAAACATATGTCAGTATCATTCTTAATGTAATGGATTTATCTACAAATCTAGTTTTTTTCCCAATGGAATGTAACCCTTCCTTAACACTTTCAACAACATCTTTTTGTAGTTTAGAAGTCTTCCTCTTTTTACACTTGTATCTATACCCAATAGTTTGAATGGCTCTTTAATTCATCTTTAAGATGTGAAATTGATAATAGTAAAGAGTTTTCTCCATTGTATCAAGATTCTCAAATTGTGCAATTATTTTTTTAGACTTTTTATTCAATTTCCTCTTTGTAGTATGTGTAGGTTGACTAGCATATTCTCTCAATTTTTCCACATTCATTTCAATTAAATGATCTATGTTTCTATGATTAATTTTTCTCTTCAAAATTTGAGCTAGATTAACATTCTCCTTTGTTGTTTGATCTCGGGTTGCAAGAAAAATTAAAATAAAGACTTAAGATACAACTTTTTTTTAGGGTCCACATATGTGTATATACATAATAAATGAACTATTAAATACAATTTTATCAAACCTTTAGATGATCCTTCTTTGATGTCCATTTCTTCATCTTCAATTTCCTCATGTCCAACATTTTCATCACCTACTACTACACGTGCATGATATAACAAATAAAATCAAGAAATTTTGTAAGGGGATTTGTCTCTAAAATTAAAAATAAAAGATATAAATTTTGCCTCTAAATAGGTAGAAATCTAGAGAGAGATGGTACTTGAGAGAGATGTGTGCATACATACATGTTTGAACTTAGGATGAACCTTCTCTAACCTTAGTAGGTTGTTCTATTTCACTAAGTCCTAAGTAAATTCATAATGTAAAATAACATAATTAGAATGTACCCTAATTCTAAATATTCATAATTTAAAAACCATAATGTAACAAACTCTAATTCTAAATTTTTATAATTAAATAAAATCTAATCCTAAATATTCATCATTCAATAAACCCTTAATATTAAGTTAATAGTAACCATAAGTTTATATTTACCATATTCCTAATTGGATAAACCCTAATCCTAACTATATACATACAAAAAGTCTACAATACGATTGTACACTATATGAACTAAATATGCATTGGAAAAAATATTGCACATCTATATCTTGCCTCCTATAGTAGCCTACTAAATTTTTTTGACGATTTTCATCTTCTTCTTCATCAAGTCTTCTTCATGAATATTTTCTTTCCCTTTTACCTTTATTTCCCATGTCGGAAATTTTTCTTCCAAAATTCTAAAATAGACAAGTTGTAAAATATTCCTCCCTCCCAATTGAAGTGTGAATTATCAGATTGGATTTTAATGTTACAATTGAAAAAAAAAAATTATATGACAATTTTTATTTCAGAAAAGAATAATCCTAAAGGCCAACCTTATTTTTGATCGAAACTACCTAATGTAGTTTTCATCAAAAGTAAGGTCAGCCCATTTAACCATGGGGGTTAAGCTTTCTTAGTTTCAATAGAAACTAGACAATTTGGTTTCAATTGAAACTAATGTTTTTAGTTTTGATAGAAACTTAGTTTCTATTGAAACTAGGTAAATATGGGTCTTTCCCAAGTGTAAGAATATTTCTAGTGTTTTCATGGGTTCCATTCTCAATTACCAAATATAGATGGAGCACTAAAGTCATGTCATTTTGCATGATAGAAGTACTCTGAATGAGCTTTCTAATGACTATGAATTTTTTGCATTTTCAATTTTATAAGTATATGTTTTTGCACATGAATTAAATAGAGGTTTTCTATAAAAAATAAACCTATAAATTGGATGCTCGTGGAAAAATAGTACCTAAGAGAAAAAAAGTTTTAAACTACGGTCTTCATATTTGAGTCCTCTTTCAATCAAGAAAGAAATTTTAAAATTGGGTAAATATAGAATAAGTTACATGTGTCAAAAGAAATGTATGTCCAAATTTGTTTTAGCTCAAATTTAAGCTCTAATAAAATATGAAATATTAAGGATAAAGACATTAGATCACTTCCATGTTTTTGGTATGGATGTTAACAAACTAAATTCGAAAGAATTGCATTGATATCTATTGTAGAAAAAGAGTTATGTGTGTCAAAAACGATGTTACTTTTTAAAAATTAGGTTTTTGATAACATACCAATTTTCTTGGGAGAAAAAGTAATTCAATCAAATCAATTCAAAAAAAAATTAAAAAAAAAATTTGGATTCTGAATACAAAATCCTAAAAGACTCTAATTTAGACAAAAAAGTGTAACCTACTATTGTAGGTTCACCTGCTACACCATTAGGGTCATCCCGATCTATACCACATGCATCATCATCACATGCACCATTAGAATCATCCCATCCCATTGTTAGCATGAATTTTGATGATACTACATTGGGGGAGAATACTAAGCATTAGGGAGTATTGATATGTTGCATTCATGACTATGTTTGTCATTGATGTCAATAGAGCAGCATTTTTATAAATATTGGAAGAATAGAAGTCAAAGATCTTATGTTGCATAGTAAATGAGTAAGGGTTAAGTGATGCGTAGTTATGGAAATATTCCTGAGAGTTGTTAGAAATGCGGGTTGGGGGGCACGGGAGGGGGGGTGGTGTGAATCAGTTATTCAAGGTCCAAATGTCCTATTCAAACTTTTCACTAAGAATAGTGAACCCATTCAAACATTCATTCATCCAAGCTTTAAATTTTCTAATTAGCAAGTTACTATAAATCAACATGAAAGAATAACACATAAGAAATAAACACATAACACAGTGATTTATGTGGAAATCCAATTTGAAAAAAACCACCAATAACATGCTACTGCATTCTCACTCTTCTAAAGTGATGCCCTGTGAAAGGCCTACCCTGTTAAAGACTTACAACACACTATTAAATGTGACCTTCTTAGAGGATTTAGCCACCCTATTAGAAGTGGGTCTAGTTAGAGGACTTTAGAACATTCACTTGGAATGCCACCCTATTAAAGGATTTACAAATGGCTATTAAACCAACCTAAGTCCATGGGATTTTTAGATCTAATACAATTGCTAGAGAGTATTATAAAATATTTGACCTGACTACAACATACAACTTATCTTGTAGATCTCAGATCACTTCTCAACTCATACCCTTGCCTGACCTTCAATCTTTGCAACTCTAACAACTTTCCCTCCTTTCAAGCTTAGTTTCCTTGAGTCTCCATGCTCAATGTACCAGTGTAATCATCTCTTCATGACCACTTGTAGAAGTAGAGCTTCTATGCTCTTCTTTCTCCTAGATGTCTTCTCCTTGACACCCTTCCAACCACTTCACAGATTTGGCTCTTTAGCAACAATGGTATCAAAAACTCTTTGCTTCTTGGTCTATGAATCCTTAAATAGAAGTCTTGGAGTTCTTTTTCCTGCTTGATTCTTCCATTCTTTAATTTCAATTTCCATTGATTAGGTAGGATTCATTGCATCTAACCCATATTTTATTTCCTCTAGAAACTTCTTGAATAATCCTTTAGAATTTTCTCAAAAATGGTTTACATAGGATTCTGTGCCACTAACTCATCATTCTTATCTTCCAACTCGTTCACAAAATTCAATGTAACCACTTTGTCAGCTTAGATTTGGTGAATCTTTATCATTTGAAATAATGCAATAGCTCAGCACTATTGAAATACCAATGCTTGGCACATACTATGTTACTTGGCATCAATTGTGTTTTTTTCTGATGCTCGGCACCTGAATATCACTCAACACCAAGAATTTTTTGATGCTCGACACCTAATCTTCACTTGGCACCTGAAGATCACTCGGCGCACACTAGAATTTTATTGTTACTTGGCTCCTAATGAAAATTTTATCGGCTTCAACTAACTTGCTTGAAACCCACTAATGATTTTAATTTAAGCTTTGCATTTCTCCTTGCTACAACATCTTCCTCCAATGTTTCTAAGTGTGACCAACCTTTGTATCTTTGAGTATGCTATCAATACATCATTTAACCATTGTCTTAACTGATCCTTGTACTTCATTACAACATCATAACTCAACATTTCCCTTAGGTGCTCTTATTCCATCTTGTTGATCAAATCCTCTTCATCAATCAACTAAGTGATAGTACTTAGATCTTATAAAAAAATGGCATTCCTAAAAGTAGCAGGTTTGACATCAATGGCAAAACAATGATTAAAAACATTCTTTTAACAACAATCTCCCTCTTTGATCTTCAATAATGATCTTTGCAATCAAATTTTCAACAATCTCCCTCTTTGGCATTGATGGAAAACCAAACTAATCAACCATTAGACTAAACTATTCAACCACAAAATTACTTGGTTAGAATAGTAAGTCAAATGCCAAAAAGTAAACTGTAACTTCACATCTCCTTCTACTATTCTGATTGCTTCATCTCTGTTTCTCCCTCTTTGCTATTGCATCCTTGTTCTTTATTTTTCTCCCTCTGCATTTCTCAACTTCTGTTGTTCTGATCAACTTCTCCCTCTATCTTCATTTGATCACTAGATCGTCAGCATGTAATCAGTTTCTCACAACTTCCCCTATTAATCATTTTTTTGCTATTTCTCCCTCTTTGACAACAATCCCAAAGACATATTAACATCTTAATATGTAAATGTTTCTTATACAGGTTAGTTTAATTTCTTCCTCTATCACCTTGCTTGTGACTGATTTGAAACTTTAGCATATCTACTACTTTAGGCATGAATCCTAAAGTAAACATCCTCTGCATCAATGTGTAAAATATTCCATATTTAGCTCATTTGATGTAGGGCATTCTTTCTTTTGCTTCAAGTAGCGTTAGCTAGGGGTATCACCCCTAACTTACCTCTAAGATACTCAAAAGCATCTTTAGGTAGTGCTTTTATGAAGATGTCAGCAATTTGTTCGTTTGAGCTAACATATTCCATCTTCACTTGTTTTTCTTCCACCAACTCTCTTACATAGTGATACTTGATTGCAATGTTCTTGGTTTTAGCATGCATTACTAGATTCTTTGATATGTTAATAGCACTTGTATTATCACAATAAAGTATCACAAACCTAGTTAGCTCTTCCTTCATACCTTGCAGAAAATGTTTGATCCATACAATATTGGAGTAATTTATAGCAGCTGCAACGTAGTCAACTTTAGTAGTGGACTATGAGGTGTAGTTTTACATTTTTCCGGTCCATGTAATTAATCTTTTTCCTAAGAAAAGTGCTCCTCCATTGGTGCTTTTTCTATCATCAATGTTACCTCCCCAATCTGCATCAATATAGGCTCTTAGTTCAAACTTTTCACTCCTCTTATAGTACAAACCAAAGTCATCAATTTCTTTTAGGTATCTTAGTATTCTCTTTACTGCCATTAAGTGATTTTCTCTTGGATTTGCAAAAAATCTTGCTACTATTCCAACAACTAATGCAATATCTAGTCTACTATGTACAACATATTGCAACTTTCCAATGATTGACTCATACAATGTCTAATTTACTTCAGTAGATTCATCATTCTTTGATAGCTTATGTCTAGTTGCCATTGGTGTGCTGACTGGTTTTGACTCTTCCAACCCAAATGTTTTGAGTATCTCCTTGATGTATTTGGATTGGGTCACAAATATGCCATGCTTCAATTGATGTACTTGTAATCCAACAAAGAATTTTATTTCTCCAAACATTGACATCTCAAATTCATGCTTCATTTTATCAACAAATTTTTTTCAAAGAACATATTTTCCTCCAAATATTATATCATCAACAAAGATTTTTGATATCAAAATATCTTTACCTTCTTCAACTTTGATGTACAAGTTGATGTTGTGATCTTTTCTCTCAGATCCTATCATCACAAGATATTTGTGTAGTCTCTCATACCATGCTCTTGGTGCTTGCTTCAATCCATAAAGTGCTTTGTGCAGTTTGAAGACCATGTCCTTGTTTTTCTCATCAACAAATCCATCTATTTGTTCTATGTAGACTTTCTTTCCTATTATACCACTCAAAAAAGAAGACTTCACATCCATTTGGTAGACTTTGAAAGCTTTATATGTAGCACATGCAAGTAATGTTCTTACTCCTTCCATTCTTGCAACAGGGATAGATGTTTTCCCATAATCCAATCCTTCTTCTTTTGTATAGCTTTTGCAAACTAGTCTGGCTTTGTTTCTTATTATCTCACCATTCTCATCAAGTTTGTTTCTAAAAACCCATTTGGTACCAATCACATTCTTATCAGCTAGTCTAGGAACTAGATACCATGTTTTATTCTTTTCAATCTTGTCTATCTCCTCTTCCATGGCTTTATACCAATCATCATCTTGTAGTGCATCCTTCACTATTTTAGGTTCAATCTTGCTTAGTAGACATGATTCATTCCTTAGTCTATTCCTTGTCATTGTTCTGGCATCTTTGTCACAAATGATTTGATTTGTAGGGTGATGTCTTCTCACATACTTGGCTAATCTTGGTTCAGTCCTTCTTTCCATGTTTGATCCTTCAACTTCAGTGTCATTTTGTTCTTCTACATCTGGCACTTCATCATTCCTCTCATGTATACTATTTTTAAAATTAGAATGAGCATTTTCTAAATTCTATAGCTTTGTTTCTAAATGTAGCTTGGCATTCACAGGTTGAGACTCGGTAGATACTAAAATTTGTTTCTTATTCCCAACTTGATTTGCAGCATTATCTTCAACTACTATTCCTTCATAGAAGTATACAAAGGATCTATAATCCTCTAATTACTTGGACTCATCAACCTGAACTTCTACATGCTCATCAAAATTTACATTTACACTTTTCACAATTTTGTTAGTGTTAGTGTTTAAACACTTATATGCTTTTCTTCTAGTGGAGTATCCAAGGAATATGCCTTCATCACTTTTTGCATCAAACTTCCCATTTCTAGTATCTTTAAGAACATAGCATTTAAAACCAAATACATTAAAATGTTTAACATTGGGTGAATGACCATACCATAATTCAAAAGGTGTTGCATTTGTACCTTTCTTGACTTGAACTCTATTTAGTGTGTAGACTGCATTACTTACAACTTCTCTCTAGTACTTTAGTGCAACATTTCTCTCCATCATCAGGGTTCTACCATAGTCAATCACTAACCTATTCCTTCTTTCAGCAATAACATTCTATGGTGGAGTTCTTAGTGCTGATGTTTGCCTTTTGATACCTTTTTCACTGTAGAATATTTCAAATTCTTTTGATGTGAACTCACCTCCTCTGTTTGACCATAGGCACTTCAAGTTCTTTCCTATTTCCTTCTCAACTCTAGCCAAATACCACTTGAATATTTGAAATGCATTATATTTTTGCTTTAAAAAAATAGTAGTCATCATCTTCGAATAGTCATCTACAAATAGCATTATGTATCTATCTCCTAGGTAGCTTTGCACTTCTATTAGACCACATAAGTCTGTATGAACTACATCTAGTAATTATTTGGAAGTGTATGTTTTTCTTTTGAAACTAGACTTAGTCATCTTCCCTAGTTGACATTGTTTGCACATTGTGTTTTCAGGTTTCTTCAACTTGGGCAACCCTCTGACTTTCTTCTTCTTGCTCATGCTAATTAGATTATCAAAATTAACATGACAAAACTTTTTATGCCACAATCACACATCATCAAGTCTAACAAAAAGACATGTTTCATCATCAATTTCTAGATAAAATAGATTGCTTCTAGTTTTTTAACCTTTTCCTATCAGATTTCCATTAGTGTCATAGATCTTGGTAGTTTTATTTCCAGATTCAACTTTGCAACCTACATTGCGTAACTGTGATACACTCAACAAGTTGTAGTTCAATCCCTCAACATATTATGCATTATCACATGAATTTTTCTCTGTGAGCTTAATAGAACCTTTTCCTTTGATTTGACATGGGGCATCATTACCAAATCTAACACTATTTCCATCATATTGAGTAAAGGTAATGAGCTTTTATCTCCTGCCATGTGATGTGAACATCCACTATCTATGATCCACTTGTCATTCTTGTTCACACAAGTAACCAATTTTGTTGCTTCACCTTCTTCTTTATTTGATTCATCCTTGATGGCCACATAGACTACTTCATCATCATTCTCATCAAATTCTTCTTCAACAATGTAGCATCTCTTACTTTTTTCCTTGTAGTCTTTGCTATCATCTTCTCTTTTGTTCTTGTACTTGTTTCCTTCTTTTTAGTTCTTCTTCTATGTACATCCTAGATCAATATGACCTAATTCATTGCAATTAAAACATATGATAGGGAGCTTATCTTTGAATTTTCCTTTTCCTCTATGGAATCTTCTAGCTAGTAGTGCTTCTAACTGTTCCACATCTTCCTCATCTGTGCTACTATTGCTGGATGTGTGTTTTCCTTTTCTTCTCTTCTTGCTTGATGTCTCCTCCTTAGTGTCTTTTATTGTCATCTTGGCCTTGAAAGAAAGTTCAAGGCTCTTAGGTCTGTAGTTGTCAAAATTGGATAGCTCAAATTTAGTAAGTCTTCCTAGTATTCCTTCAAAGGTTATTGTGTTTCCTTGTACACACCTTAGCTCTTGGATGGCTAAAACTCTAATAGCATAGATAGGGAGTAGAGTTTTTAAGTACTTCTTGATGACAGTCTCTTCTTCCAGTTGACCACCTAGACTTCTTATTGCACTTACCATTTCTTTCATTCTTGTAGCATACTAAGCAACATTTTCACCTTCCTCCATTTTCATGTCATCAAACTCTCCTCTTTAGCTTTCTCTTTTTTCTCTCTAGACATTTTGATCTCCTCCATAGATATCTAATATGGGTTTCCATGTCTTGAATACAATGTCACAGCCTTTGATGTCATCATATTTTGCATAATTAAGTGCAAAGGCAATCTCCAACATTGGTTAATTGTGTTCCTTCTTTTTATTGAAATCATCTATAATAAGAGGACCTGTTGGATTTACATGTTGTATTCCAATTGAGGTTTGTGCATGGTCACCTTTTGATCCAAGGTACAATTTCATCAGACTCTGTCATGCAGCAAAGTTGTCTTTGTTGAGCTTGCAAACTTCTCTCTTGGACATCTTGATCTTCCTGCTTCTAGTACCTTGAAACTAAATCAGCAGATGGCTCTAATACCAATTGTTAGAAATGCTTTAGAATAACTAAGAGGGCGGAGTGAATTAGTTATTCAAGGTCCAAATGTCCTATTCAAGATTTTCACTAAGAATAGTGAACCCAATCAAACATTCATTCATCCAAGCTTAAACTTTTCTAATCTGCAAGTTACTGTAAATCAACATGCAAGAATAACACATAAGAAATCAACACATAACACAATGATTTATGTAGAAACCCAATTTGAGAAAACCACCAGTAACATGCTACTCCATTCTCACTCTTCTAAAGTGATGCTCTGTGAAAGGCCTGCCCTATTAAAGGCTTACAACACACTGTTAAATGTGACCTTGTTAGAGGATTTAACCACCTTGTTAGAAGTGGGCCTGGTTAGAGGACTTTATAACATTCACTTGGAATGCCACCCTATTAAAGGATTTAAAAATGGCTATTAAACCAACCTAAGTCCATAGGATTTTTAGATCTAATACAATCGCTAGAGAGTATTAGAAAATCTTTGACCTAACTACAACATACAACTTATCTTGCAAATCTCAGATTACTTCTCAGCTCATTCGCTTGCTTGGCCTTCAATCTCTGCAACTCTAATAGCTTGCCCTCCTTTCAAGCTTAGTTTTCTCTAGTCTCCATGCTCAATCTACCAATGTAATCATCTCTTCATGACCACTTGTAGAAGTAGAGCCTTTGTTCTCTTCCTTCTCCTAGATGTCTTCTCCTTGACACCCTTCCAACCAATTCGCAAGATTTGGCTCTTTAGTAGCAATAGTATTAGTAGCTCTTTGCTTTGTGGTCTATGGCTCCTTAAGTAGAAGTCTTAGAGTTCATTTTCCCACTCAATTATTCCATTCTTTAATTTTATTTCGCATGGATTAGGTAGGATTCATTGCATCTAACCCATATTTTTTTTCCTCTAGAAACTTATTGAATAATCCTTTAGAATTTTCTCAAAAATGGTTTACATAGTATTCGATACCACCTACTCATCATCCTTATCTTCCAACTAGTTCAAAAAATTTAGTGTAACCACTTTGTTGGCTTAGATTTGGTGACTCTTTTTCATTTGAAATAATGCAACAGCTCAAAATTATTGAAATACTGGTGCTTGGCACATATTGTGTTACTCAGCATCAACTGTATTTTTCCTGATGCTTGGCACTTGAAGATCACTCGGAACCAACTAAAAATTCTCTAATGTTGGGAAATTGATCTTTAATTAGCACCTAAAGATCACTTGGCACACACTATAATTTTATTATTACTTGGCTTCTATTGAAAATTTTCTCAGCTTCAACTAACTTGCTTGGCACCCACTAATAATCTTAATTTAAGCTATGCATTTCTCCTTGTTACAACTTTTTCCTCCAATGTTTCTAAGTGTGACCAACCTCTGTATCTTTGAGTATGTTATCAATACATCAATTAACCATTTTCTTAACTAATCCTTGCACTTTATTACAACATCATAGCTCAACCTTTCCCTTAGGTTCTCTTGTTACATCTTGTTGATCAAATCCTCTTCATCAATCAACTAAGTGATAGTACTTGCATCTTATAAGAAAATGTCATTCCTACAAGTAGCAGGTTTTTCATTAATGACAAAACAATGATTGAAAAAATTCTTTCAACAACAATCTCCCTCTTTGATCTTCAACAATGATCTTTTCAATCAAATTTCCAACAAGAGTTTCTTATTGATGTGGTTAAAAGGATGAATTCTAAATCTAAGATGTATTATAGTTGTATATGATTTATTGTAAGTAGCGTAGAAACAAAGTATCTGCTTAGTGGTTTATGATATTTGCATTGTATCTTTTATCGAAGATATAATAACATGATACATAGTCAACCAGTGACAGAGGATATTCAAGTGATGATGTCAGCGAGTGTACAAGACCTAGAGTCACACATGTATACTTTTGTATAGATTGTGAGCTGACAGTGCTATTGTAATTGTAATTAATTATATATCTTATTCAATCAATTAGGAAAGCCTTAAGGAAAACTCAAGGAATTAATATGAAGATATGATATAAAGGAAAGATCTTTTCCTTGATTGTAACAAGTGTTGAATTATTAAGATCATTGTTAAAGTACAAATTGCAAAAAGAAGAGGAGTATTGATTGAATGTGTGTAAGCGATCCAAGGGATTATTGGATGTGTAGTTTGTGATGTAGTTACAAGATCAAAAGAAGTAGAAGTATGGTTGACAAGAAAGGATAGAGGAAGAAAGTACATTTTAGTTCTATTATTCTACCATGAATAATATAGAGATCATTTGGATAGTGGGTTCATTAGTCTTTCCCTTGAAGTTGTTTAGGCAGTGGGTCCAATTTTCTTGTACAGCTCCTAATAGGGTTGGAATCTCCTAATAGGGACTCATATGTATTGAATATTATAATAAACTCCTAATAGGGTCTACCCTCTAACAAGGAATATTTATATTAGTACATCATCTTGTGGGTACCATCCCCACCAGGGTTTTCCCTTTGATCAAGGGCTTCCCTAGTTAACATATTTTGTGTTATTGTATATGAGTATCTTGTTGTGATTTCAGTTTACTTTACTCATATGGTTAAGATTGTTTAAAGTTTTTATTGGTGATATTATTCATATAACGGATTCACACGCCTCCCCCCCCCCCCTCTGAGTTATATCAATGGACTATATATTCTAAAAGTTGGTATCAAAGTATTAGGTCCTTGAAGGTTAAGCTTAACAACTTTGGGAGGTCAATGGTAAATATTTTCATTTAAGATATTCCTAGATTTGATGGGGTCAAATACAATAGTTGGAAGAAGAAGATGAAGAGTCATCTATTGTGCATGGATCTAGGATATTGGATCTTGACAAAGGGAAAGAAGAAAATAGTTGGAGAATCAAAGCTAGAAGATTGTGATGAGGAAGAAAGAGATTTGTTCATGTGTAACATGAGAGAAAGAGAAGATCTATTGTCAGTCCTTCTAGAGAATGGATACAATCAGCTAAAGTCTCTTGAAACATCTCATGAAATTTGGAAAGCATTAGAATCTACATTTTAAGGTGATGATCATGCTAAAAGAATGGGGTTACAAAGTTGGATATGTGCATATTAAGATACTAAAATGATGGAAGATGAATCTATAGGAAGTTATATTGGCAGAATATCAAAAATGGTTGTAGGAATTCAATCTCATGGTGGAACCAAAGATGATGATGAAGTCATATGAAATATTTTGAAAATTTTGTCACCACCTTTCAAGCTAGTTGCGTAGATGATACAACTAGTGATGCCCTATACTAAGAATTTAACCAAAGAAACCTTGCTTGGTAGATTGAAATCAAAAAAAGTAGATCTAAAATAGTCTAGTGAACTTGAAAGAGTTAAAATATTCTTTAGTGTTGGTCTTAGATTGGTTTTGACAATTGAGTATCAACACACTTAAGAAAATTCTAAGGATGATTCCTAGTATAATATAGATGCCGAGATACAGTATGTGTTAAGCCAAAAATTTAGTAGGTGCCAAGTTATTCAAGTGCCAAGAAACTTTCAAGTTCCAAGTGATAAGTGATGTTGAGTCACTATAGGTGTTGAGTCACTATAGGTGCTGAGTCACTATAGGTGCTAGGAAAAGTATAGATGCAGAGCAAGATAGAATTTCATATAGGAGCCGAGCAAGATAGAATCATATATATGTTGAGCATCCAACAATTAGTAAGTTTCAAGTAACACAGAATCAAACAATGAGTTTGTGCCTTCACAAACTTAGATGTAAACCATTTTTGAGCTGACTCAAGATGAATCTCAAAGGATCTAAAAGATAAGATTGAATCTATTATATCCCAATGCAATCAACATGCAATCAATTAGAAACATGGAGAAAGCATGCAACCAATAGGGAAAGTGTAAATATTTGAGCAAGAAATGATGGATGAGTATTGATAGTGGATTCATACTTAACCCTAAGTCTCAGAACCTTTATAAGGAGATCAATACCCTATAATTCAGAGAGAGTGTAGAGAGGAAGAGTAAGAGATTGTGTGGAATGCATAAGAGAATGCTAGTGAAGTTTTTGAAGGGGTGAGAAGACTTAGAGGAAGAGAAACACTATAGAATCAAGTTGATTAGAACAAAAAATAAGCACTACAAATAGAGAGTTATCAGATTAGGAAGGATCAGATCAGATTGAGTAGAACAAGGATCTGGAATCACCAATTAAAGATTGTAAGTCAATAGATCAAGGCATTCTAATATACTTTCTTACCATTGTATAAGGAGAAAAAAAAACCCTATGAAGATAGGTTGGCTTAATAGATATTTTGTAGAACCTTTAACAAGGTGATAAATCCTTTAACAGGGTGAGATTCCAAGTGAATGTTTATAAATCCTTTAACTAGGTCACTTTTAATAGGGTGTAAAGCCTTTAATAGGGTAGGCCTTTCACAAGGAAAACCATTGATAGTGGTCAAACTTTGTAACCTTAACCAATTACATATTGCTATAGTGATAATTTGTGGGTGTCATCCCCACCCTAGTTTTACTTTCTCATTTTGGAGGGTTTTTGGGTGACCAAAATCTTGTGTTATCTATTTTCATGCATGTTTTTACCTTCATGTCAATTAGATTTATTAGATGCATGTGATTGATCTTAGTTAAACATTTAAGAGGTTGAATATTGTTACTTCTAATTCACCCCCCCTCTTAGAAGTAAATCTTTCCACTTGCAAATTCTAACAATTGGTATCAGAGCTAAGTTCTCATGAGGAGAAGCCTTACATCTTGGAGAAAAAGATATTGAAATGGAAGTCTAAAAACTTGGGAAGATCATAGAGAACCAAGAAAATTGAGATACATCTCATTCTGCATTCTTTAGAAGAAGCCAGTGAAGAACTGAGAAAATCTTTAAAGAGAAGAAGACAGATTGCCATAGCTGAGAATGATAAACAATACAAGGAGTTTGACACCCAAAAAGTGTTTGCAAATGGAGATTCCAAGAAGTTTGATGCAGTAATAACAAACCTAATGGATAAGAATAGAGCTCAAGAAGAAGAGATTAGAACTCTCAAGATTGAACAAGAATCTCAAGCCATGATTCTTTGTGAAGTGATTGGACAAAAGAAAAGAGCCATTGAAGAGAAGACTATGATAGAAGAAGATGAGAAACCTTGCCAATAGGTTGGCGAAAAATTCAATTGAACTTGCAAGAATTTCCAACATGCAGCTAGACACCCTAAGCTAGATGATGAATGCACATCATGAGTTGAATGTCAAGGACATTGAGATCTCCACACTGAAGATGCAAAATGAACAACTAAAAAATGACTTGAAAAGAGAAAAGGAAATTGTAGAGATCTTCAATAAACCAAATGAGGCTATCAAGTACTTTGAATAACTACTGAAATCACTAAGAGCCAACAATGACACTTCAGGACTAGGATACACCAACACCAAAAAAGGAGAGTCATCCAAGACTATAGAAGAAAGAAGTGACAAAGGTAAGAACACTAAACCTACTTGTCATTTTTGTGGTAAAAAAGGATATACCTCTAATGTGTGTAGGAGAAAGAATGTCTAACCTAAGAATATGAGTCATTTTCACAAGTGCAATAGGTAAGGACATCAAGCACATGACTATAGAACTAGAACTATCAGGACACCAAGATTTGAAGGTCACTTCTACAATTGCAAGATGTATGGACATAGAGCTTTCAAGTGTAGATCAAAGCCTAGGTGGACACCTAATCAACTAGTAAGGTCAAACAATCATGGATATTACTACAATTGGGATTACAACACTAGACATAGCTGTCACTACTATCAAGAATATGGACACATCCCTAAAAATTGCATAAAAAACACATTTTAGTGGAAACTATAGTAGATGGTTGAGCCAAAATACATACTTCAATTGTTTGAAGACTGGTCATATTAGTAGAAATTGTCCAACAAGGTCAAAGGCACCCAGCTCAAAGTTCAACGAAGGAAAAGAGAAGGTAGATGTTGAACACATCAAGAGAGGGATGAATAAAACATGGAAAATGAAAGATGAAAGCAACACATCTAATCAAGGGATCACTTCACCCAAAAGGTCAAGTGGTCACACTTCATTCTACTAAGCAAAAAAAGGTATGGGGAACTAATATACAAAGCTTTATCATACATCAATTTCAAAATAAGTAAGTACTGAAAAGGATAGATTAGCATGAATAAAGATGAAAAGTTAAAATTTCAAGTTTTTACAAGTGTTGCCTAGTAAGGAAAGTTTCCTTTAGATGCCCAGTAAAATCCCAGTACATGCTGAGTTTTCTGCCAAAGTCAATAGAACCTGAGTGGTTAGTTGCAGTTGAGTTAGTAGTGGATGTTGAGCAAAAGGAAATTCTAGTTGAAGTTTATTAAGAGAAACTCTAGTGTATGTCGAGTGTTTAAAAGAAAATGGAAGTTGAGTAAAAAAAAATTGCTTAAGAAGCCAAGTGGATAGCTATAAACACACTAAGCATTAAATGCTATGAAACAAGGGTATATGTTGACATTTTGAATCATTTTTCACCATCACAAACAAAGAGAAAAAGATGAGAAGAGAGGAGAATGATTTCCAAGCTGATTTTGAAGCATTTATGTAGATTTCTACAAGGATTCAACACAATTTCTTCAAATCCAAGGTATTTATACTAGTGTCGAGCTATGCAATTTCAAAATTTCTTCACATTTAAACCCTAGATTGCAAAAATGGCCTCTAGTTCTAGGAAACCTTAGGAGAAAGAGCCATTTGAAGTTCAACTAGTGTCAAATGAAGTTAAGCAACCTAATATTCAAGCTATCCCTGAAGTTGCCTATAAGAATGACCCAGTCAGAGCCTTATCCATAATTCCTCCTAAAGTAGTAATAGTGCAAGATGTTAGGAGATGTTATAACTAAAAGGTAGGTGCTACAAGAGATATGGAAATTAGGGAAGCATATGATAGATTGTGTGAAAATAGAGTCTTAAAGGAAGAGTTCAAAATCACTCAAAGGAAGGGCTTAACCCATGCCCTAGAGTTCCCTACTATTTTCAAGACCGAATGGATCAGAATGGTGTTAAGTAGGATTTATGATGGCAGCTTGTGGTTAGAAGATGGCCTAGTTAAGATATCAAAAAGGATTGTTCATAGGGTCATAGGGTATCCAACCCTAGATCAGCCCAAAACACTAAGGAGTCACTCCAAAGAAGCCATTGACAAGAATATTGGAGCCAAGTGGAACAAGAGAGGCATGACCATAGAAACTATTAAAGATTCTCTTGTTGATTTTGTTGTCAGAGTCATATCCCACAAGTTTTATCAATCCAACAGACTCAATAGTGTACCATGTATTGTAGTAGATGTTGGCTATAAACTAGTTAAAAAGGATCATACCTATGATCTTGCAGAATTGCAATTACATCAAATCAATGAAAATTTAGGAGCTATAAGGAGAACAAAGGGAGCACAATGTACATTTGGTGTGATTTTGATTTGTATATTTTTCTATGTACAAAATGAATTCCCATCTTTTGAAAAGGTTAGTTGGAAAACAAATAAGTCCATTATATCCTAGGTAAATGAATACATTGAACAAATTGGATAAAATTTTGAGACATTAATGACTAGTTATTTTGAAGATTTAAAGAATTCTATGAAATAGAGACTGATAATACCTATTTCATTAGTGGAGCAACATACAAATGACATTTTCTTTCTTGTTGACATTGACTATACCTACATTCAAGCAGCCATACCAAGGGTAAGATGGCTTAGACCTCTTGGTTATGAAATAAATATTGATGAGGCATCTACAGCCATAACAACATTGTTAGTAGACGAAGTAGATAAGAGTGCCCCACATTTTGGCACATATGATGTGGTGAGATCCAAAGTGGATATGGATTTAAAGACTACCTCTACACTAAAGAAAAATGATAAATTAGTGGAGAAGCTCAAGGCCAAATTTGGAGAAGAGATAGTAGAGGCAAAGGAAGAAGAAGATGAAGAGGATGCTAAAGAAGAAGAAGGTGCTGAGCAGGAAGCACCCAAAGCACAACCCAAGAAGAGGAAAGCACATAAATAGCCTGTTGTATAGCCTAAAGAGAAAAAGAAGGCTAATCCAAGCCCAACCAAACCTACCACCAGGGTAGATACAAGGGCAACACAAAGGTAGCCAACAAATAGGAAAAGAAGAAAGCTACAAAGTAGGAAGGGCCAACAAAGAAAAAGAGAAGAAAATATGTGGCACCTCTAGAGTCAGATGAGGAGAGGACAGAGTCTGATGATAATGAATAATTTAGAGTGGTAAGTCACACCACTAAATCTAACTTAGAAAATATTTGTGACAATTTTAGAGATAAAGCAGATTTGACTAGATTGAAAACTATTGATTTCAATAAGTTAAGTAGAGAAAAGCAAAACATAGTGGAAGAGTCAATTTACACTATGATGGCCAAGTTCAAGAATACTCCACTTGAACTAGATAATACTATGCCTAAGGAGCTATATACAATTGTAGAAAATAAATGACATTATTGCTTTAAGATGGAGAAAGAAATAAGGGAGTCAGCATTGGCTCATGTAATGCCTAACCTCACTAAAGCTCAAATAAGCAAGGCAAGTAAGAAACATGGAAGTAAATTTGCACCCAAATACAAAGCCTTCAACATTCTACAAAATAAGATTGAAGATGTTGTGAAGAATTCCACTCTCATGTGGAAAGTGATTTATTGCCTTTAGACAGTCAAGGAAGGACAAGAAGATCCCTTTGAGGGAAGGAATGATGAAGAAAATGAAGAAGAAAATGACAATGAATAAGAAGGAGAGAAAGAAAAGGAGAATGTTATAGTGGAGAAGGAAACATAGAAGGGTGATGTGGTAACAACTCAAGAGAAGCAACAAGAATAGAGTGTGCAAGACACATAGCTACCACCACCTAGTCCTCCACATGCAACACAACCTACATAGACAATAATTGTGAAGGATGTTTCTAACACCTCTAGTTAGAACATTAACCCATTGACTATAAAGGGTCTCAACAAGATCCTTCACCAAACTACTTTACAAGAACAATTGTGTACCAATCTAGTCTTGGTGAGTGTAGAAGAACTTCAGAAGGTAGTAGCTAAGATAACCAATGAAAAGGTGAGTCCACAAGAATCACCTTCACAAACTCCAATAGTTACAAGTGGAGAACCACAAGAGTAACCAGCACTAGATGCATTTGCTAAGGTTGAGACCATAGTCATAATAACTTCAATTAGCAAGGAGCAAGCTAAGGAGAAAATAGGAGAGAAGGATACCTTTGATCCTATAGCAGAAAGTAAAGGTGCACCTCCTCATATCACTATAATTAACCATGGTAGAACTAAAGAGGACAAAGAAGAGGAGAAGAACCCTAAGGAGAAAGAACAAGAGGTAATACAAACATTGGTTAATTTTTCTACTACAGGGACTCCTATTGGAATAGCATAGAAGATTGGAACTAATGCAATACCTCTACAAATATCAACACTAGGCTTGATCTCAACGAAGATAGCAAGGGTACTTCACTATGGAGATCCTGCACTTGATGAGGAAATAGTCATACCAAGCTATGACTATAAAATAATGAACATAGAGCAGATCAATGAAGTGCAAGAGGCACTAGAGAAAAGGAAAAAGAAGGAGATACTTAGGAATGAGTATAGGCAAAGGCAAGCATTGATAGAAATCAAAGATATCTTTCTAGATGCTTTCAGCTTGCAAGTACCTAATGAGACAAAGCCCATCATGGAGCAACTATCCAACATAGTGGACCAAGTACAAAATGAAGACCTAGATACCAATGCTAAATTTCTTGAATGGTTTGAAAAGAAATTCTAGATGAAGGTAAATGAGAAAATATCTAGTGAAATAGTACTGTCATAAGTCGAATTGGCTAAAAAGGTTAAAAAGGTGAAAGCAGTACTTGGGAATATATTCTCACTATACTCCAAATTGTGTGATTCCTCATACTTCACACAAGAAACAAGCTATAGGATATTGAGCTTGGAAAGGAACCTCAAAGTATCTAGCACATAGCTACCCAAGGATCCAACTCAAAGTGAGAATCATTTTTCTACAATGCTTCACACTCAAAAGGAGTTAGCTATGCTCATAGCAAATGAGGCTAACACCAAGGCCAAATTGATATAGATACAGTCTACCATAACCCCACATATGGAAGTTTTACACAAAGAGATGGCCTATGTAGAGAATTTTTTCAAGAAAGATCCCAATCTTTCTACATTGGAAGGCTTGGTACACCTTGCAATAGAGACAACCATCTAGCTTAAAGCACTAGAAATTGCATTAGACAATTGGGATGCTTCTCTGAAAATCATTATGGAGGTAAATAAAAAATTTTTGGCTAAATATTTAATTCATTCATAGGACCCTTTGACATAAGTGTCAAAAAGGGGGAGAAATATATTTTTGAGGTAGATAATAAAGGGGGAGATACCCAAAAGGGGGACTTAATAAAATTTTGAGTTTTGAAGAGAAATAAGGAGACAGCCAAAAGGATACAAAAATTGCAAAGGAAGATGTGTGAAAGGGAAAAGTAAAAATAGAGCAAACAAAAATAGAGAAGACATGGAAAGGAATGACAAGGCAGAGATAAAGAGTATCAGAATAATTAGCATCAAACAAATCCAACATAAGGAGTTTTGGATACTGAAATGGCACATTAGTTTAGGGGGAGTTACAAGTTTTAAGGTATATAGTCTTCTACAAAATTTTGAACAAGTTTTTGAAGTTTTATACATATGCCAAACAAGATATGTATTATACTCATAGAGATTAAATTCATAATATTTAGTTAAGTGTTTTTGACACTCATGTCAAAGGGGGAGATTATTGGTCTCAGATTGTTTTTGACAATTGAGTGTCAACACACTTAAGAAAATTCTAAGGATGATGCCAACTATAATAGAGATGTTGAGCTATAGTATGTGCCAAGCTAGAAATTCAACAGGTGTCAAGTTATTCAAGTGTCAAGTAAGTTTCAAGTGTCGAGTGATAAGTGATGTCGAGTCACTATAAGTGTCGAGTCACTATAGGTGTCGAGTCACTGTAGATGTTGAGTCACTATAGGTGTTGGGAAAAGTATAGATGTCAAGTGAGACAGAGTTACTATAGGAGCCAAGCAAGATAAAATCCTATATGTTCCAATCATCAGTTATCAGTAAGTGCCGAGTAACATAGAATTAGCATAAGAGTTTGTGCCTTCACAAACTCATATGTAAACCATATTTGAGCCAACTCAAGATGAATCTCGAAGGATCTAAAAGATAAGATCAAATCTATTACATTCCCTATGCAATCAGCATGCAACCAATTAGAAATATGGAGAAAACATGCAACCAATAGGAAAAGTGTAAAGATTTAAGAAGGAAAAGATGGATGAATATTGATCATGGATTCATACCTAACCCTAAGTCTCGAAAACCTTTATAAGGAGATTGATACTCCATAATCCAAAGAGTGTAGAGAGGAAGAGTAAGAGATCATGTGGAATGCATGAGAGAATTATAGTGAAGTTTTGGAAGGGGTGAGAAGGCTTAGAGGAAGAGAAACACTATAGAATAAAGTTGATTAGAAGAGAGCATCAACACTATGAATAGAGAGTTATCAAATTAGGAAGGATCAGATCAGATTGAGCAGAAAAAAGATCTTGAATCAATAATTGAAGATTGTAAGTCAACAAGTCAAGGGATTCTACTATACTTTCTTACCATTGTATAAGGAGAATGAAAACCCTATGAAGATAGGTTGGCTTAACAGCTATTTTGTAAAACCTTTAACAAGGTGACATTCCAAGTAAATCCTTTAACTAGGTCACTTTTAACAAGATGTAAAGCCTTTAACAGTGCATGCCTTTCATAGGAAAGACCATTGATACTGGTCAAACTTTCTAACCTTAACCAGTTACATATTGTTGTAGTGATAATTTGTGGGTGTCATCCCCACCCCAATTTTACTTTCTCATTTTGGAGGGTTTCTGGGTGACCAAAATCTAGTGTTATCTATTTTCATGCATGTCTTTACTTTCATGTTAATTAGATGTGTTAGATGCATGTGATTGATCTTAGTTAAAAGTTATAAAGGTTGAATATTGTTATTTTTGATTCACCCCCCTCTTAGAAGTAAATCTTTCCACTTGTAAATTCCAACATTTAGTTCCCTAAACATTCAACATAATTTGACAAGGAGTGCAAGCACCCATGGATATTTTTCTAGCAACAACATAGCTGATGAAGGCAAGAAGATTGGGGAAGGAATAGCCCTTCTAGTGAGAAGAGAAAAAGATGGTAATGAAATCTTTATATGTTGGACTTGTAATAGATTTGGTCATTATGCATCTAAATGCCCTAATAGAGAGAAAAATTATAAGGGAAATTTTAATCCTATAAGAGATAGAGATAGACACTATTTATATGCAAATGAGGATGAAGAATCTAATGGAAAAAGTCAAGTGATGACGAATTAGGATTTGTGGCTATCAAGGAAGATGATATTGACAGAGAAATTAGAGAAGAAAGAGCTCTAGTTACCCAAGTGGCAAAGAACTCAGATTGGATAATTGACAATAGTTGTTCACATCATATGACTAGTGATATGAATAAGTTTGTTAAGCTTAAGAATCATGATGGAGGAATTGTTACAGTTGGTAACAATGCAGCCTAACATATTAGAGGAATTAGATCCATTACTCTTGATGGTAAAACTAGCATTGATGATGTCCATTTTGTTGATGGATTGAAGCATAACTTGTTGAGTGTTGGATAGTTGGTAGACAAAGGTTATCAGTTGTAGTTTATTGAGAAGACCTGCACTATCAAAGATAAACATGGTAAGATGATTAGAACTAGCACTAGATCTAGAGGTAATGTATTTCAGTTGAATCCTACTGGGATGTCATGTTTGGTAGAAAAAGTTGATAACAGTTGGTTATGGCATAAAATATTTTCTCATATAAACTTTGGTAATATTGTGAAGGTTAGTAGTACATTTGTAGTAAGAAATCTACCTAATATTGTTAAGCCTACTAATGTTGTATGAAAGGAATATATTTTGGCTAACTAGAGGAAAGTGTCTTTTCCTAGCAAGAAGTTGACTACCATAGAAAAGTTGGAGATTGTTCACATAGATCTAAGTGGTCCTACAATAACCAGAGGATTCTATGGTGAAAGGTATTTTATGATTTCACTAGAATGATATAGGTAGCTTTTCTTAAAGAGAAATTAGAATGTTTTATGAAGTTTAAGATATCTAAGAATAGAGTTGAGAATGAATCTAGTGCTAAGAATAAATGTTTGAGATCTAATAGAGGAGGAGAATTAACCTCTAGATGATTTAACATATTCTATGAAGAAAATAGAATCAAAAGATAGCTATATGTACCTAGAACACTCAAGAAAAATGGGATTGTTGAGAGGAGAAATAAATCGATAGAAGAGGAAACTACAATGATGTTATTTGAGAATGATGTTTCTAAGACATTCTAGGAAGAAGAAGTGAGCACAATAGTGTATACTCTATACAAAGTATAGATCAAAAAGGGTATGGATAAGATACCTTATGAACTATGGTTTGAAAATTCACCATTGGTCAAATATTTCAAAATATTTGGGAGCAAATTTTATATTAAGAGAGATGATGACATTGGTAAGTTTGATCCAAGAAGTGATGAAGGTATGTTTCTTGGCTACTCTTTGAAAATTAAGGCTTACAAATGCTTTAACTATAGAACTAAGACAATAGTTTAGTGCATAAATGTAAGAATTGATGAGAAGTTTGGAACCAAAGAAAAGATGATAGATTACAATTCAGCTAAAGAATTGGATGACTCTGTAATTGTTAGATAGAATGTTGAAGTTTTCCTTAAGACTAATAATGACTTACCGAATGATGTGAAAATTATTAAACAAGGAGAAAAGCAAAGATCTAAACCTAGAGAAGAGATATCTTTGATATCTTAAGTTGAACCAAAGTGCATAGATGAAGCAGTCAAAGATAATCATTGGATCCAAGCAATGAAGGAAGAATTGGATTAGATAATAAAGAATGATACATGGGAATTGGTTCCTAGACCAAAAGATAAGAATGTGATAGGAACTAAATGGGTTTTCAAAAATAAGATGAACAAGCAAGGAGAAGTTGTGAGAAACAAGGCCAAACTTATTTTTAAAGGTTATTCACAATAAGAAGGCATTGATTATGAGGACTATAGCAAGAATGGAAGTAGTAAGAATGTTTTTGGCATATGCAATAAACAAGAAATTCAAGGTTCATTAGATGAATGTCAAGTCTACATTTCTGAATGAAGAACTAGAAGAAGAAGTCTATATTGAGAAACCTGAAGGTTTTCCTTTATCAAAAGACAAAGACATGGTATACAGATTGAAGAAAGCTCTTTCTGGTCTAAAGAAAGCACCAAGAACCTAGTATTCTAGGTTGGATAGTTACTTGTCAAAGCTTGGATTTGCCAAGGTATGACAAATAGTAACTTGTATCTAAAAGAAATTGAAGATGGTTTATTAATTATTGTAATATTTGTTGATGACATCATTTTTGGAGGCCATGATGAAGCTAGTGATAAATTTGCTAACGATATGAAGAATGAATTTGAAATGAGCATGATAAGAGAAATGAAATTTTTCCTAAGATTGTAGGCTACATAGAATAATGATGGTATATTCATCTCACAAACTAAGTACTTGAAAGACTTGTTGAAAAGGTTTGGTCTAGAATGTTGTAAACTTGTTGGTACACCCATGATAACTAGTCATAAGTTATCCAAAAAATATGAAACACCTACAGTAGAATAGAACAAGTATAGATCAATGATTAGAGGTTTACAATATCTGACTCACAAGACTAGATATAGTAAATGTAGTTGGGATAATATCTAGATTTCAAATTGATCCTAAAGAATATCATTTTGTAATTGTAAAGAGAATATTTAGATATCTAAAAGGGACAACTAACCATGGAATTTTGTATGACAGATCTAATGATTTCACACTTTATACATATATTGATGTTGATTGGGCAGGAAATATGGGTGATAGAAAGAGAACCAATGGTGGAGCATTCTTTCTTGGAGGAAGATTGGTTTCTTGGTTAAGCAACAAACACAATTGTATTTCACAAAGTATAGCTGAGTCAGAGTATGTTGCAGCAAAAAATAATTATAGTCAAGTTATGTGGATGAAGCAAATGTTCAAGGATATCAAAATTTAGATTGAAAAACCTATTATCATTTATTGTGATAACACTAGTACAATGAGTATTTCTAAAAACCCTATATTGCATTCTAAGACAAAGCACATATCAATTAAGTATCATGTACTTAGAGGAAAAGGATAAAAAAAGGAGATCAGATTAGAGTATGTAAGTACAAAAGATCATATTGCAAATATCTTTATGAAGCCTTTTCCTATAGATACATTTGAGTACCTAAGAGGTATGCTTGGGGTTATGCCCTTGCCTACTTTTGAGTAGGAGATGTAGAGAGTGCATCAGTCCAATGGTACAAAGCACTATTAATTGAATCAACTATATGATGATGCTTCCTATATGGGGGAGTCTTTGGTATGTCCTAAGTCATTTATGACAATTGGTATTTGGCATATGGTATTGAACAATGTCTCTGGACACTCAAGTTAGTTAATAAGTTAGAGCAACAAATTGGCAATTGGTATGTAACAATTATTTTTGTGATTGAAACCTTTGACACTGATGTCAATGAGAAGAATCTCCTAAAGGCATAGAGGAGAGTGTGCATGAGAAGTACTCCTAAGAAATGGGGTAGAGATATCCTTTTAGAGAGATTTAGAAAGATTCATTAAAGGATGTAGGAATATGAAACAGTTGAAGTTCACTTCGTATTCTTGGAACTTAATGGGTTTATCACCTATGTTGCTATCAATGCCAAAGGGGAAGATTGTTAGCATGAATGTTGATGATGCTACATTGGGAGAATATCCTAACCATTGGGGAGTATTGATATGTTGCATTCATGATTGCTTTTGTCATTGATGTCAACATAGTAGTGTTTCTGTAGAGATCTTATGTTGCATAGTAATTGAGTAAGGGTTACGTGATGTGCCATTATGGACATGTTCCTTATAGTTTCCTATTGATGTGGTTAGGAGGACGAAGTATGAATTGAAGATGTATGATGGTTGTATATGATTTAATGTGAGCAGCACAGAAATAGAGTATCTATTTTGCAGTTTTGATGTTTGCATTGTATATTTTGGCTAAGATGTAATGAGGTGATGTGTAGTTAGCCAGTGATAGAGGATTGTTAGGTGGTGATGTCAAAAAGTGCACAAGACCTAGAGTCACATGTGTAAATTTTTGTATAGACTATGAGTCTACAGTTCTATTGTAATTATAATTAATTTTATATCTTATTTTAATTAATTGGGAAATCCTTAAGGTCGACTCAAGGAATTACTATAAAGATATGGTATAAAGGAAAAATTTTTTCCTTGATTGTTAAAAATGTTGAAGTATTGAGATTTTTGTTGAAGTACAAATTGCAAAAAGGATTATAGTGTTGATTGAATGCGTGTAAGCGATCTACGAGATTATTGGATGCGCAGTTCGTGATTTGGTTACAAGATCAAAAGAAGCAAAAGTATAGTTGATAGGATAGAGATAGAGTAATGAAGTACATTTTATTTCTATTATTCTATGAGAAATAATACACAAATCATTTGGATAGTGGGTTCAATGGTCTTTACCTCAAAGTTATTTGGGCAGTTGGTCTAGCTATCTTCCACAACTCTTAACAAGGTTGGAATCTCCTAACAAGTATTCAAAGTCTCCTAATAGGGACTCATAAGTACTAAATGTTGTAATAGACTCCTAATAGGGTTCATCCTCTAATAAGGCTTATTTATATGAGTATATCATCATGTGGGTACTATCCCCACTAGGGTTTTCCCTCTGATCAAAGGTTTCCCTAGTTAACATATCTAATGTATTATGTATGAGTATCTTGTTGTGGTTTTAGTTTACTTTATTCTTATGGTTAAGATTGTTTAAATTTTTTATTGGTGATATTATTCATATAACTGATTTAACCCTCCCCCCCCTCCCCCTTCTCAGTTATATCAGTGGACTATATACTCTAACACCCATTGATCATATTTGTCAAACTTGCCAAGGTGTATGTGATGGAGTAGAGTATAAGAAAAATGAGGATGGATTGACATCCTATTCATGCATACATTATGAGAGGAGATGTTATATATCCAATACTGAGGATGTGGCCCTCATAAATAATTTGATGATGGTGGTATTTTTTAGAGGGGAGACACGAGTTTGGTTATTTGATTTTTTAAATGTTATGAATTAATCACCTAAGTATCACAAAATTAAATAAATATTTATTTATAGAATAATCTATATTGATACATAAATAATATGCAATGCAGGGTGAAACAAGTGGTAGGAACACACCACACAATGTTCATTCCACTAGATGTGTAGGGGAGCTCCAACACCTAAGGTAAAGTTTTATAAATATTCATAAAAATAGAATAATACATTGGTTTCAAAATAATATAAAAATACATTTATTTGGTGTTTTTATGGGGCTTGTTAGGGGCTCAACTTTTTTGATCTTGATGATTTCATGCTTTCTACCATTGACTTTGGTTTAGAGAGCTTTGTGGTATCATATTTTGGACACCTCTTGTTTACAATTTTGATTTAACTCATGTTTTATCATCTTTGGTTTTCTTACATTAGGGTACCCCATGTAGCTTGAGGCTACTTGGAAAGAGAAAGAAATCAATGAGCATTCCCAAAGGTATTACATACAAGTCAACTTTATATTTTGACATGTATTACAAATGAACATGTACATGTAGTCAATATTGATAAATTTACCCAACTTATTTATTTTATACATGTAGATGTTAATCTCTAAGCCTATGTTGTCTATTAGTGACCAAACACTTAGTAATTTGCATGTCATTTAGTAGACAAGACTACAAGGGCATCACTGTGACTGAGTTATCTAGTAAAGTTCAAGCAAGTTAAACTTGGACCAAGTAGAAGAATGATTGTCAAGAAGATAGTAGAGATCGAGTAGATATGTGAGCTAAGGAATATAGTATGAGCCAAGAAATTTAAAGATGACTAATCATGTTGAGAAATTATCAAGTGTTGAGCACATAAACTTATAGAAGCTAAACAACATCATACATGGCCGAGCGTCAAAAAGACTCAAGTTTCAAGCAATACAATATTGTTATGTGAGTTTTTAGTGGCACAAACTCATATGTTAATAATTCTAGACAACATTTCAATAGGATTAAATATCTATAGAGCCAGATTAGATTCTATTTATGCATCATTAGAAAAAGGTGATGGTCCCTAGGAAAATAATTCAACCAATTAGGAAAAGGGACATAAATAGAAAATGATGATAAAGTTTAAACTATTGATCAAGATCTAGAAGCTTCACATGAAGTCTATTTAAGGAGGATTCTAACCATAGAATAAAAAGAGAGAAGAGAGAGTAAAATATGAAAGGAAATACACATGTGAAGGAGTTGAAAATTTTGTTCCAATAGAGAGAGAGAGAGAGAGAGAGAGAGAGAGAGAGAGAGAGAGAGCATTGAAGGACTGAATAGAGCTATCAAATTAGGAGACTTAATCAAAGACAAAGGAAAGAAGAGACCCAAGATCAACTTATAGAGCATACTGAGGGTCATGTAGTAAATCAATTATTTTTTAATTGAGACATGGATAATCTCTTAAAAGAGTGGTCCTAACAAGCCTATGTAAATCTCCTAACAAATTCCTTAATTTATTGTAAGTGTCAAACCCTCTAACAAGGAAAGACCTAATATTATTTTAGCCCTTAATAGGATATACTTTTCATCAGGTAGATCATATCTTATGTTCAAAATTCTAACCTTAACAGATTAACTTTATTGTTGCAATAGTGAAGATTTGTGGGTTTCATTGCCACCCTAGTTTTACCTTCACCTTGAAGTGTTTCTAGGTAACCAAATCATTGCATTATGTGTTGAGCTATTATGGATGTGATGAAGTTGTTTTATGTTTCAACATTAAAATTTTAAGGATGAATTAGGTATGATTTAAAGAGGGTAATTTTAAAGTCAAAAGTTTAAGAAATTGATTCACCCCCCTCTCAGTATCTTGTTTCCCATGTATATATTCCAAAAATTGTTTTTGGAGCCTAGTTCTCTTGTCATGAAGCTTAGCATCTTAAGAGTCCAAGATCATGGAGATGGAAGTATACAAGATGGGAAAGACCATTGAAAATTAGATAATTGAAATACAAATCAAGTTACAACATTTAGAGAAAATAGAACGAGAAGAGAGATGGATACATAGCTTAATGATACTCAATAAAAGTAAGTTGACACATAAGGTTTGCTGGATAATGAAAAGATTGGTAAGAAAGATGAAGCAATGATAGAATTACTAGAGAAGAACAATACCCTAGTGAAGGAAGAAAAAGATCTAAAGATAGAACAAGAAATCCAATCTATCACACTACATGAAGCTATTGAACAAAAGAAGTAAGAAATAGAAGATAATCTCATGGATAAAGAATAAAAAAGGTAGATAGCTAATAGACTTGAAGTAACATCATCTGAAGTTCAGAAGCTTACAAACACTTAGCTTGATATGATGAATCAGTTAGTAATTGAAAATCAGGAAGAAAATATAAAAGGTTTGGAGATCACAAATATAAAGCTACAAAATGATAAATTGAAGAATGAATTAAGGCATGAAAAGGAACTCATTAAAAGTTTGAACAAACCAAATAAATCAATCAAACATTTTGAAGACATGAAGAAATCACCAAGAGAAAAAGAAACATCAAGACTTGGATACAAGAAATTTTCGAATATTGAAGAAGGAGAATCATCCAAAAGTGGAGAACAAAGGTCTTGGTGTTTTAAAACATTAGGTTTCAAAAACCAATGATGAGAATAGAATACATCTAGGGGTAGCTAATTCCCATCTACAACATACCCATTTAGACACTAGGGCTACCTATAAGGTTATACTCCTACTTTTTTAGGCTCTACAAGACCTAGTGGGGTGAACGTCAAATTCTTCATATGGTACTAGTATCAAAGCATACAACTGAATCCTATAAATAAAATAATATCCTTAATCTTCTATTCTTATGCAAACAACATAGACATGAAATAGCTAATGACATGACCTATGAACTTGATAAGTTAAGTGAGGGCAACTCTTTTCAACTCTTCAACAAAAAGGGAAAAGGATTTTGATTATAGAATGATTTCAGCATAACCAAGACATGAACAACACAACTCATAGATCATGTAGCTGATCAATGCCTTATCTATTGGGCAATTTCACAAATCACTAGCTCACATCCTTGAAAATCATTGATACATATCATGTATCCAGACTTCCTGATCTATCCATTCACCTTGTGAATTAGACATCTACTTCAATTATGAACCTCATACTTGACCTATCCCTTCATGAAATATTCAACCCCATTATGGTAAATAAGAATTTACATGACTCCTTGAATCATAAGAAAAACATACCACAACATATAACCTAAAATAGATTGCAACTAGATGTATGCTCTTTGTTCACAAATAATAGAAGATTACAAACAACACAAATAGGAGACAATAACCAAACTAAAGACAAACTTTTTTGTTGCATTTCTATTCATTTCCTTAAAAAAAATACATAAAGGATGCATGAAAATAACTCAGAAATAGTTGAATAGATTAAGACTATCACTGTACTTCATTAATTATTGTTCATTACAAGAGAAATTATGGGTATGAATGGTGGGATCACTACTAGATCTCTACTCAATAGTCTAGAAACAACAAACCATCAACAACCATCAATAACCCTAGAGAAAGAGAAGAGAAGAGAATAATAAGACAAGAAGAAATCCTAGATCAGATTAGATGCTACAATTTTTCCACTTGGAAAACCTCCAGTTGTTGATGTAGAACTTCTCTCTACTCTTTTTCTATAACTGAAAATTAGATATTTTCCTTGCTACTAAAGAATACTTTCAAAATGTCTTTAGAATGATGGAAACATGCAACTAAAAATGATGCCAGATCTAATATTAAACAAGGGTAAAAATACCCACCAAATGACTTTTAGAGGAAAAATGAAGCTCTTAGAAAAAATTTCCCCAAATATGGAGGAAAAAACTTCTATATATGCCTTTTAACTGATTCTGATGCCCAATCATGAAAATTGCTCATTCTGATAAGAATGTCCCTATTGTAAAAATCTTCTTATAACCATTATTGGTGAATACATGTGCATTTTTTGACTACATATATGGAAAGCTTGTCTTCTCCTAATTTCAATGGTATACTTCACTCTACATTTTGGATAAAAAATGCCCCTTTGGAATGCATTTGAAATTTCCTAGCCTAGCTCAATGTTTAGACATTTAAATGAAAAATTTAAAATTTCATATAGTTCTGACTATAGAATATTTTCAAATCATTTAAATTTTTCATATTCAAAGATGCAAGTGAAAATTTGAAAGAAAATCAATAAAAAACTATTTTTTTAAATTTTAATTTTTGCCTTTTTTTTGAATCTAGGTCAAACCTCCTTTTTACCACTAACTAGGCACCATGTGTTAGCATATGATTCAACAAATTTACCACCTCACCACTACGCTGTTAGCAAATCCTCATCACATGTCACCTCCTCACAAGTTCCCAAGCTTAACCTTTAACCTTACCTTAACCTCAACAACTGGGGGATTAATTCATTTCATGTCATTGCACCTAATCTTCTTAACCTCAGGTTAAAGCATTCGACCATGCAATTTAAGCCATTTTGTGTGCTTAGAGAAATTTTTTGGACTTAACATTTGATGTTGCGACCCTACATCCAATAGTTAATTAGTTGCTTCACTCCATCATGCAGTTATCTCTAAGCCATGCAGTTTGCGTTGTGGATGTGTGTATGTATGCCATGTGTCCTCAATGATGTCATCATTTCATCTACTTTTTATACTTGCAATTCTAGTCAAAATTGGTTGACTTCATCGCCAACTATCTTGGTCATCCACTGTGAGGCCGTCACGAGCACTTGTGGCTTCCAAAAGCCATGTTGTCTTTTAGACACCTTCTTATTGTGCATGGTGGTATTTAAATATCATTTTTTTTTTTCACCACATGAATGTGGGATTAAAATCTTCTTCATTTTCCTTCATTTACTATTTTGAGTAACCCACACCTTGGAGACTCTCTAGTTCTTAGCACCCTTGCTCTATAGCTTCTCACATTGTTAATGTAATTGGTAGGGGATTTATCTTTCAGCCTCAGACGAAACAAGATGGAGAAACATCATGGATGTCACACATACAATGCCTAGAATGATTGAAAGAATTAATACAAACAAAAAAGTGGTTTTGTCAAACAAAGCACTGCAAATTTTAGTAAAAATGGTCGTCGTGAATCTATTGGGTAGGAGTTGTTTAAAAAGTAGGAAATTTCCAACCACTCTCTGTGTGATGGGTGAAATGAGGCAGATCTTTCTATTCTCATGGCCTAGATTTTATGGTTGACTCAAATAGAACATCAAATAACAAACCTCATTCTACTCCCCATTTCTTCCTTATTCACTCCACTGACTTCTACGCATAAAATGTGGCGTACAACTTATAGACATTACAATCCACCCATTGCACACGATTCTTCTCATTTAAGAGGTCCTGTCTAGGAAAAGTTTACCTTACTAATAGTCCCAAGAGGTTCCCTAATCTTACTATGAGATACATGTCCTACTCAAATGCATTCTTCTCCAAGGAACTAGCCTTATGAGATCCTTCAACCTTTTTCCTTCGGTGTTGTCCAACTTGTCTCTATAACTTCTACATGTCGATCCATACTCACTCTGTGTTCTACAAATACCAAAAGGAAGAAAGACATAGGACTTCCAATGCACCATTCCAACAATGTCCAAGGTCTCATTTGTAAGTCTTCTTCATGCTCATACGTGACATAGAGGAGAGGGTTTGGCATAATAATAGACAATACTAACATCTATATGTGCAATTTCCCTAATATTTAATCTTCTACAAACGTGCATGTTGATCACTAAGGAGGCTTGAAATGGTAGTCTTCCCAACTCTGTAAAGTGTTGCTTCATTGGAGTTAGAATGAAAACCTTTTTATTCGCATCTATTTATGAACCCCCTCTAATTGGAGATAGATCTCATTTGGCCGGTCAATCCAGTGGATCCCTTGTATTTGTCTCTAAATGAGCCACACATCTTCATCTATAGCTTTTGAAATGAAAGTGCTTTTAGGTTATTTTTTGGCCATTATGAATGATTTAAAAAGTTAGTTCTCTAAATATCTCTCATTCTATTTAGTCCCATTAGCTCTGTCATTTTATTATCACTATGTTCGATCAAAATACATCTCTAAGTCTGAAACCTCTCCTTTGGTAAAATGCTCACATCCTCAACTTTGAAAATTCAAAAACCACAATCACATGTAGAGAATCTATTTATCAATGAAGATAATCACCCTTAATGAATTTTTTTGATAATACCTTTTAAGAGATTTTCCCTTTGAAAAATTGTTGAATCCAACAATATTCTCTCAATAACTTGGTGAAGTTAGTCGAGCCCATAATGAGTTCGATTAAAAAAAAAAGTGAACTCAAACATTTGACCTTGTCAAATTGATCCAATGAGTTTACCCCACTGATTGAAAATAATTTGTAATCACTAATTCAACCTTTAAAAGTCATTTTTAACCTTTTCTACAAACTATGAAATTTGTGCCAAGGGGTCCCCTATTTGGCCTTAAAAACTAACCAAAACACCTTATTGATCTCTGAAATTAGACAAATTGATTCTTTGTTCCATATTCTTGTACTCTATTAGATCTTATTTCATGATGACACCTAGGTCAAAAGATATTAATCATCAAAGTTTCCTTCTTTGAACTACCTACTATATATGCTACTTTAGTATGTTAGAAACACTAAATTAAAACAATCAGAAAGCATTTGCATACTAATTTAACATAACTTCATGAGAGACAAAGTGAAGTCCTCAAATGAGAATATGAGCCATGGATAGGCTCTCTCAATGAGGATGATCACTTGATGTAGAGGTGTGTCTAATAGCTAAGATGGCTTGATTATGTATGTATGCTCAAATGCTCAAATGGGCTTCAATGGAGGATTTTTAATAGATTTTGGTGAATGGATTTGATGTAAAAATGGCTTCTCAGAATGGCATTATGGCTTTACTTTCTAGATTGTGTTGTTTTTGCAAAGGGTAAGGATCCAATTTATAGGCAAGAGGCTTGAGGGATGGAGGGCTAAGATGGAAGGAAAGGAGAAAGCTTATAGAGGAATCAGATTGAATGAGAGGAGAGCACATGGACTGTGCTTCCTTACAACCAATCAAAGAGTAATACATGTCAGAGGGTGAGAGGATGGAGGAAAGGGCAAGGATGAGTCAACAAAGGAGGCTCAAGGGATAATATCTTCATAAAGGCCCTTCATAAGTGCTTTTAAGAGCATTGAAGGAGAGTGTAAGAGATATTTGAGGGACATTTATGTTGGAGGGTGAGGAATTTCAACTTGGGTTGGATTAGGAAGGTTTTAAGCTTGCTTAGGATTGTGCAAATGATTAGAGGATAGATTAGGATGGTTTAGGATTAGCTTAGGGATAGATAAGTGGATGGCAATAAATGAGGGTGGGTGAAGGAGGAGATATTTGTTAACTTTGGCTTGGGTTAGCAAGTCTTAACCCATGTTTAGGGAATGCGACAAGGTTAGGAGCGGATTAGGATTAGGATTAAAGATAAGAATTGACATCTTCTAGAAGAGTCTAGACTTTGGATGAGGATGAAGACTTTCTAGAAGAGTCTATAACTTCCTAGGATGAGGATAAAAAATATTTTTTAGAAAATAAATATATTTATATTTATTTCAAAGGTTTGGGTCGAGGAGATATTTATTAAAACATTTTTAATAAACGTGAAGATTAATATTTAATCTTAATTAAATATTTTGATTTGAGATTAGGGATAGGAAATGATGGGATTAGCCTTTAATTGAAATTAAAGAAGGATTAGAAGATTTTGGAAGAGGTTAGTGGTCTTAAGGAAATTGGCCAAGTTTTGGGTAAAAAATTAATTATTTATTTATTTTGAAATTTTTGGTCAATTTATTAATTAAATAATTAATAAATAAGGAAATAATGTTTAAATAAGATTTAAACATTTTTGGGAGGGATTCCTTAATTAAATATTTTTAATTAAGATAAAGGGATTTAATGGCATAAAAAAATTTAATTAATTAATTAATAAATGATGATGTCATCAGGGACTTTTTCATAACATAAAAATACTTTATTTTCTAAAGGATTTTTAGGTGTCTACATTTTGCCCCTCTTTGATGTGATGCCACAAGTGGCATGGCATCAAAGATAAGAAAATAAGATGCCCAAGGCTAGAGTAGAAGAGGAGATAATGGACTGCAAGATGCACCCTCAAGAAGGCAGTGGGGAGAGAAAGCGAGGCTCGACAACTTCTTGAAAAGTACAAGAATCTTGGCAGGTGGGAGGATGAAGAGTGGAAAAAGAGAAGAGGTTCAGTTAACTCAAACTCTCACAATGGGAGAATGATAAAGGGGAAAATCAGAGGCACAAGAATAAATAAGCTTAAGAATTTCAGGATTCGGGGGAGGATGAAGGAGCAGAGCGCTATAAAAATGAATCTAGGATAGAGAGATGGATGATGGGATGATAAAGTTGATGCAACAGGATTTCAAAGAGCTAGATTGGCGAGAGATGGGTTTTGGAGATCCCTAGGACTAGGATTGTGGATCTCGAAAGATGAGGCTTGGTGGATTGATTTGATTGGTGGATCCCTAAAGATAAGAGTGATGATTGATTCAAAGAGATACTGATGCATAAGCTAGGGTAGGAGAGATAGATGTTGGATATGGATGGGGAATAATGGAGGTGAAGGGATTCCATTGAAGCTTTTTGAGCGGGGGGAATACTTCAAAGAGAAGTACCACCATGTAGTTGAGCACTAGATTTGCTATAGGACTATTGGTTAATTGCCAAGGTTACCAAGAACATCAAGGCCATGTCACCAACTGTCCAGAGGACTGAAAAACTAACTCAAAACAAACACACAAGGATTGCCTCAGCATCACAAATGAAACTTGGAGGAAACAACGTGGAAGCAACACTAGGTAACCCACAAGAAAAAAAGAAACAAACAAAAGACTTGATCAAAATCGTACGCTCAGAGTGCCCCATTCGCAACATAACATGATATGGAAGATCATGGCAACCTTGAGGAGGGAACAAAAATATTGTTGGAAAAGATACTTCAAGACCCAAAGGGAAGATTCCAAATCAAAAGAAAGAGAAAATCCAAAAGATAACCATTTGCCAATGAGATGGGTAGGATGACGTACTAACAGACCAAGATTAGACATGAGGAAAGCTATATCCTACAAGGATCTATCGGAGAGCACCTAGGTTGATGGATCTGGATGAGTGATGCATCTGGCAAGCTGAACTAAGAAGGATAACACTTTGGTGACAGGAGATCTAGCTAAAGGATGCATTGGAATAGCTAACCAAGGGTTGTGCGATGTGTGCAAGATGTTGATCAAGGATGAACTGACACGAAAGTTGGATAGATACAATGGTACTAAGCTAAAGAGGATGTACAAGCTGACAGACCAAGATATGGTACAAATGTACAAGGTTGTTCATGTTTTGGGTTGGTGAGATGGAAATGTTTTTAGAGTGTGTTGGATGTTTGCAATGTGTGATAGATGGATAGTTGGATAATTTGAGGGTTTTGTGAAAAGCTTAAGTGAAGTAGGATTTATGTGTGCACGTGATAGGGTACAAACTAGGATACAAGATTATTTACAAGCTTGAATATGTACAAGTTTTGGACAAGATTTGGATATACAAGCTATGATACAAGGGGTGATACAAGATTTACAAGGTATGATACAAGTTTTGGTACAAGATTTACAAGTTGAGGTACAAGATTTACAAGCTGTACACGAGGTGTTTACAAGCTTCATTAGATGTTGGATATTTGGTTGGAACACCAAAGGGAAAAGGAGGTATTTTATTGGATTGTGAGTGGATGGATGAGAGATAGGGTAGTGATAGATAATGGATCGATCTTATAACACAAAGTGCCTAAATTACCAGGTTTTGACCAAGGTACCTATCGAAGGTGCTTGAATTACCAATTTTTCACCATTGGACGCTTATTTCTCTTTACTATTTTTTTTGTGTTTTTTAAAAGCTGGGTATACCAAGGATCTTCAAGCATAGAACTTCTTGAGATGAATTATGTTAGTAGGATCATTCAAGAGTTCTCCTTCTGGTGTAGATAGCTGATAGGCTCCAGAGCCAAAGGAGGTCATGACAATATAAAGACCAGACCATTGATGGTGATGCAACCCAAGAACAGAATGGACACAATAGAAAAGGGAATTGTATTAACTAAAAAATAAGCTTGTACATTCAGTGCAGAGAAAATAAACTTCAAAACATGCCCTAAGGGCTTACAATAGCATAAATCTAGAGATAATTTCTCCTTTCAGTACCTCCTCTCAAACTCCGCCCCGAACTGCCTTTTACAATGCCAGGAATCTCCTTAAATAGACCCTAGAGGGTTAAGGACTAGGAGTACATTCTAGAAAGTGCTAGTAGGCATCCACTGACCAAATAGAAGGTTCCAGAAGCTACGTTAGAAGTTGATGCAAATCTAGAAGAATCTAGAAATGGTAACCGAACTTTTGGGAGGCATAACTTTTGAACCGTAGCTTCGATTGATGAATCATTTACATTTTCGAAAAGCTCTCAAAGCACTCTATAGCCCTATGGACCAGCTTCACTCGTCCCCCAATTTTTCAGCCATTTTCAAGGTCATTTAAGGCCCCTAACCTGACTTTGAAGCATTCTTAGGAGATCTCCAAAACTCAAAAAACTATAATAACTTTCAAACCGTGGGGTCTTTTGACCTGATTCTTTTTCTGGAATGCTCTAAATCACAATTACATTCATCTAGCCAATTTATACCTCCTAGTTCACCAAAATGATGGCCCAATTATATGCTTCTATTCTTTTAGGATTTTTTAGCTCACTAATAGTGGAACGGTGAGAGTTGGAATCTTTATTTGACCCAAATGGGTATCCAAAAATGAAAACCCATGAAATAGAAACTAAGTCTAAGTACATTTTTTTGGATGATGCAAGATTGCCCTTATACCTATAGATGCTCCTACATCAGACACCCAAGGTAGATTGAAAATTGACCCTGTCACTTTATGAATGGTAGAGGAAATCCCAAATGGGAAACCTCAGCTGCTGAAATTCAAGTTAAGTCCTCGATCGGTCGTCCTTTCCATTTGACCAAATACTCTTCATACTGCCTGTTTCTGGTACTCCTACCCACACGATGTTCTAGAATGTCTTCTATCTCCTCCTTCGTAGAAGCAAGAATTGGACATGGCTCTACCACCAGCTCCTCATCTGCACCATCATCATGATATTCTGTTAAACTTGCAATGTTGAAAATAGGAGAAATGTAAATACCATCTGGTAGCTCCACCTTATATGCATTTCCTCAGTCATGTTTCTTCAAAATTTTGTAGGGGCCAAATTTCTTCATTTTTAGCTTGTTGTAAGTACTGGCTGGAAATCTTTCTTTTCGTAAGTGCACCATGACTAAATCTCCTACTTGAAATTCTTTATGTCTTCTCCTTTGATCAGCCCTAGCTTTATACTCTTGATTCATCTTGGTAATGTGTGCTTGAACCTCCTCATGTAGATGCTTGATATGTTCAGCAAATTCTTCCACTTCAGCACTTGTCCTCTCCCCTTGCTCTATCTTCCTCAATTCTGGTGTAGTCCTTGGGCTATTCCCATATACAATTTGGAATGGTGATTTTCCAATACTCCTATTTATAGATTTATTGTAAGAAAACTTTGCTTGTGGTAGAATCAAATCCCATCCCTTGGGCTTGTCCCCAACTAAACATCTCAGCAAATTGCCCAGACTTCTATTTACCACTTCTGTTTGGCTGTCAGTCTACGGGTGATGCGTGGTACTAAATTTTAGGTCTGTTCTCAACTTCTTCCACAATGTCCTCTAGAAATACCCCACAAATTTAGTATCTCTATAAGAAACTATACTCCTTGGGAGACCATGTAGTCTCACCACCTCTCTGAAGAACAAGTCTGCAATATGGACAGCATCATGAGTTCTGTGGCATGGAATGAAATGTGCCATTTTGGAGAACCTATCAACCACCACAAATACTGAGTCATTACCCCTTTGTGTCCTTGGCAATCCAAGAACGAAATCCATACTTATGTCCTCCCATGGCCTTGATGGAACAGGCAATGGTTGATATAGGCTAGTATTGTGACTAAACCCCTTGGTAACTTGACAAACTTGGCAACTCTGTACAAACTTCTTCACATCCTATGAAATTTGAGGCCAAAAATAATGCTCTTTAAGAATGGCAATGGTCTTATCTGAACCAAAATGTCTTGCCATCCCTCCACTATGTTTTTCCTTAATCATATTTTCCCTCATGGAACTCCTTCGAATGCATAATTGACTACCCTTGAACAACATGCCATCCTGAATCAAATAGTTTAGCCACTTGGTTCTATCTACAACAATAGGCTCTTTACAAGCTTTCAATGCTTCGGCAAAATCAAGATCCTCAGGGTACAAATTCTTGAGTTCATCAAACCCAACTACTTCAACCTGCATTACGGTAAGCAACAACTATCTCCTACTTAGTGCATCTACAACCCTGTTAGATTTTCCACTTCTATGCTTCAACACAAATGTATAGCTCTGCAAAAACTCTACCCACTTCATATGCCTCTAATTCAATTTACCTTGGCTATTTAGCTATTGTAATGCTTGATGATTAGTATACAAAAAAAATTCCTTTGGCAATAAATAATGCCTCCATTTCTTTAAGACCTGAACTATTGCATAGAACTCTTGATCATAAACATAATACTTCTTCATTGCATCATTCAATTTTTCACTAAAATATACAATAGGCTTACCTTCTTGGCTTAATACAGCCCCAATAGTGCTGCCACTAGCATCACAATCCACCTGGAACACTTTCTGAAATCTGGAAGTGCCAACAAAGGCTTTTCTGTCACCTTCTTCTTCAACAATTCAAAACTTCTTGCAGCTGCTGCTGTCCATTTGAACTCTTTTCTATCCCCTCTTATTGTATTAGTTAGGGGTGCACATATGCCACTGAAATTCTTAATAAACTTCCTATAAAAACTAACCAGACCATGAAATGATCTTACCTCAGTAGAAGACCTTGGAGTATGCCATTCCAAGATGGCTTTTACCTTCTCTGGATCCATTTTGAGACCTTCAGGTGATATAACAAACCCCAAATAGACTAACTCCCTTTTTGCAAAGATACACTTCTTTAGATTAATTAACAGTTTCTCTTCCCTTAGCCTTTCGAGGACACTAAGAATATGTAGTAAATGTTCTTCCAAAGTCTTGCTGAAAATTAAAATATCATCCAAATAAACAATAAAAAATTTTCCCAAAAACTTCTTAAGTACCTCTTTCATGAGCTGCATGAAGGTGCTTGAGGCGTTCGTCAATCCAAAGGGCATGACTAACCACTCATACAGACCCTCCTTGGTCTTGAAGGCTATTTTCCACTCATCTCCTTCTCGAATCCATATCTAGTGATGACCACTCTTCAGATCTATCTTGGTGAAGTACTAAGCTCCACTCAAGTAGTCCATAAGATCATCCATCCTTGGCAAAAGAAATTGGTACTTGATGGTTATCCTATTTATAGCTCAAGAATCTGTACACATCCTCCACTCTCCATCCTTCTTTGGTGCGAGTACTGCAGGCACTGCACATGGACTCAGGCTCTCTCGAATCAAGCCCTTCCTCAACAGCTCCTTAACTTGCCTATTTAGCTCCTCTATTTCAGTAGGAGTCATCCTGTGAGTAGCCTTGTTAGGTAAACTAACTCCTGGAATCAGATCTATCTAATGACTAATTTTCCTTACTAGTGGCAATCCATCTGGAACATTATCAGAGATAATATCTCCAAACTCCCCTAGTAAATCTGAAACTTCAAGTGGTATTTCACTACTACCTTCTTCATCTTTCCTAGGAATCAAAGCACAGCACATATGTTGATGTTTCATGCCATCTAAAAACTTCCTTCCATCAACAAGACAAATCCTAGCACTGCTACATACCTTTTCACCTTCCTTTTTCATGGGCTTCAATTTGTGGCAAACTCCATCCTTTGTTAGAGAGTATGTGTTTGCATGACCATCATGTATTGCATGCCTATCAAACTGCCATGGTCTACCCAATAATAGATGGCAAACATCCATCAGAATAAAATCATAGAGAACTTCATCATGGTAACTCCCAATTTCAAATTTTACTAAACATTGTTCACTTACCAGGACCTTATGATCATCTTTTACCTAAGCAATTCGATAGGGCTAGGGATGTTTCTCCCTCTTGAGCTTCAGCTTAGAGACCATCTCTTCTGATACCAAGTTATCAGTGCTACCACCATCAATGATCACATCACAACATTTATCCTCACACTTGCATCTGGTACAGAAAAAACTCTTCTGTTGTCCTGGTTCAATCTCGCAACTTAGTAGGACTCTTTTATTTACTAAGGCTTCTCCTCTTTTGGCATCCTCTAAATTTGATGATTGTGCATCCTCATCCACATGAGCAACCCTAGCTTGGCCCTTGGCTCTCCTATCTGTCCTTCCTTGTCATTGAGGGCATTCAAAGGCAAAATGACCTTCTTCATTGCAATGAAAATAGGTACCACGAAAGCCTCCTCTTCCTTGTCCATGCCCTCTACCTCTTCCTCTCTGATTTCCAAAGTCTTGATCATGGGAGCGGTTGAAACCCTCATTCCTCTGGTTCCTGCTAGTACCCACATCTTCATTTTTCTTTTGGGTTTCATTGAAGCCTCCAGATGATCTACCGCTTCCCCTTCCTCCTTGACCGCACCCTTTTTTTCTTCCTTCAAACCTTTTATTCAACTTCTCTTCAACTCGTAGGGAAAATTGGTATGCCTCTTCAACGCTGGTCATTCTTACCAGACTTAATTCCTCCTGGATGCTAGGTCGCAACCCACTGATATAACGAGCAACCTTTTCCTTATTTGCTTCTGCATGCCTTGCCCTAATCAAGAGTCAATAAAATTCCTCTGTATATTCTTGTACTGATCTTCCTTCTTGCTTTAACCCATGCATCTTCTTAAACAAATCAAGCTCGTAGTCCATAGGAATGAACTGCTTCTTCAATTTGTCCACAATGCGATCCCACCTTGTGATCTTCTCCTTTCCTCTTCTATTTCTTTCCAATTGGACCTCTTGCCACCAAATTTTGGCATGGCCTTTCAGTTTGGCCTTTTCAAACTTAACCCTATCTGGGTCCCTGATATCCTCATACTCAAAGTATTCTTCCAATTCATTGATCCAATCGATCAACTCATCTGGTTTCAGATTTCTTGAAAATACAACCACTTCAATTGTAGGTCTTTTCTCAAACTTAGAAATGGCCCTAAAAAGCCTTTACTTTGCATGATTTAGAACTTCCCCATCAAATTCCCCTTCTGGTCCAATTTCATCTTCTTCGTTGTCATCTTCACTTTCATCACCTGCAGCCACAATAGTTCCTCTACGGAGCTCCTCCTGCAATGCTTGTACCTGCCTTTGGAGGGCTCTAACCTCCTCAGGATTAATAGCTCTAGCCCTTTTGCCATTCTCTCTTCATGGAGGCATCTTCTTAACTCAAAGCCACAACCACACAGTCATGGTGCAAACTACCTCACCGTCGACGCTTTGTCTACACACTCAGGAAAACCTGCTCTGATACCACTTCATGGTGACACAACCCAAGAACAGAATGGACACAACAGAAAAGGGAAATTGTATTAACTGAAAAATAAGCTAGTACATTCAGTACAGAGAAAATAAACTTCAAAACATGCCCAAAGGGCTTACAATAGCATAAATCTGGATATAATTTCTCCTTTCAGTACCTCCTCTCAAACTCCACCCTGAACTTCCTTTTACAATGCCAGGAATCTCCTTAAATAGACTTCAAAGGGTTAAGGACTAGGAATACATTCTAGAAAGCTCTAGTAGGCATCCACAGACAAAATAGAAGGTTCCAGAAGCTGTGTTAGAAGTCGGTGCAAATTTAGAAGAATCCAAAAACGGTAACTGAACTTCTGAGAGGCATAACTTTTGAACCGTAGCTCTGATTGGAAAACCGTTTACATTTTTGAAAAGCTCTCGAAGTGCTCTATAGCCCTATGGACCAGCTTTGCTCATCCCCCATTTTTTGGCCCTTTTTGAGGTCATTTAAGGACCCTAACCTATCTTTGAAGCATTCTTAGGAGGTTTCCAAAACTAAAAAAACTACAATAACTTTCAAACCATGGGGTATTTTGACCTGATTCTTTTTCTGGAATTCTCTAAATCACAATTACATTCATCTAGCCAATTTATACCTCCTAGTTCACCAAAATGATGGCCCAATTATATGCTCCTATTTTTTTAGGATTTTCTAGCTCACTAATAGTGGAATGGTGAGAGTTGGAATCTTTATTTGACCCAAATGGGTATCCAAAAATGAAAACACATGAAACAGAAACTAAGTCTAAGTACCTTTTTTTGGGTGACACAGGATTGCCTTTATACCTCTGGATGCTCCTGCATCAACCATGTAGGTTCAAACTTACCTTTCTTTTCTCGATCAACTTGGACTTTCATATTTTCTTTGAGGACCATATCACCCAGCTGAAAGTTTTGGGGAAGCACCTTCTTATTGAAGTTCCTTTTGAGACGAGATTGATATACTATGAGGTGATCATAGGCGTGTTGTCACTTCTTGTCTAGGAAATCTAGCTGGGTGAGTTAAGCTACACTGTATTCTTCATCTGATAGTTGCCCTCACAGAGATATGCGCAAGGAGGGAAGTTCAACCTTTATGGGTAGTACCGCTTCAGCGCCATAGACTAGGGAGTATGGAGTTGTTCCTGTGGATGTATGGAAGGAGGTTCGATAGTCCCATAGGGATGGATTTATTTGTAGGTGCCAATCATAGCTAGAATCATTGACAACTTTCTTTAGGATTTTGAGGAGGGTTTTGTTAGTTGCCTCTACTTGGCCATTACCTTGTGGAAAATATGGGCTAGAAAAGTGATGATGGATGCGGAGGGAAGTGCATAATTCTTCCATGTTGAGATTTTAAAAGTTACCTCCATGGTCATGAAGATGGTGGATGGGATGTCAAAGTGGAAAACAATGTGGTACAAGATGAACTTGGAGACCTGAACTCCTATAGCTGAGACTAGGGGAACTGCTTTCACCCATTTAGTGAAATAGTCTGTAGCTATTATTATCCATTTATGTCCATCAGATGAGAGAGGTGTGATAGTTCCAACTAAATCAAGGCCCCAACATGCAAAAGGCCAAGGTGGTGCAATAGGTTGTAGATCTTGTGCTAGAGCATGCACAAGATTGGCGTGCTACTGACATGGGAGACATTTTCTAACAAATTCATAGGAGTCTTCTTCGATGGTAGGCCAATAGTAGCCTACTCTAAGGGTTTGTCACGCTAGGACAATACCACTCATGTGGGCACCGCAAAGTTCAGAGTGTACTTCTTTTAATGCCATTGCAGCCTCGTTTTGGTCTAAACACCTAGAGAGAGTATCGTGATAATCTCGATGATATAGAGTATTCCCTATGATGACATAGTGGGATGATTTTCAAATGGGTTTTTGGCATTGGGTTTTTTTGAGGTGAGGGGATATGATACCATCTTTAAGGTAAGCGTGGATTTCATGGTACCAAGGGGATTGAGGACCAACCAAGATACAAACATGATTTGAATCCTCATTTGCATAAGCGGGTGTGAGGAGTTTCTCGACTAAAAACTCATACTATGTAGCCACTTGGAGAATTTCCAAGAGCGAGCCGATAGTAGCCATTCCGTTCACTGCTTTGTTCTACATTCGAGGCACTTATATAAACTAAAGCTTTGTAAAATGTTGGGTTAGTTGATCAACTAGCTCTTTGTAGGGTAATAGCTTTTCATCTTTGGTTTGATATTCATTTAGGACTTGATTGATGATGAGCTGAGAATCGCCAAAGATTTGTAACTCAGTGATGTTTCATTCTACAACTATCTTTAATCCTGCTATGAGAGCCTCATATTTAGCTATATTGTTGGTGCTAGGGAATTGTAGCTTAAAAGCTTTTGGAATGTAATCAGCTTGAGGTGTGACCAACAATATTCCTACCCTTGATCCATGAGATGTGTATGATCCATCAAAATAAAGTTTCCATGGGGGCTATTCTTCAATTAGATAGATATGTTCATCTAGAAATTCTGTGATCAAAGGATATCTACTAGAGGTGCGCTAGGTGATCTACTATAGCTTGCCCTTTGATTGCCTTTTAGTCCACATACTGGATGTCAAATTAACTAAGGAGTATAACCCATTTGGCCAAATGGCCTGTAAGTGTTGTTCTAGAGAGCATATACTTGAGAGGATCAATTTTGGATACTAGCTAGATGGAATGACTGAGCATGTAGTGGCAAAGCTTTTGTGTTGAGAAAACAACTACCAAACAAGCTTTTTCCCTAGGAGTGTAATTGAGTTCATAACCAACTAGGGTTCTATTGATATAGTAGATGGCTCTTTCTCTGTCGTAGTCATCGTGCTATGCTAGAAGTGCCCCTAGAGCAATAGGTGTTGCTGATATGTACAAGATGAAGGGACGACCAAGAACTGGTGGAACCAAGATAGGGGGATTGGAGAGATACTTCTTGAGCTGATCGAAGTTGCGTTGACATAAAGAATCCCACTTAAAGTTCTCATCTTTCTTTAGTATATGTGCAAATGGCATACACTTATCTGGAAGCTGGGAGATGAAGCGCCAGATGGATTGAAACTTTCCCTAAAGAGTATGAAGTTGTCGTAGTGTCTGGGGAGGAGGCATGTCTAAGATAGCGTTGACCTTGTTGGGGTCGATCTCTATACCTCTTTTAGAAACTATAAAGCCTAGAAGCTTGCTAGATGTGACCCCAAAGACACATTTCTTGAGATTCAACATGAGATGATATTTGGCTAACCTATCAAAGACTTTCTCTAGGTCAACAAGATGATCCATGAAGGTGTGAGATTTAACCAAGATATCATCCACATAATCCTCCAAAATGCTATGGATAAGATCATGGAAAATGGTTGTCATAGCTCTTTGATAGGTAGCCCGAGCATTCTTTAGGCCAAAAGGCATCGTGTTGTAGCAAAAGTTTCCCCAAGGGGTAGTGAATGTTGTCTTATTCTAATCCTCTTCTGCAATCTTGATTTGATTATACCTAGAAAATCCATCCATGAGGGACATAATTTCATGTCTAGCTATAAGATCTACAATCATATCTATGTTGGGTAAGGGAATATCATCTTTTGGACAAGCTTTGTTAAGATCTCTGAAATTAGTGTAGGTTCTGATGTCACTAGAATGCTTAGTGATGGGGACCATGTTAGAGATCCACTCTGAGTATTCGATAGGTTGGATAATCTTAGTAGCTAACATTCTTTCTAATTTAGCTTTAACTAGTAATGCCACCTTGGGGTGCATTTTTCTAAGCTTTTGTCTGACGAGCCTGATCTTTGGATCGACTGCAAGATGATGAACTATAAGCTTTGGATCAAGTCTTGGCATGTCCTGTTATGACCATGCGAATCAGGAAATGTTCTCTCTTAAGACCTCAAAGAGGAGATCATCTTGGTCTTGCAATAGGGATGTAGCAATGTGAACAAGTTTGGGGATCTCTAAATAACCGATGTTGACTTCTCTAGTATCCTCAATTAGAAAAGAAGACAACTTTGGTTGATTATCTTGAGAAGGCAATGCTAAATCCTCATGTTCTGCTTGTGACTCTAGATTTTCTCGTTGAGGGGCTCTCTTCGCTGCTTGAGCTAGTCTTGAATTTGCCTTAGTTCTAGTTTTGGGTGTATCGGAACTAGGTTGGGGATTTTCTCCAAAATACCCCTTGGGATCTAGCTTATAGATATAAGAAAAATCTAGCTTTGTTTGGTTGTGAGGAGTTTTGGCTCCCATGAATCTTAGAAGTGCTTCCTCTAATGTGAACTCATCAATGTGTATGACGCTCAGTTGGTCCCAATCTATGAGTTCAAGGTGAGCGAGTGGTAGGTTGATGAAATGGATGGACAGTTCTTGGAGAAAAAAGTATCCCAGGGAGATTTGGTCTGGGATATCATCGTAGGCTCTCTTTTCAACTTCCTCTTGAATGTCTTCGATTTCTACAAGGTCACGGTGGATGTTCAAAAAAGCATGACCATCCATATTGGTGCCCCTAGTTGTGGGTATGCTAAAGCATAGACCTAACTTCTTTTCCCATTTGTGTGCTTCAATGGGACACTACATGCCTCTTTTCTTTGGTCCTAGACCACCACCTTGATAGTTCCATTTTTTAGTGATGAGCTTATGTGCTTGGGGATACTTCTGGCTAAAGTGATCAAGGCGTGCTTGATTTCTTGGAGGTGCATCCTTATGTAACCAATTGTTGATATCTAGAGTGAGCTCCTCATGAAGAGGGATTCTTGGGGATACAAAGGTTGTTAGGCCAAGCTGTGTGTATCAAGGAGGTGGAGTCTCCTTGGTGTTATGATATGTGGGTCATCCATGGGTATGTGAATCAAGTGGCAATGCACCAATTGCAAATGCATTAGATAGGCTATATTCTCTGCAACCTTTGTTGATGATCTTTATGATAGATAGGGTGGAGGCGAGAATGTCTTCTGGGTCATTACAAGTGTTGGATGAACTGGCAATGGATTGGCCAATTTCAATGCTAGGGCAATGGTTTGTATATGAGGCTTCAACCACATTGCAATAAGCAAAGGGTTCTAGATTGGCATGGATGGTCACTTCAGTGCCCTGATGCAAAAATTTGAGGCACTGATGATATGTAGATCGAACAGCCTTCATCGCATGAATCCATGGGTGACCAATGAGGATGTTAAATGGTAGGCTTAGATTAGCAACATGGAAAACTGTCTCTTGGATGATCGGCCCAACCTTGATGGGTAGCAAAACTATGCCCTTGGTGGTTCTCTCCAAGTTGTCATAAGCTTTGATGGTGATAACCTCACTGATGATATCTGCCTCATTATACCTAGCTTGTCTTATAAATTTTAGGGTACAAATATTCAAGGTTGATCCATTATCTATCATTACTCTTTTTACGGTGAAATTGGATACCATAATGGTTATGTGAAGTGGAAGGGTGTGATCTGGCTCGACCACAGGTATTTTAGTGGGCTTGAATGATAAGGCACATGAGGATGAAAGGTGTCCAAAAAGATTATGAAAATTAGTCGCATTGATATCCGAAGTGACACGAGATTCTATGAGAGCACTATCAAGGATGTCTTTGTACACAAGACTAGTGCGGAGAAGTTCTAAAACGGAGATTTGGGCTGGCATGTTCTTAAGGTGTTCCAAGATATTGTACTAGCTTTTTGATGGAGCTGATGATGTTGTTGGGGTTGATAGTACTGATGGGACTGATGGGGTTGCAATGTTCAATTGTGCTCTTTGAGTGGTGACCGCACACTCATTTTTTGGGCCTTGGAAATTAATAACATTGACAAAAGGCTCTTTCTTAGATATATAACCTATGAGGCTACCATAGTCTATGTAGGATGAAGTGTGGTCATTGTTCTTCCCATGCTATTGGTTTGGCTGGCGATTGTTGGTGTTGTTGTTGTTGGTTTGGATGGGTGCTTTTCCAGGATTTTGGTTGTTGTGAGGAGGAAAAGCATTTTGATAGATCTGTAAGCCTATATTGGGAGAGGTTTGTTCTCCAACTGTGATTTCTTTCCAATCAATGAGGTCTTGCACATAATCTTTCAGCTTCATGCATCTGAGGGTGGTGTGCCCTTTCACCCTATGAAACTTGCAATACTCATTGTCTCTATACCATGCAGCTTTGGATTGGCCTGGGTAAATTTTCTGGGTAGGAGGAAATTTGATGAGGTTTTCCTTGACTAATTTCTCAAAAATGACATCCAATGGCTCACCAAGGGGTGTATAGTTTCGAGGTGCAGGTTGGAACTTGGGCTTTGGTTCTATAGCTACATTGATGGCATTAGCTTGATTGTTAGACCCTTGAAAGTTGGGCTTTGGATTGTGGCTTTGAAATCTTTGCTGATTCTGCTGTTGGTTGTTGATAGCTTGTTGATTGTTTGGTTGATAAGGTGGGTTGGACTAATTTTGGGACGGACCAACAATATTCACATGTCTGGTGCCAGTGACCCCATCTGTTGCAACGTGCTTGTTTTTGTTCCAATACCTAGACTCGTCATTTATTTGTGTTTGATTTTGGTTGGCTTCCTTATAAATCTTGACCACAACATCTTTAATGAATCCTTTCTCAAGGATCATTCCTTTTTCTTTGATATCTTTGTAGGTCTACAAATAGTTCATGGTCATGTGGTGAGCTAAGCTAGGATGGGCATTATCAGTAAACATTTTCACCAAATGGTGCTTTGGCAGGGTGCAAGATATGCGAGTGGTAAGGGTTTGCCATCTTTGCAGATATTCACCAAGACTTTCTCCACCTTTTTGCTTGGTGTGGACAAGATCAACCACTGATAATTCTGTCTCAACAAGATGGGCATATTGGGCTACAAATGCCTCAAAAAATTCAATAAAGTTTTTGATTGTGCCATATGGGATTCTATAAAACCATTCAAGAGCTGGTCCGGCCAAACTTTTGAGGAGGAAATGCAAAAGGAAGACGTCACTATATGCCACTTCTTGGCAATGCATGTAAAATTCTTTGATATGTGTGATAGGGTCTCCTTTTCCTCTAAATTTGTCAAACTTGGGTATCTCAAAGTGTTTGAGAAATGGTGTCATGGTAATGGCTCTGTCAAATGGGTAAGGACACACATTCTCAAACTTGAAGGTTTTGGGGTCATTTCCCTCCTAGATGTTCTTCAAAGCTATCTTCATGGCTTCCCATTTTGAATTAATGGGTGATGGTTGTGGTGCCTCCACTGTAGGAGCACTCTGAGGGAGATATGCACTGAATGGTGCAATTGAATATGGATAGCTTTGAGGTATGGGCTGGTAGGGATTGTACATGGATTAGGTAACTAAATGGTGGATGATGGGTTGCTGAGGTGGAGGTGGCACATATTGCTGCATGTGTTGCAAGGCTTGCATTTGATATTGGATTTGAGGTTGGGATTGAGTAACATAAGCTAGCTATGGGATAAATGGATTTCTTTGTGGAGGTAAGGTATAAGATGGTTGTGAAGCTTGGGAAAAGGATCGAGGAGCTTGTGGAACTTGACTTTGGATTTGAGGAATTTGACTAATATATGTGGGTTGTGACCCCATCTGGGAGGGTATCTACATGGAAAAAGAGGCCAAGTAATTGGTGGTTGGTGGTGGTGGATTTCCTCCTAGAAGTGGCATAGAAAAATAGTTAGTAATAGGAGGTAATGGATTATTTGGTGGTGGAGGTGATGGGAATTGAAAGCTTGGAAATGGAACTAGTGGGGTTTGATAGCTTGGTGGCTGGATTTGAAAGCTTGGTAGAGTGGTGGCAGGAGCTTGGGTCACTTGAGAGCTTGGAAGAACATTTTTAGTAGCTTGTGGTGTTTGATAGCTTTGTTGAGTGAGGGCAGTAGCTTGTGAATTTGTGGTTGATGGCAATGAGCTCCAAGGACCTAGTGGAAATGATGGAATTGTGCTCTGAGCTGAGGTAAACAAGCTGGGGGTGATGAAAGGTTGATTAGTTGGTCCCATGGGTGGCATCCCGGTTGTATATTGCTGAGGTTGGCTAAAGATGCTAGCACTGATTTGGGAGATGGGTGGATTTGGAAGGCTGGGTTGGAGAGCAGCAGCAACAATAGTGAAGGGAGTGAATCATGAGGTGTTTTGGGCAAAGGGGGTTTGGGATGGAGTGGTATGGACCAATGGTGGAGTGGTGGTAGTTGGATTGGCTTACAGAATGGAGATTTCAACTTGAGTGGAGGCTGGTATGTTTGGGTCTATTGGATCATATGAGGTGGGTTGAGGCTCTTCTTTTGGTATATACAATGGATGGTTTGGATAGTAAGAGCCTATGGGTGGTGGCAGCTGCCCAAACAAAGGGTGAGAAGGATCTAATAAGGGAGGAGGTCTTCCAAAATTGAAGGCTCCTACATTGTCCCTCTGAAATATTTTCATGATCATTTCTTTGTTCTTGTCTATAATGGCATTCACCAATACTGCATTTCTTGGTTGGTTCGTGAAAGCTTCAATGTCAATAGGTGATAATATAGTGTTCTCTGGGCTAAAGGATGGTTCAGTGCTCAAGGGGAGCGATGCTGTCTGATCCAAATGATAGGGCTCCATTGTTTCCTTCTTCTTCTTGGCTAAGTGAGTGACAGGTGGCATGAAAATGTTCCTAGGGATGAGGTACAACAATGTTGATGGATGCAAAAGGGAGGGAGGCTTTTCTATGCAAATGATTTCTTAGGCTGAGGCAAAGCTATATGACAAACCTAAGGAAGATTGGGTTGGGTATTCTAACTTTAAAGATATGTTGCCAAAGCATGAAAGGTCTACTTTCCTGTGTGCAATCTTGGTGGTGATTGTGTCAACTTAAGGATAGAATGATGATCCCTTAGGAAAAACATGAGATTGACACTTGTGGATCCCAACCTGTAGCTCAAGGTGATGAGGGATGACAAGTGACAAGGCTAGATTACCCTAGACAAATCTCTGTCAGAGGGATAACCTTGGTGAGACTAGTGGATTTGCAAGATGATAGGAAAAGAAAGTTCTGGCAATGTGACAAGAATTTTGAAGGCTTGGATGTGAACTTTTTGATTGTTGGCTAGATGGTTTGGTTCTAAGGCAAGTAATTAGATGAGATGGATGAGCTAAAATGCTTAAAGGGATAAACTAGAATGGTTGGCTTTCCTACAACAATGACTCTAACGTGAAGTTTATACAAGAAGATGTGGAGAAACAAGGGGGTCTAATCATAAAAATCATGCCTAGTTGGTAAGCCATAAGTAGGGTTAACTCCTAGATGTTTGTTAAATCTGATAGTGCGATCTAACCAGGCATCTTGAAGGGCTTTGTCGGCAGCTTTGTCTTCTACTTTGTTGAGTTTGGTAATTTGAGGGCTTGGTGTTACTTCCTTTCTCTTGGCTGAAATTTCTTGGTATACCTGAGATGGCTTGATTTTGGCTTTGTGAAACTTCTGTTTGGGTTTGGGTTGTTCTAACATAAATTCTTGAATCTCTTTGGCTTTGAGAGATCATGGTTGTTTTGCTTCAAATTTTTTCAACTTTTGAAATAGGCAGTGACTATGCTAAGTGTGCCCTAAGCTAGGATTAACTGAGTTTGGAAAACATTCATTCAACAAGTAAAAGATCAAGCAATAGATAGGAACAACCAAATAGAAGTTTTGATTCTCAAAAGATAATAACTGTGCCGTGGAGTGTGTATATTCTACAAATGTTTCAATCAGTCACTTCAAACATGTTAACATCCTAGATGGTTGTCTACAAGGATGATAGTTGGTTTATCTAGGGAGTCCTTGATATACCCAAGGTACGTGAGGCCCAAATCTATAGATGAAATCAAAACAATGTCACACAGTCAAGAGGAGCGGTAACCCACTTCTCCTCTTTCACTTCTCAAGGGTATAAAGTTCCTTGAGGTTTAGCCAGAGTGACTGAATTTTGATCCCAAGAGAGGTGTCTTTGGATTCATCTCTCGATCTTTATACTCTGCCAGAATGCTGGAGTTGAGGTCATTCCAAGGGGTGATGAAATCCCCAAGCAGGCCTCTTAAAAGCTAAGACAATATTTTGGATCCTAATCTTATGCACCCAAGATGGCCTCGAAAGATGACAAGCGGAGAGAAGACTTGGATTATCTTGGGCTAAAAGATAGAGTTCTTTTCCAACTGACACTTTAAGTTTTCTAATCTAGACCTTTTGACAACACATGTGATTTAAGATGCAAAGGTTCAATTCCAATTTCAAATGCAAAAACAAAAGAGAAGTGATCAAAGAATGAATACACCAAGAAGATTTAGGGTCAACAAAAAGTAAACTCGCACGCCTGGAGGCTCTCCACATCAAGTATCAATTTTTTTTCTTTAAGGCATTCAAGATTGAGTGTGATTTTTTTTTAAGCCCAAAACAAAGATGTGTGTAAAGCTCGATTTCAAGCACGTGCCCGAAGGCCCTCCACGTCAAGATTTGCTCAATTTTTATGCCCAAATGAATTGTTAGTGAGACTAATGTGCATTCAAGAAATTTTCTATCTTAGAAAAACCAATTAAAAATCAAGTGAGTGGAATTTAATTTTTGTGGAGCACTTAACACCTTCTTAGTTAGACCCATCCCCATATATGGCATTGATATTGCAACCAATAGTTAGAATGATGGGTGATTAAAGAGGGTGAGTCCAACAAAAAATTCACTCAAAGTGTCTTTATTTGTTTTTATAACTTAGAAAGTTTCTAAAATGTGGATTCTTTTTATGCCCCAAAAGATGATTATTTGATATATGGCATTCAAGATTGGATTTTTTGTTTTAATCATGCATTCATAAAATAAATAAATAATGCATTCGTTTACCTTTTATACTTTCTTCCCACCAGCATTATCTTTGAATTTCTAATTAAATACCACTTCTCTGTACTGAACAAATAGGAACAAAAAAATAGAGTGCATTGAAACACTACATGTATAGACTTACATTTAAATTATCTTCAAAATGGTTTCTTTGCTTAATACATATGCTCAAAAGATGAACTAAGAAAATATTCCCTATTGACTTTGAATAGTAATTACTTTGAGCTTGAGACATATCAATAGTACCTTTTGCCTATTGTCATAGAAGACCCTTGAATGATAATGAATCCTATATAAGAACCATTATGTGATTTCTCCTATGTTTCCATTCCACTTCTTCACAACATGACCTCTATGAATGCATTACACAGGTGATATGCAGGTTGGTAGATTAGGATCCTTTGAAGAAACTAACACATGAGAGGAAGAGAGGTGAATAAAGAAAACAAGATTTCACACAAACACAATATTGTTCACTTTGATTGATCTTCAATGATTCATTACATATTGTATCTAATATGGGGTCTTTACAATAGTTTTTGTTATGACACACTTTCTATTGTCGATCTTTTTAAAATCAATAACTTGAGATCACTATAGAGAGATGATATCTCCTAAAAATATTTCTCTATTTGTTTACATCTCCTACATTCAACATGCATCTCATAATCATTCAAACTATCACTAAAAATTATAAATTATGCATGACACAAGGGATATATGCATAGAAGTTAATAACTCTTAACTATCCAAAAAGCTAAATGAAAATAATGCGTGGGACTAATTGTACAACTGATTGTGCATGGAGACCCATATACTCCAAATATAGGTGAATGCAAACTAATAGATAACTCCAAAAAGTATGGAAGAACTATGTCTTGAGCATTAGTTATCTGCACACTCCCCCTTAAACTCAACAGTCATAGTTCAATCTCGAAGCACTCAAACTTAAGCCATGCAACTCACATTGCGAATTCTCGTTAGTAGAGTTGAATAGACTTGCATGGTACTTCTAATATAATAAAACCATCTCTTTATTAATTTCTCTCTATAATGAGAAATCATGAGGTTCGTTCTTCCCTTTCTTTCTCTAATACAAGGAAGATGTAGAATACATCCATGTACCCATTAGAACAAGTAGTCATTAACTACTTCTCTCAAACACTAGAACCTTGATCTACCACTATCACTTTTGACATACAAACTTGGAGGTTTGTACAACATTCTCAACATCCTTGTCACCTTTTTCCAAAAACATCCATCCATCCATCCATCCATAGTCAATATGTATACAAATTTTCATAGATTCTCTATTGTAATCTCTATTCCAACATCTCTTTTCACTATGACTCCTCAACTCACAAAAACTGCAAGGGTGAAGATCCCAAAATTTATCCTCCTATGACCTTTCCTTCTATAATGGGAACATGAAATGAATTCTTTACTCTAAACTCACAAAAACTACAAGGGTGAAGATCCCAAAATTTTTCCTCTCTATGTCCTTCCCTTTTACAATGCAAACATGAAATGCATTCTTTACTCTGAACTAATTTTTTTAAATTTTTCATAGTAATAATATTGTCCATCTATCAAGTTAGAAACATCAAATCTCTCTCTCTCTCTCTCTCTCTCTCTCTCTCTCTCTCTCTCTCTCTCTCTCTCTCTCTCTCTCTCTCTCTCTCTCTCTCTCTCTCTCTCTCTCTCCAAATCCTAGGCCTTCATACTTTGGCCTCCAAATTGGTTGAATGGGATCCTTCATGCCATGATCATCTTTGCCCAATTCTTTTCCTTTAAAACACATTTTCTACATAATATTTAAACCAATATTATTTTTAAAATATCCATTGTTATCAACATAAGGATTTCCATCTAGTCTTGTGAAAGGGCACCTACCTTCATCTTCAACCTCTTTATCTAAAGAAACTTTGTCAATATCATTTGTATCAATCTACATAAATCTCCCATATGACATACAAAATAAAAAACTGATGGCTTTGACTTCAAGATCTCATTTTATTTTTCCAAAATCTTTAACTTCTTACCTGAATCTTCATTCTCCTCCTCAAATTTATTAAACATCATTAAATTTTTCTTCAATTCAACATTTTCTTTTTTAACCTTTTATAATTTTATTTCAAGATTCTTTATTTGACATAAATATTCATGCCTCTCCTAACCAAACCTTCTAAAATTCTTTAACAATTATGAATTGCACTTCCCTAATTTTATTAATTTATCATTCAAACTATTTTTTCACAAATCAAAATTTTATTTTGTTTCATTACCTTTTTAATTATCTTCCCCATCAAAACAAATAAAAGATCTTATAGAAATTAATCACATTTGCTGGTGTTCTTGAAATGAAAAAATAAAATCTCATTGAATCTCTATAAATATTCTATGTATTGATATTTAGGTCAATTTGTCTATCAGTGACTCAACAGTTAGTCAAATGGTTGCATTACTACCAAGCTCTATAGTTGTTATCGAGCTTATCATTCATCCTGTAGGTCTAATCAAGTGTTTTAGTTGATCTTGAGGTAAGTAGTCATAATTAAATGTCTACTAAGCACCTAAGTTAGTATACATTTTTTTCCAAGCTAAACAATGTTTACCGAGCTTTGAAGACTATATACAGTGCAAAATGAGTATAAAAGAGGCTACAGAGCTATTCAGCAGAAGTAAAGAAGATCATAGTGTTAACCAAGCTCTAGTATGTTAACCAAGTTCTACTATATCTACCAAGCTTGTAGTGTTAACAATGTGAATCTAGTGTTGATTGAGTCATGCAGTGTCAACCAAGTGATTCAATAGGTACCAAGTTTTTCAGTGTTCACTAAGTCAAATAGTGTTGACTGAGTTCAAACTACTTGGATGTGATTAGTTTGGACCAAGATTCAAGTTCAACCAAGTTTTAAAGTTTTTTGAGCATTGACAGTATTTGTAATGTATCAAAAAATCATCGAGTTTGTCTTTATAACCTGAGTTACGGTAGTTGGGCCGACTTTGATAATTATGATGAAATTGGTATTGTAGCTAACTCTAGTAAGTTGTTATTTAGATTGGTATATATATAATGTATTGTATCATATCCAAATATGTCATTGAAGATGATTATGAAGTACATGAGTGTGAATTGAAGAAAGCTACAAGTAGTATAAGACACAACAAAGATTTATCTATCACAGTCAGGTGATCATTGTAATACAAGGAATCTCATTCACTAAATCAGAGTTGCATATCAGAGATCAGCCACTATTTCATCCTAAAAGGTACATTAGTAAAATCCTTTTGTTTATCTTAGATTGGTTTTGACAACTGAGTGTTAGCACACTTAAGCTATTTACTTAGTTCATGTTGAACTAGTAGTATCTATTGAGAATAACATGTATATATAGACCATACTAAGTCATAGTGAGTGTCAAGCCACTCATATGCTAAGTCACTCAAGTGTCAAGAAGATAGACTATGCTGAGTGAGACAAGAGCTGAATAAATAGTGGATGTTAAGAAATATAGGTGCTGAGTCACAACAGAAAGGCTAGTGTATGCCGACCATCAAAGACTTCAAATGTCAAGTACAAAATTTTTGACATATTTGTTTGTAAAGGCACATACAACTAAGTAAACCATGTTTGAGCTGACTTAAGATTGAATTTTGATATTTTGGAGATAAGGATGAATCTCAAGTTAGATTACTTATGCAATTATATGCAGCCAATCAGAAAATGAGAAGGATTGAGTGATAAAATGGATGAATCTTAGTCATAGATTCATACCTAACCCTAAGTCACTAAGTCTTCTTAAGGAGCACAAACCCTAAAATATTCATGAGCAAGTGTGTAAGGAATTGAAGGAGTGAAGAGAGAAGTTTGCATGTGCAAATAGAGAATTCATGGTGGCTTAGAAATTATAAAGTGAAAGTACATTGTAGAATCAATTAGAGTGGAATAGAGGATAGAGAAAAGGATACAAAAAATATAAATCTGATCTAGAAGGATCAAGAAGACACTATTTAGAGGTGATATGTTATCAAGCAATCAAGTGCTAACCACATGATCAAACTTGAGACATTCTAACAGGTGATTTTAGTCAAAATTTCTTAATAGAGTAGTCCAAATAGGTTGTATAAAATCCTTTAATAGGGTGCTTACTTAATTTTGAGTTGAAGTCCTCTAACCAGGCACATTTATAATAGGGTGTTAAAATCCTCTAACATGGTGAGACCTAACAGTCTTTGTAATCTTTTCATAGGGAAAACCTTTCATAGGGTAGATCATGTTTCATGGTCAAAACATTGTAACCTTCATTGGATACACTTAATTACTAGAGTAGTGAAGATTTGTGGGTGTCATCCCCACCCTAGTCTTACCTTCTCACTTGGAGGATTTCTGGGTAATCATATTTGGTGTCACATGTGTATGATTGCTTATGTGTTTACATGATTTAGATGTATATGCTTTACATGTTATTTTAGTTTATTCATTGAATGTATGAGATGGATGTGTGGTGAAAGTTTTATGGGTCCAAGTTTAAACTACTGATAGAAGACCAAAAAATATTTAACCTTTCCTATTGTAATTCCAACAATTGGTATCGAAGCCTTATACTCTAAAAGAAAATTTTTGTAGCTTTGAGGAAAGATCTTGAAATGGAAGTCTACAAGTTGGGAAAGATTATTGAGAATCAAAAAATTGAAATACAACTCATTCTACATCAACTAGAGGAAGCAAGAGAAGAATTATAGAAATTCTTGAAGAGAGGGAAGGAAATTGCTATTGCAGAGAATGACACATAATATAAAGAGATAGACACTACTAAGCTATTTGTAGATGGAGACTCAAATGAATTTGATGTAGTAGTTGTAGATCTAATAGAAATTAATAGAGTCCAAGTTGAGGAAATTAGAAATCTCAAATTAGAGCAAGAATCACAAGCTATACTACTATGTGAGGTGACTAAATGAAAGAAGAAAGCCATAGAAGACAAAGCCATGATTGAAGAAGACAAAAGAATTTTGGGTAATAGACTAGAAGAGAAATCATCAAAACTAACCAATATTTTCAACATGAAATTGGAGACTTTAAGTCAAATCATGTGTGCTAACTATGAATTGAATGTCAAGGACATTGAGATAACCACATTGAAGTTGCAGAATGAACAATTGCAGAGTTACCTAAAGAGGAGAAAATAATTTTCTAAAAGTTTCAACAAGACAAATGAATCCATGAAATACTTTGAGCAACTATTGAGATCCCCTAGATCAAACAACAATACATCTGGACTAAGACACACAAGCACCGAAGTAGAAGAATCATCCAAAAGTGTAGAAGAAAGGAACAATGAAGGCAAGAACTTCAAACCTATTTTTCATAATCATGGTAAGAAAGGACATACTGGTAATGTGTGTAGTAGCAAGATTGTAAACTAGAATTTCAAGCCTCGGAACATGGTTCACTACCATAAGTGCAACAAGAAAGGTCATTAGGCACTTGAATGCAGAACTAGAACCATGCATACACAAAGATTTGAAAGATATTGCTACTGTGAAAAGTATGGCCATAGAGATTTTGAATGTAGATCCAAACCCACGTGGTCATCAAATAGGCAAGCAAAGATAAGGAACAATGACAACTCTTACAACTGGGATTACAATACAAAATATAGCTATCATTATTGTCAAGGATATGGACATATTCCTTAGAATTGTATTAGGATACACTTTAGAGTAAACTACCAAAGGTGGTTAAGTCAAACCATATGATTTAGCTATTTGCAGACTGGTCATATTAGTAGGTATTGTCTAGCTAGGTCAAAGGAAACAAGTTGTGAATTTGATAAAGGCAAAGGCAAGGCATATGTTAAACACATCAGAAATGAGATGGATAAGAACATGGAAAAAGAAAGATGATTGTAGCACATCAAATGGAGAAGGGATCACTTCACCCAATGGGTCAGGGTATCACACCTCATCAAACTAGGCAATCAAGAGGTATCTAGGACTTATATTTAAAAGGTTATATCATACATTAGTTCCAAAATGACTTAGCACTGAAATGATTATATTAGCATGGATAAAGATACAAAAATGTAATTCCAAAGCCAAGATAAATCTTTACATTTTTCATGTTGTTGTCGAGCATGAAATATTTCCAATGTGTGCTAAGTGAAATGCTAAAAAATGTTGAGCTTACAAACTAGCTAGTTGATTCCAAGCTCATAGTGGTTGCTAAATGATTGAAATGCCAATGGATGCCGAGTGAGTATGAAATGACTTGATGTCGAGCATACAACTATGTAAGAACTCAACATTTATTGCAAGGTTTTCAAAGGGTATTTGATCAATTTTAGCTCATTTTTCATCATTTCAAATTTGAGAAAGAGAAAGTAGAGCAAAAGGAGATCTAGAAATCCATTCCAAATAGTGGCAAAATATTCAAGCAAAAATTCTTCACCATTTTGTTAGACCACATAAGGTATTTATCAAGAGCAAAGCTATGCAGTTTAAATTTTGTAAAACCTAGTTTTACTTTATTGTGTCTAGTTTGAAGATTGTTGAAGGGAAGAAAGTTTTGAATGTTTAGTTAGTATGTAATGAGGTTAAGAAACTTGTTTTCAAAGCTATTCTTGATATTGAATACAAGAAAGACCCTTCGGGTATGTTGTCATTGATTCCACCGAATGTGATAATGGTACAAGATGTAGGAAAATTCTATAACTATAAGATAGGAAGCATTGGCGATATGGAGGTTAGGGAAGCATACAATAAACTCTATGAAAATGCTATTTTCAAAGAAGAATTCAAAATTGTTGAGAGAAATGGATTAACATGAGCCCTAGATTTTTTGAATGTATTCAAGACATAGTGGATAAGGATAGTGCTTAGTCAAATTCATAATGGTTCATTATGGTTGGAAAATGGACCTATCAAAATTATGAAGAGAATAATTCATAGGTTTAATAGTTACCCAACCCTAGATTTGCCTAAGATACTGAGAAGTGATTACAAGGAAGTAATTGAGAAGAATACTAGAGTTGTCTGGAACAAAAGAGGCATGACAATTGATACAATTATTGATCCTCTAATTAACTTTACCATAAGGGTGATTTCACATAAGTTTTACCAATCTAGTAGATTGAATATTGTGCCCTATATAGCTATGGATGTGGGATACAAAATTGTAAAGAAAGATCACACATATGATCTAGCAGAGCTACAATTACAACAATTAATGGAGAACCTTGGAGCAATCAGAAAAATAAAGACTTCACAATGAAAATTTGGTTCCATATTGATTTGTATATTATTTTATGTGAAAAACACATTTTCCTCATTTGGTATGGTAGGATGGAAAACCAACAGATCAGTACCAGTGTAGATTGGTGAGTACATTGAGCAATTAGAAGAAAATTTTAAATCTTTGATGACAACTTATTTTGAAGACTTCAAGAAGTAAATGGAGGAAAGATTGAGAATACTAGTATCCTTAGTTGAGAAACACTATGATGATGTATGTTTTCTCATGGATGTTGATTATATATTTGTATAAGCTGCTACACCAAGGGTGAGATGGTTGAGACCCTTAGGTTATGAAATAAATATGGATGAAGCCTTTGTAGCTATAATAACTTTACTTGCAAAAGAGGTATATGAAAATGGAACGGCATTTAAAAACTATAAGATGGTAAAATCCAAAATTACTATGGAATTGAAGACTACCTCTACCATGAAGAAAAGGAGAAAATAGTGAAGAAACCGAAAGCCATGTTTGGAGAGGGTGCTAAAGAAGAAGAAGAAGAAGATGAAGAAGAGGAGGAAGAAGTTGAAGTGCCATTTGCTTTGACTCAAGGTATGGGAGAAGACCAAGAAGAGGAGGAAACTAAAGTCATGTCAACCCAAGCCTACTGCACCTACCACAAGAGCCAGTACACATGCAACTACACGAAAGGCCAAGGAAAAGACAAAATAAATAGAACAAGGAAGTCAAGAGAAGAAGATACCAAGAAGGAAGTATGTAGCACAAGTAGATTCTAATGAAGAGAAAATAGAGTCAGATGACAACAACCAATTTAAGATGGTGAGTCATAATCCTCTTTCAGATCTTGAAAATTTATGTGAAAATGTTAGAAATAGTGTAGACCTATCAGGATTTGGTCACACTGATTTTGATAATTTTGGTAAAGTAGAGAAAAATCAAGTGGAGAAGGCCATATATGCCATGATGGAAAAATTCAAGACAACCCCACTAGAGCTTGCCAACTCAATACCAAAAAGTCTATATGACAGAGTTGAGTAGAAATGGTACTATTTTCTAAACTTGGATAAACAAATAGAGAAACATATCTAACCCAAGTAATGCCTAAACCAACTAAGGCATAAATTGCTAAGGCTGTGAAGAAGTACACAGTTAGGTTTGTACCTAAATACTGAGCCTTTAGCATTTTATAAAACAACATTGAGGATGTTCTCAAGAAGACCACTCAAATGTGGAAACTTACTTATGGGTTGACAATGGTAAAGGAAGGAGAAGAAGAACTCATTGATGTAAAGGATGATGAAGAAGATAATGAAAAAGCTAGCACTATTGGAGGAAGAGTAGAAAAGAAAAAAGATGACAAGGAAATAATTGAGCTAGAGTAGCCAAAAACAAAAGTGTGCAAGATACATAATTGTTGAGTGTCAGTCCTCCACATGTCACAAGTGAGACTACTAAGAGAGTAACTATCAAGGATTTTTTTGATCTATCAGCTTAGAACATCAATGCCGTTACTGAAGATGATTTGAAGAAGATCATAATTAGTATACATTGCAAGCCAAACTTTGTAATAATCCTATTTTGGTTAGTATGGATGAGTTACAAAAGTTAGTGACTAATGTTGCAAGGGAAAAGGTGAATCCAAAAGAATGACCTTCTATCATCCCTCTAGTTACTAATGTACAACCTTTGTTCCAAATGCCAAAAGATACATCCAAAAAGGTTGATATAATTTCTAAGATTGATTCAATATAGAAGAGCACAATGGAATATAGAGCTTTCAACATTTTGGAAAACAACATTGATGATGTTGTCAAGAAGACCACTCAAATGTGGAAACTTACTTATGGGTTGACAACAGTAAAAGAAGGAGCAGAAGAACTTATTGAAGTAAAGGATTATGAAGAAGATAATGAAAAATCTAACACTATTGGAGGAAGAGGCAACAATTGAGCCAGAGTAGCTAGAAAAACATAGTGTACAAGACACACAATTGATGAGTGTCAATCCTCGACATGTCACAAGTGAGACTACTAAGACAGTTACTATCAAGGATTTTTTTGATCTATCAACTCAGAACATCAATCCCCTTATTGAAGATGATTTGAAGAAGATATTATATTAGTCTACATTGTAAGAAAAACTTTGTAATAATCCTATTTTGGTCAATGTGGATGAGTTACAAAAGTCAGTGACTCATGTTGCAAGGGAAAAGGTGAATCCACAAGAACCACCTTCTATCATCCCTCTAGTCGCTAATATACAACCTTTGTTCCAAATGCTGGAAGATACATCTAGTAAGGTTGATACAATTGCTAAGATTGATTCAATATAAAAGAGCACAATGGAAGCACAAGTTGCTACTCTAGAAATAGGTTAGATAGACATATTTGCACCTACAACACAAGGACAAGGTGCAAGTCTAGTCATTGTGGCCAAATAGGGTAAGCCTAAAGAGAGTGAGATGACATCACAACTAAAGGAGCAAACTAGCATCCAAGCCCTGGTAACCTTATCAGTATTTGGCACTCCATCAAGTTATAGTTTTCAAAAGTTGAGCATAGATGCTACACCAATACAGATCTCAGTGTTGAGCCCGAGTACATCAAAGGAAGAAGATGTAATTCAATATGGAGATGTGATCCTAGATGAAGAGGTAATTTTTCACAAGTTTTATTATTATACCATGACTATAGAATAAATGGACATATTACAATACGTCAATCAAGGAAAAAGCATCAAGAAATGCTTAAAATAGAGCATAGGAAAAAGTAGGCCCTACAAGATATTATAGACATCTTCTTAGATGCATTTAGTTTTCCAACTCTGGATGAGACCAAGCCATTAATGTAATAACTAATAGATGTAGTAGAAAAGACCTAGATAAAAATGCATAATTAATTGAATGGTCAGAAAAGAAGTTTTGAAACAAAGTTAATGAGAACATATCAAGTGATATAGCACTAACACAAGTTGTATTGGCAACTAAGGTTGAGGATGTGAAGAAGGTACTTGAGAACATATTCTCATTATATACTAAATTGTGTAATCCATCAATCCTCACCAAGAGACCAGAAGTCACATTTTGAGTCTAGAGAGCCAAATTTCTACATCAGATGTAGAACTACCAATGAATCTAGCCCTAAGTGAGAAGCATTTTAGGACATTTCTTCAAACACATAGTCAATTAGCTATATTGATAGTAAATGAGGCTAACATAAGGGCCAAACTGACTAGCATCCAAGCAACCGTCATCCCCCATATGGAAATTTTGCATAAGGAGCTAGGCTATGCCAAAACCTTAACAAAGAAAGACCCAAAAATTTCTACCTTAGATGGTCTAGTTCACCTTGCTCTTGAGTTAGCAATCCAACTCAAGTGATTGGATATAACATGTGAGAACTGGGATGCAAATCTCTTCAGATGATATTGGATATCCATAAATCTTTTCTAGATAAACATACAATTAGTGTATAGCCCATTCAACATAAGTGTTAAAAAGGGGGAGAATAATGAAAAGGGGGAGAGTAAGAATAAGAGGAGAATAAGAGCAAGGTGGGGAATTTAAAAAAATGAGATACAAGAAGAATAAGAAAAAGGGAGATACAAGAAAGAGAAAGGAAGTATCTGATGAAAGAGTATCAACAAAAAAATGCATGAACAAAGAATTTTGGATAGAGAAAAAACATATCAACTCAGGGGAAGTTATCAAATTTTAAGGTATCTAAGTGATTACAAAATTTTTAAATTTTGAAGTTTTGTATATAATTTGAGTCAAGATATGTTATGCTCATGAGATTAAGGATGATAATGTATATTCAAGTGTATTTGAAACTCATGTCAAAGGTGGAGATTGTTGATCTCAGATTGGTTTTGACAAGTGAGTGTTAGTTCACACTTAGGTTATTTACTTAGTTCATGTTGAACTAGTAGTACATATCGAGTATGACATGTATATATAGACCATGTCAAGTCATAGTGAGTGTTGAGTCATTCATATGTCGAGTCACTCAAGTGCTTAGTAGATAGACTATGTTGGGTGACATAGGAGCTAAGGAAATAGTGGATGCTGAGTAATACAAGTGTCAAGCCATAGTAGAAAGGTTAGTGCATGCTGAACATCAAAGAATTTGAAAATTCTAAGTAAGATAGTTTTGACATATTTTTTTGTAAAGTCACAAAAAACTAAGTAAACCATTTTTGAGCTGACTTAAGATTGAATTTCAATATTTTTTAGATAAGGATGAACCTCAAGTTGGATTCCCTATGCAATTACATGCATCTAATCAAAAAATGAGGAGGATTAAGTAGAAAAATGGATGAATCTCGGTTGTAGATTCATACCTAACCTTAAGTCACTAAGTCTTCTTAAGGAGGACAAACCCTAAACTCTTCATGAGCAAGTGTGTAAGGAGTTGAAGGAGCGAAGAGAGAAGTTTGCATGTACAAACAAAGCATTCATGGTGGCTTAGAAATTATTAAGTGAAAGTACATTATAGAATCAATTAGAGAAGAATAGAGGAAAGAGAAAAGGATACAAAAAAGAGACATCTAATCAAGAAGGATCAAGAAGACATTGTTTAGAGGTGATATGTTATCAAGCAATCAAGTTCTAACTACATGATCAAAGCTAAGACATTCTAAAAAGTGATTTCAATCAAAATCTCTTAATAGAGTAGTCCTAATAGGCTGTATGAAATCCTTTAATAGAGTGGTTACTTAATTGTGAGTTAAAGTCCTCTAACAAGGCATACTCCTAATAGGGTGTTGAGATCCTCTAACAAGGTGAAACTTAACAATCTTTTTTAGCCTTTAATGAGGTAGATCTTTCACTAGGTAGATCATATTTCATGGTCAAAATATTGTAACCTTCATTAGATACATTTTATCACTATATTAGTGAAGATTTGTGGGTGTCATCCCCACCCTAGTTTTACCTTCTCACTTAGAGGGTTTCTAGGTAGTCATATCTAGTGTCACATGTGTATGACTACTTATGTGTTTACATGATTTAGATCTATATGCTTTACATGTTATTTTAGTTTATTAATTGAATGTATAAGGTGGATGTGTGGTAAAATCTTTATGCATCCAAGTTTAAACTATTGATTCACTCCCCCTCAGAAGTTTATCTTTCCTATTGTAATTCCAACACCTTTAACAGGGTAGACATAACAGTCTTTTGCTAAATCTCCTAATTGAGTGCATACTTCATTTTATGTTTGTAAATCCTTTAACAAGATGGACCTCATAGTCCTTATTTCTCCTAATAGGGTAGATCATTAGATGTGGTCAATTATAAACCTTAACAGGTTAACTTTATACTACATTACTAAAGCTTGTGGATATCATCCCCACCCTAGCTTTACTTTCTGATTGGAAGGTTTTTGAGTCACCATATCTTGTGTCAAACTCTTATGAATGTTTTATTGTTATGAAAAATATAAAAGATCATACATCATACATATGTTAGAGAAATGACAAAGCAAAATTGAATGGAAAGTGTTATAGTTGCAACAAGCATAGTCATAGAGCAAGTGAATGCACAAAGAAACCTAATTTTGAAAGAAAGTGTCACAATTACAAGAAATAAGGACACAAATCTTCAGACTACAAAACCTAGAAGTGGACCCTAATAGAACAAATTGTGAAAGCAATATTTGGATGGGATTACAACACCTGGTGTAGATGTCACTATTGTTATGAATTTGGGCACATTGGAGAAAATTGTGTGAAACATCATACATGGAAAAGGAATACTACAAAAAGATGTTTTATTTGTATAGAACTTGGACATCTCACCAAGAACTATATGAACATGGGAAGAATTGAAGATGAAAAGAAAGCCAAAGCTTACAATATCAAAAATCGAATAAGGAAAAAATGGGTAGCAAAATCTCTAGAGAATGCAAGCCAAAATCATGAAGTGAATTACATCCAAGTTAATGAGTTGGGTAGCATAATCATTTTAACTTAGTTCCCTATGAAGATTACTCGAACTATGATTTAGAAGAAGTCATCTAACATCAGTTCTAGCTAGCAAGTAGAATGATCTAATCAACATTCAAGATGAAGAAGGATCATTGAGTGATGATGGTAAATTCAAGACCTTACAGAGCTAGGTTGGGTTGCAATATTATACAAAGCGAGGTTAGGATACACTAAAACATTGGATCTAGACATCTAGTTATTGGTGACTTTACCAAGCTATGAATGTCTCTCGAGCATTAAAATTTAAACTGAGTGGAGGGTAGGCTATCAATGAGTGAGTATGAAGTACAAAGCATTAATGATGATTAAAATGAAGAAATTCATTAAAAGGAAGAAATTGAATGTATTATTTCAACTTGAATTTCTAGAGCTATTTGTGGAGAGAAAATTTGGAGCCCCTAAGCAATTCAAGTATTTGGTTTTGAAGATTTCTTGCATTTTTTAGAAACCCTACCGAGCATTGCATCATCTAGCAACAAAGTCAAGAAATGTTCTAAAATGTTGGTACATGAAGTTGACTACAAGAAACCTACTTTCAAGTTGAGTCTAGTGACTATAGAAGTACACCACCCAACTGGTGCACAGTCTTAAATTCTACCCAATATATTACTCTTCCATTATATCAATTCATTCTACCACTGTTCTATTCAAGAACTTGGAACCCTAGAGATGAATGAAATGTTTAATGAATTATGTGTGGATGGTGTATTAAAGCTTCAACATCAACATTTTGAAATCAAGGGTTTGACACATATTTCACACATTCCAAGGAATTTTCAAGTTAAATGGACTAGACTTATCCTAAGACATGTTCAAAATGTGTAATTATGGTTGGGCCAACTCGTGCAAATTATAAAGAAAATGATTCACAGAATCGCTAGACTACCAATGCTAAACAAAGGAAAGATGACCAAAACCCTAGGTCAAGTTGAATTGGCTAAGTGAACTCTTGCTAAGTGGGACAAAAGAGGCATGAAGCTTAGGGGTGCAATAGACATGGATCTGAAGTTTGGTATACATGTGATTGCTCACAAAATTTATAGCTCTATTCAATTGAACATCGTGGAATGTGAAGCTATTGGTATTGTATACAAGGTGGTAAAAAATAATATATCCTTCAACGTTGTTGAGTTATTGTTGAACCAATTCAACAAAAAAATAGAGAGTATCAAAGTGTCAAAGAACAACCCATGTATGTTTGGTTCCATTTTGATATGTCAATTCTTCTTTGTTCAAAATTTTTTCTCTTCCAAAGTTTCTATAGTATGGAGGAAGGATGTTCTAGTATTATATCAAATCAATGAATATATAGTAGAAATGGGTTAGAATTTTGACAACATCATGGATAATTATTTTGAAACATTCAAAGGAAGGATGAAAAATAGGTTTAGGATACTTAGGATGCTTGTAGAAGACTATGAGAAAGATATATGTTTCATGGTTGAATGTGACAAATTTTATATTCAAGTAGTCAAACCTAGAGTGGCATGGGTTAAACTTCTAGAGTATGAGGTTAACATTGATGATACCAAGGATATCATTAAAGATCTACTGAATGAGCCTATGGATCCCAAAGCCACCTATTCTAGAACATATGATGAAGCAAAGGTAAGAATTGAGCTTGAGATCAAACTACCTGAAGTAGTGAACAAAGGAAGGAAGATGATAGAAAAGTTAATGAAAAAAATTAAGCAAGAAAATTCTCCTCTCATGTTGATAGAAGGAAAAGGAGATGAAGAAGAAGATGATGATGAAGAGGATGAAGTAGAGGAATCTAAATTTGAGAAGGAAGAGCCTCCCAAGAAGAAGGGGAATGCCATTATAACTAGACCTATCAAATCCTCCCTTGTTTTATTTACAAGAAGGGAAACCAAATCTAAAATGAAGTCAAACAAATTATCTTCAAAAGATATGCACCTACACTCCAAGAAATATTGAAGAGGATGGAAGAAGGAATTAGCATGGCATGTTTTAAGTTTCTCAAGTATGTAAAAAGGAATGAAGAAGATAGAAGGCAAATTGAGGATACTCTTGTGAGGAAATGGAAGTATTCACCATATGAGATTTTATAGAAAATTTGTAATAAAATTATGAATGTAGTGAAACCTAGTTGGGAAAATGCAAAGAAAACTATCAAGGACATCTTTGAACAAACTTTGGAGCAACTCATGCTGAGTGTCAATGAGGAGGAAGTGAAGGAATCCTTAAAGAAAAATGATAAAAAGTTCACTCTTAATTAAAACACATGTATGATATTGCTTAAGGATATTGAATTTGTGGTTAAGACAACTACTACTACATGGAAAGGCATCTATCTATTACACAAACCCAGTGAATTTGTTCTGCACATTGATGACAAAGATAGTGAAGATGAAGAAGAAGTAGAAATAAAAGATGATGAGATAGATGATGTCAATCTTGATGATGAGGAGGAAGAATAGGAAGCTAATGGAGGAATCTTTCCAGAGATACAAAGCATTGAGGAAATAGATGTAGATAAAATTGCAGTAGTAGTCATGTCTTCATTTCCTTACTGTCCAAGCACAAACTTAGTACAAACAGGCTTAGAGAAAGCTTCTACTAAGTTGGTTGTGGATACCACTACTACACCAAGAACCCAACCAAGCTCTAGATATATCCAGTCGAGTGTTACATTAATTGAAGTGCCCAACACTTCATCTACTAAGAAACAAGTTCCTCCATTGTTAGGCTTGAACAAACAACAAAAAGGTATTCCTATTGTTAGTACCATTTCTACATTTATTGATATTCTATCTATTTATACAGTTATTTCTATTCCAAGTGTATCAATAACTAGTGCATTGACAACTGAGAATCAGTCTCAACCGAGCACTAAAGTTTTAAATAAGGGTAAAGAAATTGTTTCTACCATTCTAAAAGAAAAAGAGTAAATAAGAGAAAGGAATTTATCTAGATGAGGACATTATTGTTCCAAATTGGGATATCTCTCTCCTTACTCCTGATTAAATGGATACTCTGTGAGAACTTTTAAAGAAGAGAGCTATGCAATAAAAGCTTAGAGAAGAAAAGAAGAAAAATCAAGTCCTCGAGGACATAAAAAGCATATTTGTTGATGCTTTGAGTATTGTGGTTGATAGTACACAACCTATTCTTGATAAACTAATTGAAATTGTCCACAAATTCAATGAAGATTTGAATGGACATGAAAAACTATTGCAAAGAGCTGAAAGAAAATTTGAGAATAGAGTGTTGGAGAAAGTTGCATAGAAAATTGCAATAGATTAGGTAGAGTTATCTACTATTCTTGTTTCACTAGAAACATCTATAAGTAATTTTATTTTACTATTCATAAAATTGAGTGACACATCTATTCTCACAAACAAGATCAAGGATAAATTGTCCAAAATAAATGAAGATATGAAGGCAAGCACACACCAGTTGTCACTTGATCCAAGTTATAGTTCTACACACTTCACAATGATTAGATATCTAACAAATCTATAGGCATAATTATTGAAGGAAGAAGCCAAAATTAGGGCCACACTTGCAAAATTTTAGGGCATGATTCTTTCAAATATGGATGCATTGTAGAAAAATATTACACATGTAAAGTCTCTCATCCATGATAACATATTCTCTATAGCTAAGCACATGATGGAATTATTAGCAAAAATTTAGATAACCTTGCATGCAAGTAAGGTATTACAAGAGAATTGGGAAAAGACTATGGTACTAATTCTAAAGGTACATTCAAATTTATTGTCAAATTTTGGTATTAACATATAGATATTATACACCTTTGGCATTTATGTCAAAAAGGGGGAGAAGACATTGTATATTGTAATATTTCATAAAGAGGGAGAAGGTATTGACACAATGGCAAAAGATTACTATACTCTAGATATATGTAAATAGGAGAGATATATGTATGGGGGAGTAGTATAGTATTATGCATACACTCATACTGATAAGCAGAAAATAACTTTACAAAGGAAATTTTGAAAAATTAGAAAAATAGAGTATGCTACCAAGCTACAAAAACAAGAAGTCAAAACCAAGTTGAAGACTCAAAATGATGATAAAGTAAGTTTTTTTACTTATAGTTTTGAATGTTCAAATTTTTGGTTTGATAAGTGTTTTTCTCATTAATGCCAAAGGGGGATATTGTTGATATTTAGGTAAATTTATCTATCAGTGATTCAACACTTAGTCAAATGGTTGAATTTCTATCGAGCTCTATAGTTTCTATCGATCTTATCATTCATCTTGTATGGTTAACCAAGTGTTTCATTTTCTCTCAAGAAAAGTTGTTAGAATATAGTGTGTATTGAGTTCTTGATTTATTATACAATATTTGGGAAGCCACTCAATGTTTACCATGCTTCAACGACTATATATAGTGAAAACCAAGCATAGCAAAGGCTATCGAGCTATTCAAAAAAAGTAAAGAAGATCATAGTGTTAACAAAGCTCTAGTATGTTAACCAAGTTGTATTGTATCTACTAAGCTCACAACATTAATAATGTGAATTTAGTGTTTACCGAGTCATGCAGTGTCAACTGAGTGGTTTAGTAGCTACTAAATTTCTTAGTGTTCACCAAGTCACACAGTATTGACCAAGTTTGAGATACATGGAAGTGATTAGTAAGGACCGAGCTTCAAGTTCAAATGAGTGCCAAATTTTTCTAAGTGTTGATAGTGTTTTTCATGTATCAGAACATCACTAAGTTTGTCTTTAGATGTCAAGTTATATCAGTTGGCCCAACTTTGTGAATTATGATGAAATTGGTATTGTAGTTGACTCCAGTAAGTTGTTATTTAGATTGGTATATATAATATGCATTGTATCATATCTAAATATGTCATTGAAGAAGGCTACAAGTAGTATAAGAGACAATAGATATTTATATATCACAGTCTAGAGACCATTGTAATGTAAGGAATCTCATTTAGAAAATCAAAGTTGTAGATCAGAGATCAGCCACTAGTTCATCCTAACATATGCATCAATCAAATCTTTTAATAGGGTAGACTTTATAGTCTTTTTCTAAATCTCCTAGCTAAGTGCATACTTCATTGTATGTTTGAAAATCCTTTAACAAGGTCAACCTCACATTCCTTATTGCTCTTGATAGGGCATATCACTAAAAGTGGTCAATTGTAAGCCTTAAAAGGTTAACTTTATACTACAATACTAAAGTTTGTGGGTATAATCCACAACCGAGTTTTGCTTTGTAATTGGAAAGTTTTTGGTTCACCATATCTTGTGTCAAAATGTTATGAATGTTATATTATTTTCATTCTTTCATGCATGCAATTAGATCAATATATTATATAAAGGATTAATTGGAGAAGTAAGATACAGTTTTATTGGTTCCTAATTCACCCCTCCCCTCTTAGTAACCTTGTCTATCTTATATTTCCAACACTATCTTTCTTTGACAAATATAAAATACTAGTATTCTTTTATTGCCAATAGTATTTTTTCTCTTCCACAAATCTTAAACTTTTCCTCAAAATTTGTTTTCAAGCCCATATAATCCTACAAAAACTCTTCACATCCAAAGATCTTCACCATCTCTTATACCAGTTGAAATATCTAACACATGAGAAGAAGACATTAGAATAATGAAAACAAGATTTCACACAAACAAAATATCTTTCACTTACGTTGATCTTCAAAAATCCATTACATATTGCCTCCAATATGAGGTCTTTACAATCATTGCTTCTCTGACACACTTTCTATTGTACAACTTAATAAAATCAATAACTTGAGATTACTATATAGAGATGATATTTCCTAAAAATATATGACTCTATTTTTTTACATCTCATGCATTTAAAATGTGTCTCATAGTTATGCAAACTATAATTAAAACTTCTAAGTTATGCATTGCACAAGGGATTTAGGCACCGGAGTTAAAAACTCTTAACTATCCCAAGAACTTTAAAAAACTATACATGTCACTAATTGTATAGTTGACTTTGAATGGAGACCCATATACTCCAAATATAGGTGAATGTAAATGGGTAAAAGGACAAACCTGTGTCACACTTTTGTAAAGGAAAAGGCTAACAAAAGTATAACTATTCACCTTCAATGACATAAAATTGGTATTATTATTTTAAATTTGAAAATGAAGTAAACTAATAAAATGTGTAGAAATGAATGAAGTTTAAGATTATAATTTTTAATAATTATTTGGAATAAGAATTGATATATGTTCATAACTAAAAAAAATTTAGCTATTGAAAAACATTGAAAATTAAGAGTCTAGTTCCCACCACAAAACTAGATGGAAATAAACTTATTTCCATTTGATCTCAGACTATGTTATAGATAACATATATAACAAGAACAATCAAAAATAAAATTCAGCTTTAGAACTATATTTTCTCTTTTATAATGATTCAAATTTCAACTCACCTAAAATCGATAGTTTTCATCTCCCACCACATTTTTCAAAAAATATATATTCTAACTTAGAGAAAAATTGTACACTCTATAAGAGGGCTCTCTCCTCTAGAATCTCATATAATTTTAATTTTTTTATATGATTTAATATTTTTTTCTTTCTCAAACTCAACATTTTTTTGAGTGTTAAAATATGTTCTTGTAGAATTTTTTAATTACAATATACTATATCTAATTAAAACACTATAACCTCTACATGAGAATATTCTTGACCCTGGACTCTATAAAATAGAGTTTATATGTTATTAAAAAACTATCTTGAAAAAAGTAAGAGTTATTGAAATGCCATTTTTCTGAAAAAAATTTATTTCTTCAATAATTGGATATAAACTACTATAAAACATGCATTTAATAAACATTTCCAATTGGAAAAATGTAAGACCATATATAACTTACCTAGAATGAAATTATCTAAGATCATATGTTTGAACAAAATAGAATTTTAGATAGAAATTCCCAAAATTAGTCATTCTGATATGTCATCCTAAAAGGTGACACAACCTTGTACTTTACCCAAACTAATAGTTAACTCTAACAAGGATAGTATATCTATGTCTTCAACATCATTTCTCTACATGTGTACCACATAAAATTTGAAAAGGTATTTCACATTGTACACAGTAAGTAGTGGACACATAGATCATAGATCAAGCCATCTCTCAATGGAGGAAACTGATGGTTATACCTCTTACCAGATCTTAAAATAATTTCCAAAAAAAAATATTGATAGAATATTTACTCTAAGAAACCACTATTCTAAAACATTGTTGGGAAACGAAACATTACACCATGATTGGTTCTTCATATTTTCATAATAGATTGAAATAATGTTCTCTGATACCATATAATGGGGAGCAATAATTTTTTTATTGATTACTATTGATAAAATAGAGGTATATAACATTGTATGTCATGTTGTTGGAGAAACTATAACGATAAGTTTAAGAACTACTGTATATTCATTTGGTTAGAAAAAAATAGTTAGGCAATGTAACATAACAAACCAATTCTACCAAAACTTTTGTATCAATTGCTCCTTACTATTTTATAGATAGTTTCTTACATTCCTTCTCCATTATTTTTTAGTGCTCAATTTTGATTGTAAGTTTCTTGATTCAATTAATGTGTGTATGTCTTTATATTCCTTTATTTCATTAGTTTTTTTTAAAATTTAGCTACCAAATATTATGTTTCGTGGTACAAATTTCAGTTAGTTTCTTTGATTTTGATCTAATTATCTTAAAAAATATTCATTATTCCTCTATATTGATTTAAATAATAGGTCCTTTAATAGAGCTATAATTATAATGATATTTTAATTGATTTGTGGACCTTAGGTTATCTATTTGTGGGATATTTTGTGAAGTTTTTGTAACTAAAAGTCATATCTACTTACTGTATCACCTTAGGTATAGATGTATTTTTCCCAAATCATTTTATCTCTTTTCTTTACACAAGATAGCTTAGGTGATTCAATGTTGAAATCAAACCATAATCAAAATATTGACTTTCAAGATAGGCATGCCCATAGGTTTGAATGTCTTTCCATGTTTCACAGGATTGCTAGTTCTCACATTTAGCATTTTAGATGCAATCCCTCATGACAACATATATACTATAAGCTTCCTCAATAGCTAAGATCCTATCACTATAACTATCCAGTTAGGAGATCAAGCTCATCTACATGATATCTTTATAAATGATATTTTCTCATTGATTATTGAGTTCATTTACTTCTACTACCTTCACCTTCTTCTATTTTAAAAACTTAATAATGAAGATTAGGTATTACCTTCTTATCTATAATATAACACTATCACTCTATTGATAAATATCTTTTAATTTTTTCCAAACTAAATAGGAATTTCTTAATGAAATAACCTATCAACTCTATTTTGATAATGGAATTCAAAATTCAAAATGTTTATGTCTCATTATTCTCATATTCAATAATTTCATCTAGAGTATCAAGGCCATTTTGAGGTGTAATATATTTTACCTCCACATTATTTTAGGTAGTGTAATTCATTGAAATAGTGTATCCTATCATTTTTTTCTCCATGATCTATAGTAGAGTCTATTAAACATAGAAATGTTTAGTTATCAAGCCATGATATCTAGCTCAATTATTAAAGCTCTCTCCTACGGACAAAAAATATTATATCGATTATTAAATAGGTCCAATAACTAAGAGGTGGGTGATCAACTAAATTTGAACAATTTTCTCAAACATTTAAAACATGTAAACACAAGGATTGTAAAATCTATAACAAATATGAAAATGAAAAACAAAAAACCATCACCATGGGCACTGTAATTTACATCTGAAAACCCAAGAAGGGAAAAACCATCAAGAATGTATTACTCATTAAATGATCACTAATTAAGGTGACACTAGTTAAGGTGGTTTATAGGAGGACTGGAACACTGTCATTTGGGATGAGCTATACCTAAAATAAGAAATGAATAATTGGCAACACAAGTAGGCTCATTGCTAAAATATAAGAAGCCAGTTTTAATCCACTACTAAAGTCACTATCATTGATACTCTATAAAACTAAATGATATAATAGTCTACTATTAATTGCACCAACTCACATCTATATTAGCACATGTATATTTTCTTATTAGATTTGCATTCACTTCACATATTATGCAGAGACATACATGCTACAAAATATAAAATAATCCCTCTCTTATACTACCTCATACCAACAATAATCTTGACCTAATCAAATTTGAAATTGGTCAGACCTAAGTATTTAGATGTTAACATGGAATGAAACATTCCTCATGGATATCAGTATGCTATATAATTAGTGAAATATTTGGTACCAACAATAGGATCTATATGTTATACTACAAATGTTAGGGCCAAAGTCAAAATAAACGCTTTTCTAATAAGACTAAACCCAAAGAACCAATATGGGATATGTTGCACGATAAATGAGACTATCATTGACATAGATAAAGATAAATATTTAAACCATGTCATTTGATTCCCACTTCCATGAAAATATAAAATAACCAAACCACATCTATATCACATGCATGGATTAGATATATTTTTGATATTAAAAGCAACCAAAATGGGGACTAAGCTAGTAACAAGCTGAAAAGCCAGAAAAAGTCAATTACAACACATTATCATCCTAACCCCTTTCTTAATATTGAAGACCCCCACATGAAAGTATCCCAAATTCTACAACTACTACAACTTATAGGCTAACTAACAGTTAGAAAATTAAAACTATACCTAATCATAGTCAAGATTATAAGCATAATCAACAAGAGTCCAATTGTAAACTAAAATGGAAGCCCTATAGGGTAGAGAACTTAACGAAAATGACAATTAATATGTTGACATTAATACCAACCATTATAAAATAATGCATAACATCAACCTCACATTCTAACAACTACTTCAAGCTTGGTTCAAGGCTTGGAAAAAATAATGGCCAGCATCATACCTGGGCAAAACGTCATCAATAATTCAAAGAGGAACATGATATTTGTGTCAAGAGGAACATGATACTATAGGAGGGCTTGGGAATTTTTGCAGGAGATAACAAAGAAACTTACAACTTCAACTCCAAGTAGGGAAAAATTATTTTTTTAAGAAATGGCAACCAATAAAAGTGTGGAAAAAAGGACAAGGATGTGATTTTGTTACTCAAGCATGCAACAAGCCTATAAAGTAAGAACAAGGGGGCTTCCCCTATTAATAATGTCATGAAGAAGGCCATAAACATAAACAAAGAAATTATGTGCTTAAAAATATAGTTTACAATAAAATATGTAAGGACAGTACCACACTGTTCTCCTTATTTTGTGATTTTGGTGAGTTATTATTGAGTTGGTGATTAACATTTGAACTTTTTAGATTGTTGTGTTTATTTTATTAAATGTTTCTCATCCCTTTATAATCAATTCTACATTAATAGAATATATTCTAAGAATTATTTATTATTTATAATGAAGTTTTATTATTGAACTACATTACTATATATTTCCTTGTCTTACCAATTTAAAAATAATAATTAATGCTATATTTATAAAAATTATATATATAATAATAAATAACAACTGTTGAGAAATACAGTTATACTAGAATTGATATTTTATGATGGTTCTTCTTTATCTTCAAACTTCCCACCTTACTAGTAAACTGCTTCACATGAATATGAATAAATGTTATCTTGATATTTATCAAACCAAACAAAAAAGACAACATATTCAATCAACCATTGTGTAATAATAACAAACAATATTAATGATATCCTCATATACTCCGGAAGTTTTATATCTTAGCGTGGGAATGCTTTTGCCGCTCATGAACGGCCAAGCGGGACAATCACAAAAGCACTTGTTCATATTTGCCTTTCCATTTAACACTTCCGATTTCATGAATGTCTGCAATCATTGTTAATGATGAGGATTCGACAATCGATGTTACCAATAATAATAGATTCTATGTCAATGCCGAGCAATCAATTGTCGATCATATTAGTGATAATATCCGAAAGTAAACTGCCATTCTCTAGAGATCAAAACCGGCCGTGTCACTATCAGCAGTCGGCTCGTTCAATCTATTCTTGCGATAGCGAGCTTGGTTTTTCGTTTTAAATTGCTGCGAAATGAAACTAAGTTGGCACTGAAATCGGGGAGCTTAGCTAAGATCATTACGAAATGGAATTCAATCTATTGAATTTTGCACTGCTCTATACGATTATTCTATCCATGACTGATTTCTTTGTAGAGGGATCATTTGGTGGGCACTTAAGGATGCCATTAACTATCAGGAACAATCGGCTGCGTGGTGATTTTCTGGAAAAGTTAAAGAGATCTCGAATAACTACATATGTTTCAACTCTCAGTGAAACTTCGTACGAGGAATATAACTATACCCAAGTTCTGGACCATTTTGAATACACGCCAGAGAGCTATCAAACATTTCCCCAACGTTATTTCATTGACAAATCCAACTGGGGTGGCGCTCAAAACAATTCTCCCATATTTGTCTGGTTGGGTGAGGAACAAGACATTACGAATGACGTCCGTTCTGAATTCATGATAGACCAAGTTGCTGACTTCAAAGCTCTTGTGGTGTACATTGAGGTAATATCACGTTTTTCCATTTATTATTTGTTATATTTCAAGGACACCGTTGAATAAGTCTAGCTCATTATTTTTGGCCTTCTGCTTGGATAAGTACATGTCAAGAACTAATCATTGTAATCTCACAGGTGTGCAGCACCGTTATTATGGGACGTCAATGCCATTTGGGACGGAGAAGGCATCGTACGCAAACCCGAGCAAAATGGGTTATTTCACATCCGCTCAGGCCTTGGCCGATTATGCAACCGTCATTGTCCATTTGAAGAAAACATTAAATGCTCAGAATTGTCCAGTTGTCGTTGTTGGTGGATCCTAGGGTGGAAGTAAGTAGAAATTTGGGATTGCAAGCTTTAGGTTTAACAATGGAGGAAACTTGGTAGTTAAGCACGCTGGAGTAGTACTGGGAGAGATGACCTCCCGGGAAGTCCTGATGCTTCACCCGTGTGAACATCACCTAGATCCAATGAGTGCTAAGTATTCCATTTATTCTCATAAGAGATGGATTCATGTTGAATTACTTCTCATGAAACATGGGTCAATGAATTTGACTTAAAATCACACAGTTAAATCTGATAACAATATCACAATTTGACTTGCTGACCAAATTATTTCACATATTTTGTTACTATTTAAGACTTTCTGTCTACGTTAATGGTTCGCATGTAATATTTAAAATAAAAATTCAATATTTGAAATGGTATTGTTGCAGTGCTAGCAGCATGGTTTCGACTCAAGTACCCGCACATTGCAATTGGAGCTGTCGCATCATCAGCGCCTATCCTCTACCTCGACGGCATCGCTCCACCATATGGCTTTGAGATTGTTGTCACCAAAGATTTCAGAGTACGTCCACTGGTGATTTTTTCACCTTAATCTCACCCTTACTATTATTAAATTTGACATTTTGAGATCATTACGCAGGATGCAAGCGAGATCTGCTCTAGAAGAATTAACGAATCGTGGGGAATGATGGACAAAATAGCGTCTAGCCCCCAAGGCTTGCTAAACCTAAGCAAACTATTTAACCCTTGTCAGTAAGTAAAAATTCCATGTGCTATTATCCATAACAGATAAATTTAGTAACAGTTTTTGAATCCCATTGTATTTTATTTGGTCTGTTTGGTTCGTGGAATTTAAAAAACCGGGATTTCTACAAATGTTGGTTTTTACCAAATCAAGGTTTTGCAAATTTTCATTCTGATTTTTGAGATTTTACTTAAACCGTTTGTTTCACTGGAAAGATGTGTGTAAAGACACATTTTTATTCGTAAGCTTGGAATTGGAAGTCCGAAATGCTAATTCCATTTTGCCAATTTTAAAACAAACACAAAAATTTCCAAATCCAGATGAGCATCAGACAGCAAAAGGAAAATAAATGAAGTTGCAAGTCAGAAAGTTGCAGGCCAAAGCATGTTAGAGATAGATGAATTGCGTTCTTTTGCATTTGGTCAGCTTTACGACTTTACTCATATTTTCCTTGTGGTTTTCTTATGCTCATTTTCATGAGGAATCATAAACTAGATTTGAAAACGCTAATAAACAGATTCTTTTATCTAAGACAATCAAATTAACAAATTTTGGCAGATAATTAACATGAATTGAAGATTTCCCTTCTCTTTCATACAAGATATCAAAGTGTCGTAACTGGGTATTCCTATTTCAGGAATATATCGGATACGGACGCCCTACGTGAGCACCTTCTATCAATGTACGAGAACGCAGCACAGTACAATTTCGACAGAGTTAAAGGAGTAAATAGCCCAACTAAACCTTCTAGCCACACTAATATTCTTCATGACCACGATTAACTTAGTTTTACTTATTATGCTATTGTGGGATATATTCAGATCTGCAACGCCATCAATAGCCTTCAAGGAGATGCAGACACTGTTAGCAGAATAGCTGCGGGAGTAAATTACTCAGACGGATCAGATCAATGCTTGGATTTGGGGCCGTTCAATTTTACCAAAGGAGGCAGGGGATGGCAGGTCATTGAGACTTGTTTTATTTCATTAGACCGAAACCAGATTAGGGTTTCCTTCTAACATATTATTTTTTAATGGGGTGCAGCTATGCAGTGATTTAGTGCTTCCATGGGCCAATCCTCCCGGAATAAGTGCTTCCACAATATTTCCATCATACGTCTTTGATATCAAGTCATATGCGAGGGATTGCTACCTCAAATATGGAGTCGTGCCACGCCGACACTGGCTTGCAATTGAATTCGGAGGACACGTAAATGGATTTCAATATTCATTAGAGCCAAACCTACACAACACTTTGGTTTAGGATTCATTTTTATTATGGCATCCTTTGTGAAATGCAGGACATTAAAAGAGTTTTGAAGGACTTTGGAAGCAATATAATTTTCTCCAATGGTTTAAGAGATCCATGGAGCGCTGGAGGGTGAGTAGTTCTTTTTCTTCTCGAAACTCATGACCATTAATCATTTCTCGCCTTTACTTAACCGAGCATCTTGTCGTACGAATTTCAGTGTGCTGGAGAATATTTCAGAAAGCATTGTGGCTCTCTCTACCGAGGAGGGTAAGTTGGGTCATAATAATTTTTTTTTCTCACAATCAAACAAAGACAATGTTTATCTTACATGAATGGAATGTCACCGGTCACGCAGGAACACATTGCCTAGACATTGTTCGAAGTGCCAGTGATGATCCAGACTGGCTGAAAGAGCAAAGGAGAACAGAGATAACTATCGTCCAAAAATGGATTGAGGATTATAATAACCAATTTTAATTGGTCATCTCATTCAGCAATTGTCTTCTCGATGTAATAAAATCATCCGGACTGATTATGAGATCTTTACTATTGGAAGAAACGGTTCAATGTAATCATCCATTCCAAATTAGTATCCTATTACTTAAGTCGAATGCAGCTATTATTGGATCCTTTCAAATGTTATTGCTATTCGGATGTGCATGTGTAGATGTTGAAAATAATGGAATTTAATTATTATTATTATTTTTATTAAATAATTATTTACATTATCATATATACAAAATTAATATTAAAATTATTGACAATAAAATAATTATAAGCATAAATCATATTTCTAAACATGTATCTTAGATATATTGGCATCATCAAACAAAGAAAGTAAATTGTTAATGATTATGATTAAACTGTTATTAACGTTTAAAATAATTTTATAATTTATTAGTAAAATATGTTATAAAATAAAATTTGCATTTCATAAAGTTTTTTGTATTATTCATATTCTTTCTATTACGATATTCAACTACAAATCTATTTACTATTACTAAAAAATTATGTATAATAAATAGTTCCATTGAACTTCAACTCTATACATTTCACCCACTCTATTCATTTTCTCCTCAAATTTTGTATATTTTCTTCTTTCTAACCTATCCCATTTTTATCAATGTCAAAGCTATCATTAAGTTTTCTTTGTTCAAACTTCACCTGCATATAGCTAGGTGTTGTAGGTAGCTTAATTGAAGATGCCATGTTTAATTGTATGCTTGTGACAAAGGTGGATATCGTGTTCTAACAACACTATTTGACTTCATTGGATGTTTAGAATTCACATGAGCCCTTCATGATTAATATAGAGATGAAGAAAAATACTTTACATAGATAATACGTAGAAAATATGGTAAACATATTTGATGAAAAAAGCCAAGGGAAAATAACTTTCAATATTATTTCTCAAGATATTTTGCAATTAAATCAATCTCTCAAATGTACTTTAAAACATGTCTTTGAGTAGTACATGAAACTAATTTACAAAGTCCTAATTGGAGAACACTTACTATATTTCACAACAATAGTTGAATATCCTTAAGCCAAGGAAGAAACCATTTAGAACACTTCTTTCATGTAAAAATTCTTGAAACTCCATACTTCAAAATGGATAAGGATTCTCCTAAGGTATATTTCTAATAAAGCCTCCACCCTAACTTGTCACTAAGTCAATGTTTCCTTCACAAGGTCAAACATACCTCATTAACTACAACCATCAATTAAGCATATTATTTTTAAAAGGTTCAAGAAATGTTATAGAAACTTAATGTAATGTTCATAGTTTGTATATTATCTAATTTGCATAATGGATCTCCAAAATATATTCTACAAAAAAATAAAATATTATTTGTGATTATTTTTACCACCTTGTCATATCACCTTTTACATAATACTCCCAACTAGATACAACTTTCAAATTATTCATCACATGTCCTTCTCAGTAATCACACCTTCCATCATGGTCTCAATACAATTATATCTTTATTTGTTTGACTAGATATTATGACCATTTATTAAAATATTAATATTCACATAGATTTCTTAGTATATATAAACTAATGTTAACTTTCCAAAATTGCTAATGAAGTAATTCAAGACTACGTAAGATATATCGCACCTTTCACAATTTTTGTCCTTGGGTTCTTATTTGGTCAATCTCTTTCACAAGATGGTGAAAGTATAGACTTATGTCAGAGAGGAGGACATACAAACTTGTTTTGTCCAAATCTCATTTATCAATCAAAACTTAACTTTCTTCAAAAACTAAAAATTAACTTTTGCAGATTTTGGAATCAAGATCATTATCAGTGCAGATTTGATAGAAAAATTTTAATGGGAGAAGAAAACTATTCATTTTTTATATGTTTAACTTTAGGTATTTTTAATAAAGAAAATATACAATGAAAACAATTTTTCTCTTTTCTTTGCACTATCTATGCATGTCATCTATAAAATATTTTGAAATTAAAGCAATTTTTTTTATTTTCATACACTTGTTTAAGAAGAACTAGACCCCATATTTTTTGAAATTGAAAAATAGAAATTAAGCAATTGTGGGTATAATCTTCATCCAAATATAAGAATAACTAATGGACTAGTAGTGATTATTTGGCTAATATTTTCTTTTCTTTTTATTACCTCCAAAGCTCGATATGTTGGCAATGTTCCATCTCTCTATGATCTAATGGACCCAAAAACATGGTAATTACCTTATTGGATTCCATTAGCAAAAGTCTACGTAACCTTGAAATCCAAATATAATTTTAATTATTATATTTTGTATGTATCTTTTTTATAGGTACATTTGTTGTATTAATATTGTGATACTAGAGTGAGCTATGTCATTTTGTTAATAGCTTATTGGCATGAATACCTAAGGGAAATTGATGAATGTTGATAATATTCCTAAGAAAATTAGTAAATAGAATCACAATGAAACTAAGGATATTTATCACTCATGATAGTGAAATCTTTTGGATTGTATGGTAAAAAAGTTAGATACATCGAGATAATGAGTTGTTGCTAATATTGAGATGTTGCCATCAATTCCAAAGAGGGAGATTGTTGGAAACTTACAATTGGAACAATTGTCATTTTGTCATTAATGTCAAATATATTGATGAGACATATTGCTACCTAATCTAAACTATTGGAAATCTGATTGAAAAACTCATTTTTGAAGATCAAATAGCGAGATTATTGTTAAAAGAATGTTTTAAATCATTGTTTTGTCATTGATATCAAACCTACTATTTGTATGAATGACATTTTCTTATAAGATCTAAGTACTATCACTTAGTTGATTGATAAAGAGGATTTGATCAACAAGATGTAACAAGAGCACCTAAGGGAAAGGTTGAGTTATGATATTGTAATGAAGTGTAAGGATCAATTAAGACAATGGTTAAATGATGTATTGATAACATTCTCAAAGATACAAAGGTTGGTTAAACTTAGAAACATTAGAAGTATAAGTTGTAACAAGGTTGATTGCAAAGCTTAAACTAAGTTCATCAATGGGTGCCGAGCAAGCTAGTTAAAGTCAAGAAAATTTTCAGTTGGAGCCAAGCAAAAGAAAAATCTAGTGTGTGCCAAGTGATCTTTAGGTGCTCAGTGAAGTTCAAGTGCCAAACAAAGTATTAGATGCCAAGCATTAGAAAATCTTAGTTGGTGCCAAGTGAACTTCAGGTGCCAAGCATCAGTAAAAATATAATTTATGTTGAGTAACACAGTATGTGCTGAGCATCAGGATTTCAATAGTGTTGAGCTACTACATTACTAAAAAATCAAAGATTCGCCAAATCTAAGCTGACATAGTTGTTATCTAGAATTTTGTGAACCATTTTGGGGATAAGGATGATGAGCTGGTGGCATAGAATTCTATGTAAACCATTTTGGAGAAAATTCAAGAGGATTATTCATGATGTTTGTAGAGGAAACATAATATAGGTTAGATATAATGAATCCTACCTAATCCATACCGATTGAAATCAAAGGAGGGAAGAATCAAGCGGGAAAAGGAACTCTAAGACTTCTATTTAAGAAGACATAGACCAAGAAGCAAGAGCTACTAGAGTGCCAAATTGCGAAGTGGTTAGAAGGTGTTGGCCTTAGAATGGTTTTGACATTTGATTGTCAACACACTTAACCACTTCTTATATTGAAGCCGAGTACACTATGTATGCCAAGCCATAGTGTGTGCTGAGCTAGAACTCCAACAGGTGTCAAGTGACTTTAGGTGCTGAGCATTATATAAGTGTTGAGTGATATATAGGTTCCGAGTCACAGTTGATGTCAAGCAAGTCAAAATGCTTCATATGTTGAGTGAGCCAGGACTATACATGTGCCAAGTAAGACAAAATGTAATAGGTGCTGAGCAACCTAGGATCAAACATGTGCCGAGCACCAATAGTCCAGTATATGTTGAGTAACATAGAATCAACATATGAGTTTGTGCCCTCAAAAACTTAGATGTAAACCATTTTTGGAGCTGAGATAGAAGGATTTTGAAGGATGATAAGGATAAGATCAAATCTTTTGAATTTCCTATGCAATCAGCATGCAACCAATCAGATAAATGGAGAAGGCATGCAACCAATGAGAAAAATGCAAGGAATGAGAAGGAACTTAAGATTCAATATGGATCGTAGATCCATACCTAACCCTAAGTCTTCACAATCTTTAAAAGAAGGATGAAAACCCCATTATGTGTGTGGAAGAGAACGGTGTATGGGGAACCTATAGCAAAATTTAGTGTGAAGTGTGAAGGACTTAGAGGAATAGAGCAGTAATTACACATCTAGTTGATCAGAATAGTACAAGGGATACAAATAGATATCAGATCAAGCAAGGATCACATCAGAGAGTGCAAATCAAGTGCCTGAATCCAACAATTAGGAATTGCATATTGTTAGGTTTATTGTTTGAATACTTTCTTGCCATTGTATTAGATGTTGAAAATCCTATATTGATAGGTTAGCTTAGCATCTAGGTGGGAGAACCTTTGGAGAAGGTGATTGAAAATCCTATTGAATTAGGTGGGTTTAATAGCCTATTGTAAATCCTTTAATAGGGTGACACTTCATATAAAGTGTTTGTAAATCCTCTAACAAGGTCACTATTGACACAGTGTAAAGCCTTTAACATGGCAGACCATTAGAAGTGGTTAGACAATTATTTTTGCAGTGATTTTTATAGGTATCATCCCCACCCCAGTTTTATCTTCTTATTCTTGGTGGGTTTCTAGGTTACCAAATCTGGTGTTATGTATGTTGATGCATGTGTTTATTTCATGTTCATTTAATTTGTTTACATGCATATAATTTACTTTCAGTTATTTTCTTTAAAGGATTTGAAAAGTTTAAAAGTGTGGTACTTTTGATTCACCCCCCCCCCCAGAAGTACTCTTCCCATTTTTGAACATTCCAATGATTGGTATTAGAGCATTGGTTCTCACAAGGAGAAGCCTAAAAGCTTAGAGAAAAGGTCTGAAGATGGAAGTCTTCAAACTTGGGAAGATCACAGATAATCAAGTGATTGATGTGCACCTCGCTCTACATAAATTGGAAGAAGCTAGAGAAGAATTGAGAAAGTCCTTAAAAAGAAGGAAGGATATAGCCATAGCTGAAAATGACATACAGTACAAGGAGATTGATGCCATACAAGTGTTTTCCAATGGAGATTCCAAGTAATTTGATGCAACAATAGTAGAACTAATGGAGAAAAATAGAGTACAAGTTGAAGAAATCAGGCTACTCAAGCTTGAACAAGAGTCACGAGCCATAATGCTTTGTGAAGTGACTAAGAAAAAGAAGAGAGCCATTGAAGATAACGTCATGTTAGAAGATGACAAGAGAAATTTTACCAATAGACTAGAGGAGAAGACAATTGAGTTTGAAAGAATCTCAAACATGTACCTAGACACCTTAAGCCAGATGATGAATGCTCATCATGAGCTAAATATGAAAGACATTGAGACCAGTACATTGAAGATACAAAATGATCAACTGCAAAATGAATTGAAAAGAGAGAAGGTGATAGCAAAAAGCTTCAATAAACCCAATGAGGCTATCAAGTACTTTGAGGAACTACTGAAATCACCAAAGGATACTAATGATACTTCAGGACTTGATTACACAAGTACTAAGCAAGGAGAATCATCCAAGACTACAAAATAAAGTAGTAACAAAGGTAAAAATACTAAACCTACCTGTCATTTTTGTGGTAAATAGGAACATACCTCTAATGTATGCAGGAGCAAGAATGTTCATCAACATGATAAGCCTAAAAGTGCAAGCTTTTGTCACAAGTACAAAAAGCAAAGACATCAAGCACATGAATGTAGAACCAAGACCATAAGGACACCAAGAATTGAAGGTCACTGATATAGCTGCAAAAAATATGGACATAAAGCATTTGAATGCAGATCAAAGTCCATGTGGACACCCAATCAACCTGCAAAAGGAAACAACCATAGTCATCACTACAACTGGGATTAAAACACCAGCTATAGCTATCACTATTGTCAAGAGTATGGACACATCCCTAAAAATTGCATAAGGACGCATTTTAGAGGGAATTACAGTAGATGGTTAAGTCAAACCACATGTTTCAGTTGCTTGAAAACTTGTCATATTAGCATGAATTGCCCAAAAAAGTCAAAAGCACCCAAGACAGAAGTCAACAAAGGAAAAGAGAAGGTTTATGTTGAACAAATAAGAGGGAAAATGAACAAGACTTGGAAAAAGAAAGATGAGTACACCGCATCAAATGGAGAGATCACTTCACCCAAAATGTCAATGATCACACTTCATCCAACTAAGTAAAGGAAAGATGTATGGGACTTGTATGCAAAGTTGTATCCTACATTAGTCCCAAAGAACAAAGGAGTACTACAAAGAAAAAATCAACATGAGAAAAGATGCGAAGTTAAAATTTTGAAGAAGCTGCCAAGTTACCCTTGGATGTTGAGAAAAGCTCCATTACATTTTGAGTTTCTAGTAGCAACTGAGTTGATGGTTGATTCCAAGTTGAGATATGTCAATGGAAGGTGAGTAAAGTTAAAATCTAGTGGAGGTTGAGTAAAAAAAAAACAATGGGAGTTGAGTCATGTTGAATCCTTCAAGTGCCAAGTTTATAGTTGTATGCACGAAGCATTTAATGCTAAGTTTTGATAGGTATAAGGTCAATTTTTGATCATTTTCACATCATTTGAATGCAGAGAAAAGATGAGAAAAGAGTAGGAGTGATCATACAACAACCTAGAAGCCATTTGCATCAATTGGAATAACAATTCAGCATACACTTTAATGATCTGAGGTATTTATCAAGTGCCAAGCTACATAGAGTTAAAGTTTTTAATACATTTAAACCCCTAGTTCGGTATAATGGCTTCTAGTTCAAGAAACCCCAAAGGAAAGGAAGGTCATGAGGTCCAATTAGTGAGTAATGAGGTCAAAGAACCTGAGTTTAGTCCAATTCCAGAAGTTGGCTATAGAAATGACCCAACTGGCACATTGTCTATCATTCCACCTAAAGTTGTCATGGGGCAAGACATGAGAAAATGTTATAACTACAAGATAGGTGTAGTAGGTTATCTAGAGGTATTCCAAGCCTATGATAAATTGTGTGAGAATAAAATTCTGAAGGACGAATTCTAGACTATTGAGAGAAAAGGTTTGACCAATGCCCTAGTTTACCCCAATGGTTTCAAAACTGAATGGATATGGATTATTCGTAGCAAGATTCACAATAGATATTTATGGTTGGAAATAGAACCAATAAAGATTACCAAAAGAATAGTGCATAGGGTTATAGGTTTCCCAACCCTAGATCAGCCTAAGACCCTGCGTAGTGATTCCAAAGATATCATTAAAAGGAATACTAGAGCTAAATGGAACAAGAGGGAAATGACTATTGATACTGTAACTAATCCTATTTTAAAAAATTTTGTAAGAGTAATATCCTACAAATTATATCAATCCAGTAGATTGAATAGTGTGCCATGCATAGGTGTTGATGTAGCAAACAAACTGGTAAAGAAAGATCATACCATGTTGCAGCAAATAAATGAAAACCTAGGAGCAATAAGGAGATCAAAAGGTGCTCAATGCAAATTTGGTTTAGTCCTTACGTGTATATTCTTTTATGTCATGGAAGAGATTATTTCTATTGGAAAGGTGAATTGGAACCCTAAAAAAATTACCATTACATAAATCAATGAGTTCATTGATTAGATGGGTGACAATTTTGAGGCCAAAATGACAAGCTACTTTGAGGATTTTAAGAAATCCATGAAGAAAAGGGTGAGAATACCAATTTCTCTAGTTGAAAAACACATCAATGACATATGTTTCTTGGTTGACATTGATTATACCTACATCTAGGTAGCAATACCAAGAGTGAGATGGCTAAGGCCATTAGGATATGAACTTGATGTAGATGAAGCCTCAACAACAATCATAGCATTGCTTGCAGAAGAATTGGACAAGATAGCTCCTGACTTTGGCACATATGATTTTGTCAGATCAAAAATTGAAACTAACTTGAAGACAAGTTTTGTTATCAAAAATAAAGATAAATTAGTAAAGAAGATAAAGAAGAAACTTGGGGCAAATATTGAAGGAGAAGTAGGTGGTGAAGAAAAGACGAAGAAGTAGAAGGAGAAAGTGAAGAAGAAGAAGAGAAAGGGAAAGATGTAGTGGAACTTACACAAGGCTTAAAGAAGACAAGGAGGAAGGTGTCAAGGAAGAAGAAGTCAAGGAATCACCTACTCAAGCCAAGAAAAAGTAGAGAAAGGCTAAAACTCGGCCTGCAGCTCAGCCAAAGGCCAAAAAGGTCACTAAGCTTGCATAAGCCAAGCCAACACCATCAACCAAAGCTACTACAAGGGCATCCAAACAAAAGGCCATAGAGGCAAAAAAAGGGAAGAAGAAGGCCAGTGAACAGACTACTGAAGAGCCAAAGAAAAGAAGAAAGTATGTGGCACAACCATATACTGATGATGAAGAGAGAATAGAGTCAGAGGACCACAGCTAGTTTAGAGTGGTAAGTCATCCTCCTAAGTCTACAATTGATAAACTTTGTGAAAAGATTAGGAATGCAGATTTAGATGACTTAATGACTCTTGATTTTAATAAGCTCAGTAGAGAAGAACAAAATAAAGTAAAGGAATCTATTTATGCCATGATGGTAGAATTCAAAAATACACCTCTAGAACTTGACAATACCATGCCCAAGGAACTACATGAGATAATTTAGAATAAATGTCATTATTGTCTAAAAATGGAAAAGGAGATAAGAGAATCTACCTTGGCTCAAGTAAAGCCTAACATGAAAAAAGGTCAAAGGCTAATGGGAAACATGGTGGAAAATTTGCACCTAAGCATAGAGCCTTTAGCATCCTACAAAATAAGATAAATCCACACAATTGTGGAAAACAATTTATAACATAACTAATAACAAAGAAGAGGAAGCAAATAAGGTAGAAACTAAGGAAAAGATAGAGGAAAAGAGAATAGAAGGGAAGAAAAGAGAAGAAGAGAAGCAAGAGGAAGAGAAGGATAAGGAAGCCACAACAAGAGCAGATGAAGATAAGAAAGATGAGGAGGATAAATAAAAAGGTGAGGAGGAAGAAACACATGAAGGAGAAGATATGGCAATAGCTAAATAGTAGCAAGAAGAGGAACAGAGTGTGCAAGACACACAAATGCCACCTCCTAGCCCTCCTCATGTAACCATCACACTTACAGATACTATAATCATTAAGGATGTTCTTAACAATTCAAGTTAGAACATGAATCCCCTAATTATAGAGGATCTCTCCAAGATCCTTCACCAATCCACTTTATAGGCATAGTTATGCACAAGCCCTATATTGGTGAGTGTAGATGAACTATAGAAGGTAGTAGTAGAACCACAAAGAGAAAAGGTGAAACCAAAGGAACCACCTTTCACCTACACAACTACTAGCACTAAAATTTTGATGCTTCCACCACCTCCAGCAACAAATGATTCATTACAGAAGACAAGTGCAGAGGAAGGAAAAGCTAATGAGAAGGAGGATACCTTAAAAGAAAAGGAATAAGCTACCATAAAAACATTGGTAGAACTACCAAAGATAGGAACTCCAAGACCCTCCAAAGGTCGAGCACTAAAGTCATACCTTTGCAAATCTCAAATCCAAGTTCAAGCTCAACTAGAGTGGCTAGGGTACTTCATTATGGAGACCCTGAATTAGATGAAGATATAGTAATACCTTCCTATGACTCCAAGATCATCACCATGGCTCAGATCACAAAAATGTAGAATTCTCTAGTTAGAAGGAAGAGGCTGGAGATACTCAAAAAAGAGTATAAACACAAGCAAACATTGAATGACATTAAGGACATCTTTATGGATGCATTGCGCTTGCAGTTACTAGATGAAACAAAACCCATAATGGAGAAACTATTAGATATAGTTGACCAAGTGACTAATGAAGACCAGGAGACCAATGTTAAACTTATGGAATGGTCTGAGAGAAAATTTCAGGGGAAAGTAAATGAAAAGATATTAAGTGGTATAACACTTGAACAGGTAGAGTTGGCCAAGAAAATTGACAAGGTCAAAGCTATACTAGAGAACATTTTCTCATTGTACAAGAAGTTGTGTGATTTTTCCAACTTCACACAAGAAAAAAATCAAAGGATATTGAGCTTGGAAAGAAATTTGAAGATTTCTAGCATGGAACTGCCAAAAGATCTACTCAAAGTGAGAAGCATTTGTCCAATCGCTTCACACATAAAGGGAGCTAGCTATACTCATAGTAGAGGAAGCTAATATAAAGGAAAAATTAATGTAAATTCAATCCTCTATCACCCCACATTTAGAAATCCTTCACAAGGAACAAGTCTATGCTAAAACTGTGTTAAAGAAAGACCCAAATCTTTCTACATTGGATGGACTTGTACATCTTGCTACAAAGACTACCATCTAACACAAGTTACTAGACATTGCTTTGGAGAATTGGGATGTAGCTCTAAAAATAATAATGGAGGTAAATAGTAACTTTTTGGCTAAGTATGGTATTACTCCTTAGAACTCTTTGAGATTAGTGTCAAAAAGGGGGAGATATATGTTTTAAGGGAGATATAAGGGAGAGATAATAATTCCTTTTGAGAATAAAAAGGAAAGTTTGTAAGATAGTCAAAAGGGGGAGATAAGTAATAAGACAAAGTAAAGGGGAGATACAAAATTTTGACAATCATATGGAAGATAGTTCTATTCCATATAAGATCTGATACAAAATGTAGGGATTCCATAGCTCTGATAGATTGGATATAGAGCACAGGTATAGAATACAGGAATAGGGGAAAAAGACAAAGAGTATCAGGCTCATCAGCATAGAATTTTTGTTTAGAAGAATGTCAAGGCACAATTAGCTCAGGGGGAGTTATAAGGCATATTGTTCCATACAAAATTTTGAACAATTTTTGAAATTTTTCAACATATGTAGAATAGATTGGATAGGGTACTCATAAGGATGGGTTAATAATGATTAGTTAAGTGTTTCTGACACTCCTATCAAAGGGGGAGATTGTGAGCCTTAGAATGATTTTGACATTTGAGTGTCAACACACTTAACCACTTCTTACATTGAAGACGAGTACACTATGTATGTTGAGCCACAGTGTGTGCTGAGCTAGAACTCCAATAGGTGCCAAGCATTATATAAGTGCTGAGTAATATATAGGTGCCGAGTTATAGTTGATGTCGAGCAAGTTAGAATGCTTCATATTTTCAGTGGGCCGGAACTATACATGTGCTAAGCAAGACAAAATGTAATAGGTGTTGAGCAACGTAGGATCAAACATGTGTTGAGCACCTATAGTCCAATATGTGTCGAGTAAAATAAAATCAATATATGAGTTTGTGCCCTCACAAACTCAGATGTAAACTATTTTTGGAGCTGACATAGAAGGATTTTGAAGGATAATAAGGACAAGATTGAATCTTTTGCATTTCCTATGCAATTAGCATGCAACCAATTAGAAAAATGGAGAAGCCATGCAACCAATGAGAAAAATACAAGGAATGAGTGAAAACATAAGATTCAATATGGATCATAGATCCATACCTAACCCTAAGTCTTCATAATATTTAAAAGAAGGATGAAAACCCCATTATGTGTGTGGAAGAGAATAGAGTATGGGGAAACTATAGCAAAATTTAGTGTAAAGTGTGAAAGAATTAGAGGAATAGAGTAACAATTACACATCTAATTGATCAGAAGAGTACAAGGAATATGAATAGATATCAGATCAGGCAAGGATCACATCAGAGAGAGCAGATCAAGTACTTGAATCTAGCAATTGAAGATTGCATACTATCAAGTTTATTGTTCTAATACTTTCTTACCATTGTATTAGATGTTGAAAATCCTATATTGATAGGTTAGCTTAATAGCTAGGTGGGAAAACCTTTGGAGAAGGTGATTGAAAATCCTATTGAATTAGTGGGTTTAACAACCTATTGTAAATCCTTTAACATGGTGACACTTCATGTAAAGTGTTTGTAAATCCTCTACCAATGTCACTATTGACATAGTGTAAAGCCTTTAACAGGGCAAGCCTTTCACAGGGAAGACCATCAGAAGTGGTCAAACAATTATTGTTGTAGTGATTTTTGTGGGTATCATGCCCACCCTAGTTTTACCTTCTTATTCTTGGAAGGTTTTTGGGTTACCAAATCTAGTGTTATGTGTGTTAATGCATGTGTTTATTTCATGTTCATTTAATTTGTTTACATCCATATAGTTTACTTTCAATTATTTTCTTTAAAGGATTTGAAAAGGTTAAAAGTGTGGTACCTTTGATTCACCTCCCCCCCCCCCTTCCCCTTCTCAGATGTACTCTTCCCATTTTTGAACATTCCAACAAAAGGGTGTTAAGGAGAAGACATCTAGGAGAAGGAAAAATAGAGCATAGAGACTCTGCTTCTACAAGTGATCAAGAAGGGATGATTGCAATGGTACATTTAGCTTGGAGACTCAAGGAGACTAAGCTTGAAAGGAGGGCAAGCTTTCAAGAGTTGTAGAGATTGAAAGCCAAGCAATGTGAAGAGCTAAGAAGTGATTTGAGATCTACAAGTTGAGTTGTATTCTATAATTAGGTCAAAATCCCTAATTAGTACTCTCTAGCAATTGTATCGGTTAGGATAGAAGCAAAATCCTATGGACATAGGTTGGCCTAATAGCCATTTGTAAATCCTTTAACAAGGCAGCATTCCAAGTGAATGTTCTAATGTCCTCTAACCAAGCCCACTTCTCATAGGGTGGATAAATCCTCTAATAAGGTCACATTTAATAGTGCATTGTAGCCTTTAATAGGGCAATCCTTTCACAAGGAATCACTTTAGAAGAGTGAGAATTGAGTAGCATGTTACTGGTGGCTTTTCCCAAATTGGGTTTCCATGTAAATCACTATGTTATGTGTTGATCTTTTTATGTGTTATGCTTGCCTGTTGATATATAGTAACTTGCTAAATAGAAATGTTAAAGCTTGGATGAATGAATGGTTGAATGGACTCACTATACTTAGTTTAAAAGTTTGAATTGGACATTTGGACCTTGAATAACTAATTCACACCCCCTCTTAGATATTCTAAAGTATTTCTAACAATTGGTATTAGATCCATCTATTGATTTAGTTTCAAGGTACTAGAAGCAAGAAGATCAAGATGTCCAAGAGAGAAGTTCCCAAGCTCAACAAAGATAACTTTTTTGCACAGTAGAGTCTAATGAAATTGCACCTTGGATCAATAGGTGATTATGCAAAGTCCTCATTTGGAATAGAACATATAGATCCAACTAGACCTCTTACTATAGATGATTTGAGTAAAAGGAAGGAGCATAATCGAGCAATGTTGGAGATTGCCTCTACACTCAGCTACGCAGAATATGATAACATCGAATATTGTAACACTACATTCAAGTTGTGGAAAACCCTAACAGATATCTATGGAAGAGATTAGAATGTCCAAAGAGTAAAGAGAGAAAGCCTCAGAGGAAAGTTTGATGACAGGAAAATGGAGGAAGGTGAAAATGCTGCTCAATATGGATCCAAAATGAAAGAAGTCATAAGTGCAATAAGAAGTGTAGGTGGTCAATTAGAAGAAGAGACTATCAATAGAAAATACTTGAGAACCTTGCTCCCTATCTATGTTATTAGAGTTTCAGCCATCTAAGAGTTAAGGTGTATACCAAAAAATGCATTGGCCTTTGAAGGAATAGTGGGAAGACTTACTGCATTTGAGTTGTCCAATTTTGACAACCATAGACTTGAGAACGTTGAATCTACTTTCAAGGCCAAGATGACAATAAAAGACACTAAGGAGGAGACATCAAGCAAGAAGAGAAGAAAAAGAAAACATGCATCCAGTGATAGCAGCATAGATGAGGAAGATGTGGAATAGTTAGAAGCACTACTAGCTAGGAGATTCTATAGAGGCAAAGATAAATTCAATGGTAAGCTCCCTATCATATGTTTCAATTGTAATGGAGTGGGTCATATTGCTACAAGGTGTACACAGAAGAAGAACTACAAAGAAGGAAATGAGTATAGGAACAAGAGAGAAGATAATAGCAATGACTACAAGGAAAAAAGAAAAAGAAGCTACATTGTTGAAGATTCTGATGAGAATGATGATGAAGTAGTCTATGTGGCCATGAAGGATGAATCAGCTAAAGATAAGATGAAGCAATAGCATTACTTACCTATTTGAATGAGAATGACAATTGGATCATAGATAATGGATGCTCACATCATATGACAAGAGATAAAAGTAAGTTTAATACCTTTACTTAGTATGATAGAAATAGTGTTAGATTTGGAAATGATGCTCCATATCAAATCAAAGAGAAAGGTTCCATTAAACTTACTGAGAAGATTTCATGTGATAATGCATACTATGTTGAAGGATTGAACTACAATTTATTGAGTGTATCCCAGTTAGGAAATGTAGGTTGAAAAGTAGAATTTGGAAACAAAATTACCAAGATCTATGACATTAATGGAAATCTAATAGGAAAAGGTGAACAAACTAGGAGTAACTTATTTTACCTAGATATGGAAGATGTAACATGTCTTGTTGTTAGACTTGATGAAGTGTGGTTATGGCAGAAAAGATTTTGTCATGTTAATTTTGACAATCTAATTAGCATCAACAAAAAGAAGAAGGTTAGAGGGTTGCCCAAATTGAAGAAACCTGAAACATAATGTGCAAACAATGTCAACTAGGAAAGATGACTAAGTCTAGTTTCAAAAGCAAAACATACACTTCCAAAGAAGTACTAGAGTTAGTCCATACATACTTATGTGGTCCAATAGACGTGCAAAGTTACCTAGGAGACAAATACATAATGCTATTTGTAGATGACTATTGTAGGATGGTGACTGCTATGTTCTTGAAGCAAAAATTTGATGCATTTCAAATGTTTAAGTGGTATTTTGGCTAGAGTTGAGAAGGAAACAAGAAAGAGTCTAAAGTGCCTAAGATCAGACAAAGGAGGCGAGTTTACATCAAAAGAATTTGAATTATTATGCAATGATAAAGGTATCAAGAGGCAAACATCAGCACTGAGAACTCTCCTACAGAATGTAACTACTGAAAGAAGGAATAGATCAGTGATAGACTATGCTATAACCTTAATGATGGAGAAAAATGTTGCTCTAAAATACTGGAGAGTGTAGACAACTAAATCTAATTACATCACTTAACTAATCCTATTTAGTCATCTCCTAAGGCATCATTAATTAAGTATTTAATATTTAATTAATCTATTGTCATCCCCTAGTTAATTAGTTAATTTAATTAACTATAGTCCAATTGATAAAATCAAATGATCATCCAAAATCAATTTATCAATTAAATCCCTATTCCTCTATTAAATTGATTAAATCCTCAAATCTGTTCAATTTAATTCCATATCCTCATTTTATTAAATAAATCATTTAATAAAATATCTAAAATCCTAAAAGCCTCCCTAAACCCTATCGTAACCCCTAATCCAACTCATTCACACATACTAACCTCACTTAGCCACCTAACTAACCCATCCCATAAAATCTAAGCCACTTGCCCCCTAATCCCTCTCTAATCAAAGTCTAATCCTCACTCTAAACATGTGCACAACCTTAATCCTAGATTAAGAATTCCTAACCCAAGCCAAAGTCAAGACTTCCACCCACCTCCCATTTTAATATTCAAAACAAAGACTTCATGGTCCATTTTAAAGTCAAAACTTCTGCCCACCAACCATTTTAATATTCAAATAAAGACTTTATCCTCCATTTTAATATTCAAAAAAAGACTTAACATCCTCTTTTAATATATTCAAATAAATATTTAACCTAGCTTATCAAATCCCAAACCACTTGCCTCTTAATCTCATCCTAAGCTAAGCCTCATCCCTTCCTTAAGCATGTGCACAACTTTAACCAAGGGTTAAGAAAGTCTTAAACCAAACCAAAGTCAAAGTTCCATCCTTAAAAGTCTTGAATTCCAATTCAAGAGCCTTAAAGGCTCTTTAAAGACTTTTTACACCTATTTTCCACACTCATCCCCCCTTTTCTTCCCTCATAACTTCCTCTAACCACCTATCTTGACCATCTTCCCTATCCAATCCCTTTCTGACACTTGTCACAAGGCTAGAGCTTTGAAGAAGCACAATCCATGTGCTTTCTTCTCCTTGCATCCTAGTCCTCTTTAACCAATTCCCCTTCCTTGCAGCCTAACCCTCCATCTCACTACCCCTTGACCTATAAATGAAACCCTCTCCCTTCACAAATATGATCCACTTCTATGCTAATGTTATAATGCTATTTTGAGAGACTAAGGACTATCAAAATATCATCATAATGGAAAAATTCATCCAAAAATCCATTTTGAATCATATCCTCTATTGAAGATTGAGCAACATCGTTGAGCACACATCTCATCTTATGGACACATCTACGCATCAAAGGGAAGATTGCTTGGTTTAAGAGGTTTGCATGTTCTTAGGCTACTTTGGTACTTTAATTCTCCTTTGTCTAATCATATATGTGAGTTAAATCTATTGTTTTGAATGTTTTGATTCTTCATTATATTCCTTTAAGCACTAGTTTTATAGCTCTACATTTTGGCATGCCCAATGGGACAACCCACAACCACAAGGTCAAATTTATTTATTTATTATTTATTTATTAAATTTTTTTTTTTTAAAATCTCACCTTCGCTCTTCCTCAAATTTTCTTTAATATTTTTATATTAAAAAAAATAATTTTTTTTTTTTGGGGTAACACTTTTTTTAGTGAAAATTTGGTAAAAATATGCATATTCATATATATGTATTTTTAAAAAAATAAAAATTGTAAAATACAAACCAACTTGGTAACTACCACTTTATCCTTGGCATGTTATTTGTGATGCAAGAGAAACAACATCCCTCAAGATTACTCACCATTGTGCTCCCTTGGTAGAGGCATAAGGCCACTTGGGTTTCATCTCCAAGGGTCGTTGTTCCTGTAGAAGGGGAACTTCTATTTGTCATGCCTTGAAGATTCTTTCATGTGTATCATTTGTTGATCGACTCTTGTATCAACTCACCTCTTCGATGAGAGGGACATATTGCACTAGAATTAGGAGACATCAAGTTGTGGGCCGTTGAATAACATGTTGCAGCCAAAATTTGACCTTCAGGATAAAGAGTGTGTTTGAATTGTCTTATTTGTTCTCAAGACCCATGAAAAACATTTGTAAAACATACACAATTCTGTGGTTATTATCAAAAATCCTTTTGCTAAAGAGATCATGTATTTGCCTTTCTCAAATTTGCTTTGTACTTGGAGAAATTGTTTTCTCATAAAACCCTCATATTAGAGAAAAAAAAATTTTAAAAAATTTCCACCTTTATTATCTCAAAAGGCAGTTGTTAGCAAGTCCATTTGCAACAATTGTTTGTCTTGTTGGTCTAGATTTTCTCTTTACCAAAAAATTTATACTTATTCCCTCAAAAACAAAAAAATCACTAAGCAAGTCCTAGTTACTAATCCTTTTTCCTTGGTCCAAAGTTTTGTCCTTTTTCAAAATATCCTTGTTGCTTACCCTACTTGATTGAAAACAACACTTTTATTCTTGACTTAAAGATTGTTAGCAAGTTCATTCACAAAAAAATCCTAAAGTCTTGTTTGTTCCACTTCACTCAAATTTTACCCTTTTTAGAAACTTAGCTATCCCTCAATCAATTTATGATCTCAATCCAAGGTTGAAAGCTATACTTAGCATAGTCACTGCCCATCAAAACTCCACAGTTGTGATCAAATGTCTTAGGGTTATCTCATGTCAGGCCAACCTTAGGCTAAATTCAAAAAGGCTAAACTTCCACAAATACCAATTTACAAGGAGATAGAAGTAGAATATCAAAAACATACCCCAAACCCAAGGATTGCCAAGCTAGACCAAATTGAGAAATATGGAGTAGACATTGTATTAAAAACCGAGTGGGATTACAAGATTTAGAACATAACTCTCTGACGAGGTGTCAACCATAGCCTTATTGATAAATCTCATGTTAACTACTTCGATTAGGTCCATCTTTTTCCACACACACTTATGCACTTGTCTCCTTGTAGGTTTAGTCTCTCTATTAATTTTTCATCCCATCTAAACATTTGGTAGAATCATCTCCTCCACTTTTTGTCATCAACCTTAGGTTTTTAGAAATCTTCCAAATCAAGCATCATTAAACCCTAAAATCCTCCATTAGTTGCTCCACATTGACAAACATTTCCACATCACCTCATTAAGCTTTGTCTCCCTAAAGAAATCTCCATCCATCTCACCATCATAGTTGTCATTAAACTAAGCATTGTTTAGGATAAATTGTCACTTGTGTCCCACATCACCTTAAGAAAAAGGTTGGGCTATACACTTGATCTCATTTGTCTTCCAAAATGGTCACAAGGCTACCTTAGGGTTTGATATCACCACCACATATTCAAGTTCACACTTAAGGGAAACACAATATCCTCCATGTAGCACCATATCATCTAGATTCTTAAAAGTATCATATACACTTAGCATCATTCCTCTTTGCAATTTCATCATTAAGAAAATCATCCTTTCATGCCACCCACCAAAAATTTTGGTCAGAACACACAGAAAAAGGACATGAATCCTAGTCACAGTAGTAACACATCTCGAGCTCAGCCATACCCCACAATTTCCATGATTCCACCAGATCCACCACAAATATCCCTGAAGAAACAATTTCCTCCATAGACATTGATGCTTTCATGAACCAAATTGGTCATTCTACCATTGCAAATGCCATCATAGATCGAAACAAGAAAACCATCATGGAAAATTTCTTAAGGGACAATGTTGGTGCCTTTGAGTTTGGGCATCCACTACTTCACATTGTTATTCACCACCACCCCTTACCAACTATTTCTCCATGCCACCTTTGGGCAATAGCCAAACCACCCCACCAATTTAGTTCCCTATGATGAATACTCTACTATAGATTAATTACCTTGTGTCTATTCATAATTAGTCATACTCTCAAGCAGGAGCACAACCCACATATATTAGACATGGTATGTATTCCCAAAGCATGGCATAGGCATTACCCACATTACCACCCTTTCACCCATAGTCTTCACACTAGTAGTATGCTCAAGCACCCACACAGAAATATCTCATAGGGTAGCAACCTCAAACTTATCTTCCCCACAAACAAACTGCTCAATAGATGCAATAGTAAACCCAAAACACATTCTAGCAACCCATAACATCCATCCCACTAGTTGTGCAACCTGGTTTTCCACAGACACCATATGGAAACTAGGGTTTTCCATATCAACCCTTGGATGTTAGCATGTATCCTACACTAGGGGCACCTGGATTTGGGGCACTGACTCCTCCACCTATAAACTCTAAATGGGAAGAGATGAAAAATGCTCTCAAAGCCCTCAAAGATGGGACAAACTCCAAAAATTTCAAGTTTGAGAATGACTACTCATACCCATTTGATAAAACCATCATGATGAAACTATTTCCTAAACATTTTGAGATCCCCAAGTTTGAAAAATTTAGAGGGAAAAGTGATCCAGTCACACATGTTAAGGAATCTATATGCATTGTTAGGAGGTAGCTTATAATGATGTGTTCCAAATGTGGCTCTTTCCCAAAATTTTACGAGGCCCAGCCTTAGAATGGTTCTGTCGTATCCCTCAAGGCATTATTAAAACTTTTGCTGATCTTTTTAAGGCCTTTGTGGCTCAATACACCCATCTTGTTGAAACTAAATTATCTATCATGGACCTAGTTCATACTAAGCAAAAAGGGGGAGAAATCTTTGCAAAATACTTACAACATTGGCAAATACTCACAACCAGGATTTCTTGTACCATCCTTGAGCGTCATCTTGTCAGAATGTTTACAAACAATGCACACCCTAGTCTCGCCCATCATATGGTTATGAACTATTTACAAACGTACAAAGACATTAAGGAAAATGGGATGGGACTTGAACAAGGCCTCATTAAGGATGGTTTTAGTAGCCTTTACAAGGAAAACACCTAGGACCAAGGACCAAGCAACAACAAAACCCGATATCAGAACAAAAACAAAAACACGGTGATAGATGGTGCCACCCACACCTGACAAGTTCATATAATTGGGGTAGCTACCAATGTTCCTGCCACATTTTTTCAGACACAACCCTATCAGTAGCAACCCCATATGTATCACCCACCACCCATATAGAACAATTAACAAATACCTACTCATCATAATCAAACCAATGCTATCAGACTTTTGGCAGGTACTAAACTCTGTGTTCAGAGACAACCTCATGTATACACCTCATTAAGGGAACCTCTTGATGCAATATTTGAAAAACTAGCTAAGGATAATCTTGTTCAACATCCACCAACACAACCCTTGGAACCAAACCAATCTAGGGCATCCTGGTATAAAGATAACGAGTTTTGCAAATTCTATTGTGTCAAAGGACACAACACCCTCAAATGCATGCAACTCAAGGACTATGTCCAAGACCTAATCGATTAGAAGGAAATCATAGTGGAGGCACAAAATTCACCTAATGCAGGATTAATGATGTATCAAAATGCTTTCCCTCATCATAACAAAAACCTAGGAAAAGCACCTGCAAACCCTCCTATCAGCAAATCGAACAATACTCAAGGCAAATAAGGAGATAACCGAGACAAGTCTCAAAACTATACCTCAACATATTTAGACTATGGAAGCCTTATCAGTTGCATATCACAGGTTGAGCCATCCATCAACATCATTAACATTAAGGGCCTAGATACCCCATGTGCAATCGCTACTCGCTGAGCTTGACTCAATATAGTTGGCTCACCTATTTGTGCACCATTAAAACCACCTCCATCTAGAGCATCTCCATCAGAATCATCCTCATTAGGGCCACAATATAACATCTTGGAACACCTTGGAAACATGCTAGCCTAGATCTCCATTCTATATCTCTTATGAACAAGCCCACTTTATCAAGAGATCCTCAATAGCACTCTACACAAGTCATGCATCCCCTCTAAATAAATACCACTAAGTTTTGCAACTTGGTTGGCCATCTTTCGGCATCATGTGCCTTATCCTTCAAAACCACTGATATTCGAGTAGTCAAACCAGATCATATCCTTCCACTTTTCATAGTCATCATGGTTTCTAACTTTTCTATTAAATGGGTCATGATAGATAATGAATTGGCTTTAAATCTATATACTCTAAAGTTCATCAAATAGGTAGGATACACTGAGGTAGATATCATTAATGAAGTAATCACCATCAAGGTAGATCACAATTTGGAGCGCACCATTAAAGGAACCATCTTGCTCCCTATTAGAGTTAGCCCAACCGCTCAAGAAACACATTGCCATGTAGTTGATCTTAACCTTCCATACAACATCCTCATCAGTCACCCATGGATTCATGCCATGAAGGTCATTCCATCCACATATCATTAGTGCATCAAATTTTTGCATAATGGCATTGAGATAACCATTCATGAAGATCCTAAACCCTTTGCTTATTGCAATATGATTGAAGCTTCATACACCAATCATTATCATGGGATCGAAATTTTCCACACCACGGCCAGTTCCTCTGGCACCTGTCATGATCTAGACACCATTTTAGCCTCCAATCTTTCCAAAGTTAAGATCAACTACCAAGGTTGTTGTGAGTACAGTCTTATAGATGTTTTTGTTGTTAGCACTCTACCACTTGATCCCCATACTCAAGGACACTTGACACATCAAGGGCCTAGACCAAAAACCACCTCTCGACTCCAAAAAATGGTCCCTACCAAATTTATTACCAAAGGTATCCTTGATGGAGAGGAGAACACACCAAACATTAACACATGGCTATACAAAGAGAGACCTTCTAAAAGTGAAGCATTTCTTGATCACTTTAAATAGAAATATCCCTGGTCACATTGCCTGGCCACAGAGCAATGGGTTTATCAAGGAGGTGGTTTGGGCCATTTGGAATTAGGTATGAGAAAGCCTATAGAGGGACACTAGGGATAGAAAACCAAAGGCTTAGGCTATACACTCACCACAACTGGGGGCACTACAAAGGAAGGCCATGCCTTCAAAAACATCCAAAACAACCTTATTGAGATTGAAGATATTCCGAAGGAAGTAGAAAACAAAGCCATGACAATATATTCCTTGACAAAATAATCCTAGGAGCCTCTATGCTCTGCCAACTATCCCTAAATCTCATAGACCTACCCCTCACTCAACATCAACACATAGATTAGGACTAATCCAGTGTCATTCATGTTGATGAATTCTCTATCGAGCACATGCTCCTTAAATTCATGGGGGCATAAATGCCACATAAATGGTTGCCACCACCATCGGCATATATCTACAAGCTAGATCTTGTAGGTTACTTTGAGAAGGAGGAAATCTCTAATCACAAAACTAAAATAAAAAAGGAAACAAAAAAGGAAAAAATCAAAGGAAAAATGTCCTCTAGTGAAAACTCCTTTGGAGCACCATTGGATGACTCAAAAAATGAAATAAAAATAAAGGAAATATCTGATGGTGAAAACCACTCTAAGGCACCTGAAGATAGAGATTTCATGCTTCCCCCGCAAGAGCATAGACCTCCTATATCTTTAGTTTTAACAGAGGAAACTCAACCAATAAATATCAATTTGACAGAGACACCACATATCACATACATTGCAACTTCTCTACCACCTGAGTAGTCAGTTCTTCTCATTGAGGTCCTCCACAAGAATGTGGGTCATTTTGCATGGTCATATCAAGACATGGCAGGGTTGGACCCCAAGATAGTGGTACACCATTTGGTTGTGGATGCAAAGGCCAAACCTGTTAAGCAAAAGCTCCATAAGATGCACCACAAAGTTGCTTTATTTTTTAAAGCAGAGTTAGAAAAGTTGCTAGAGGCCAAAATCATTCATCCAATAGATTATTCTAAATGGATTTCTAACATGGTACCTGTTACCAAGCCTTCTAGTGATATCAGAACTTGCACCAATTTCAAGGATCTTAATAAAGCTTGTTCGAAGGATGACTTTCCATTACCAAATATTGACATGATTGTGGATCTCATCATAGGTCATGAACTCTTGTCACTAATGGATGGTTTCTTTTGATATAATTAGATTCATATAGTAGAGGAAGATCAACATAAGACAACATTCACTACACCTTGGGGCACATTCTACTACAACATGATGTCATTTGGGCTAAAGAGAATGCTAGTGCAACCTATCAGTGTGCCATGATGGTCATCTTCCATGACCTAATCCATAAGATTCTTAAGGATTATGTGGATGATATTTTATTCAAGTCTATCAATGCTCTTGATCACTTATGTCACCTTGAGGAAGTGTTTAATCAATTGGCAAAATATTGTCTCATGCTGAATCCAAAGAAATGTGTCTTCAACATCACCCTAGGAAAGCTCCTGGGATTCATTGTACAATGGAATGATATCAAGATTGACCCTAAAAAGGTCAAAGCCATCATGGATATGGCTCCTCCTAGGACACTCAGACACCTTTGTTCTTTGCAAGGAAAACTCCAATCAGTCAGACGGTTCATTTCCTAGCTTGTTGATCAATGTCAACCATTCACACACCTGCTCAAGAAGGATTAGAATTTTAAATGGGATCTTGCTTGCCAGCATAACTTTGAGCTCATCAAGGAATACTTGGCTAATCTTCCTATTTTGGTTCCTCCAGTTATAGGGCATCGACTCATATTGTACATCATAGCTACTCCCACAGCATTAGGTGCTCTTTTAGCACAACTTGATGATTCAAGCAAGGAAAGGGCTATTTACTACATCAATCATAACCTAGTGGGATATGAGCTTAATTACACACCAATGGAGAAGGCTTGCTTAGCTATGGTATTTTCCACTTAGAAGTTACATCATTACATGTTGAGCCACACTGTGCAACTAATATCCAAAATTGATCCATTAAAATATATGTTATCTCGTACATTACTCATAGGATACCTGGCTAAATGGGTCATGCTTCTCATCGAATTCAACATCCAATATGTTGATAGAAAGGCCATCAAAGGCAAAGCTATTGAAGATCACTTGGTAGATGCACCCTTGGTTGTAGACCACCCTCTCATCATGGAATTCCTAGATGAACACCTCTATTTGATAGAAGAACAACCATCCTAGAAGTTATACTTTGATGGATCATACACATCCCATGGCTCTGGAGCCAGCATACTCTTGGTCACACCTCAAGGAGATTATATTCCTAAATCTTTTAAACTATAGTTCTAGTGTTCCAAAAACATCTCAGAGTATGAGGCGCTTATTACAGGACTCAAAATCACCATTGAATGGAATATCCCATAGCTACAAGCCTATGATTATTCTTAGCTTATCATCAAACAAGCCTTAAATGAATATCAAACTAAGGATGACAAGGTACTACCTTACAAGGAATTGGTGGATCAATTAAAGGAGCATTTTACTTAACTCTAGTTCATATAGGTACGTAGACTCCAAAATAAAGCAGCAAATGCCATGGCTACTATTGGTTCTCTCTTGGAAATATCGCATGAAGCTATGCAATATGAATTCTTGGGTGAGTAGCTGCACAAACCCACAGATGAGAATGATGAATCAACATGGGTCTACATTTTGGTTGGTCCCCAATCCCCATGGTACCATGAAATTCATGCTTCCCTACTAAATGGTATCATATCTTCTCACCTCATACAGACCCAATGCCAAAACCTTATTCATAGAGCTTCCAACTACACTATCATTGCCCAAATGCAATATCATCATGGTTATCATGATACTCTCTCTCAATATTTAGATCAAAACAAGGCTGCAATGGCTCTAAAGGAGGTACACGCTAGACTTTGTGGTGGTCACATGAGTGGGATAGTGCTAGCAAAGAAAATCCTTCAGGCTAGGTATTATTGGCCTACTCTCTAGAGCATGATGCATGTGATTTTTTGAAATGATGTTTACCTTGACAACAACATGCTAATCTAATCTGAGCTCTAGCTCAAGACTTGCAATCCATTGCACCACCATGGCCTTTTGCCTACTAGGGGTTTGATCTTGTCAGTCTTATTGCACCACTTTCTTCAAAAGGGCACAAATGGATAATCACCACTACTGATTACTTTACTAAGTGGGTTGAAGTAGTTCTCCTTGTCACTGCTATGGGAGTTTAGGTATCTAAGTTTATCCTATATCATATCATATGTCACTTCGGCATCTCGGCTACCATTTTCATTGACCATGGAGGTAATTTTGAAAACCTAAATATGGAAGAATTATGCCTTCCCTTCATATCCATCACCATCTTTCTAGCCCATACTTCCCACAAGGTAACGGTCAGGTAGAGGCAACTAATAAAACCCTACTCAAAATCCTAAAGAAAGTTATCAATGATTTCGGCCATGATTGGCATTTACAAATCAACCCCACCTTATGGGCCTACCACACCTTGTTTCGTACATCCACAGGCACAACCCCATACTCCTTAGTTTATGGTGCTAAAGTAGTATTACCTATTGAGGTCAAACTCCCATCCTTGTGCATTTCTTTGTGAGGCTAGATATCAGATGAGGATTACAGAGTGGCTAGACTCACCCAGCCAGATTTACTTGATGAAAAAAGGAAACAAGCCTACGACCACCTCATGATCTACTAGAATCACCTCAAGTGCAACTTCAACAAGAAAGTCCATCCATGCCAATTTCAAGAAGGAGACATGGTCCTCAAAGAAAACATGAAGGTCAAGCTAACCGAGAAAAGAAAGGCAAGTTTGAGCCCACATGGCTTAGTCCTTATGTGGTCACAACATCTTTTGGCTTAGGGGCCTATCAGTTATCCACACTTGAGGGTGAAGTCCTGAATGATCCCACCAATACAATTCACCTCAAGAAATTCTATGCCTAAAATAAGTTGAAAAAAAAAGAAAAAAAAAAGTGTCCAATGGTGAATACTTGGCAATTCAATCACCTTGGATTAATACACTGGTGAAAACGTAACAATTAGGCACCATGTGTACTTAGCCTATTCATTATCTATCAATGACCTACATATCCAGTATCACCCCTTTACATCTCATTACTCATCTCCCCATTTTCCAAGATATTCCAAGATTTCCCTCCTCACACTCCAACAACTCATGACACTAGCTTGGAAAGCCTACCTAGATCACATATTCTACCATGATTAGCATATCTATTCCATCCTTGTACCTTACCAAATGTATCATATCAGGTGTATTTTATCCTTAAAACCATGCCTTTATATCATATACCTGTACCAAGCCACAATATTCTATGTACCACATCGTTGTAACACAACCAATAATTTTGTGTATCATACCCATGTAACAATAACCATACTGCATCAATGTTATTTCCTCATCCTAAGCTTTTCCCTATCATACACACATCTACTACTATATTCTATTATTCATCCCTGAGTCATCCACCCATTGTATATTCATGCTTGTATATTTTTGAGCCTTACAACAAAACCCCGCATCACTATTCCAACAAATCTCACTCACATCCTAGTTCCAATCCAAAAATTGCCAAAAAATTATCAAAAAAATTCATAAATCTTCCATAATTATCAAAAAAATAAAAAAAATAAAAAAAATAGAGCATCTTTCTCTTGCAACCCTTTCACACGCACGTTACTTTTGACAATAAAGGCCTTGACATGAGACAAGAACCTTTTGCAGACCCTCCATAATGAGAAACTAATAAACTTACAACCCTTTCACACAAACCTCTCGAAGAGAATCTTTCAAAGATATAGCTAGGTTGTAGTGTCCATGCCAGTTGCCTCACACTACAAAAGAAATCCAATGCACACAAAAAAAAAACTAGCAATAGAAGAAGCTAATTATTTTTAAAGAAAATTTAAATAGAGCTTCCTTCTCTCACAACCCTTTCACAACCACCTTACTTTCCACAATAAATGCATTGACATGAGACAAGAACCTTTCATAGACCCTCCACAATGAGAAACCAATAGACTTACAACCCTTTCACACAGATCTCTCAAAGAGAATCTTTTAGAGATATAGCCAAGTTGCAGGGTCCATGCTAGTTGCCTAACATAGCAAAAGAAATCCAATACAAAAAACAACAAAAAAAGAGAGGGGGAACCAACCCCATCACTCCTCTATAGACCATCAACGCATCCAGAAAATGAACCCAAACTTTCCCTTCAATGCCGAAAAGGGGCTACAATTGAATGCTTGATTTTCTATCTCTGAGACAAATGTTGTTTCTTTATGGCTTTCCATTGCAATTAATAGAAGATACAAATAAGAGAAAGGGGTAGCATTTATACTTGAATTATTTGGAGGTATTTGGTAGAAAATTATTTGTTTATCTGGGGTTGAGAAGCTTATAGCCTGGCCAAGAGTGGTCTATCAAGCTGGTATTCGATCTAGAATTAATTTCATAGATACCCAATTGACAAAAATTTTGGATTTTTAAGTTCTACTCTACCAATCAATGGTTTCTCAGCATTAGAAATGGATGGAAGTAGAGGTAGCTGGAGAGAAGGAAGGTTATGGCTTAGAGAAAACATGGAGTCTAATTATGTATTGAGATACCATAGACATGAATTGTATGAAAATCAATGCACATCTCTGCTATCGACCTTGGCCAATGATCTCCAATATTTATTTTAGCCCTTAGTCAACCTACTTGGCATCATAAACTCCCTTCATTACCTCTTTAGGTACCTCACATGGTCTTGGTTACCCCTATATTCCACCAAATCTCACTCACATCCTCCGTTTCACCCCCACAGACTCAAAAATCATCCAAAATTACCAAAAAAATCCAAAAATTGCCCAAACCTACCAAAAAAATTGAAAAATTACTGAAAAATATCAAAAACATTAAAAAATCATCTTAAAATGTCAAAAATATTCAAAAATTGCTGAAAAATATCAAAAACATTCAAAAATCACCCAAAAATATCAAAAAAATTCAAAAATTGTCTAAAAATATCAAAAAAAAATTCCACAAATATCCCAAAGCATTCAAAAGGGGGTCATAATTACCAAACATGGTCGTAAAAGCTTGAAACATTAACAACACCCCAAAAATCTTCTCAATTTCTACCTCACTTTAGCCCAATTAGGCTCTACAATAGGACATCAGATATTTGAACCCCACATGCCTCGCTGATATTAAGAAGCAACATAGTAATGTCCTGAAACATTTCGTAAGACTTTAGAAAATCTAGCACAATGTAGATAGCACAAAAGGTGCCTCTATTTCCTTACTCTTATCAAGAGCAACAATTCCCCATGACTCATTAGTCTTATTTAAGTTATAATGGCCACAATTAGTCTAACCCCCTTCAACAAATATATCAATGTTGTCTCAAAAGCCTAGCTATCTGTTGGACTCTTTCATCCTCATACCACTGGAGGCACATAATAAGTAGGCATAAGTGTGAGAGCTTGGCTCCCCACTCTAGCACCTTTTTAGGCCTTAAATGCTTTTTCAAGGCCCAAGTGTCCTTTTTGGACCACTGTAGCGCCTTTTTAGGCCTTAAATACTTTTTCAAGGCCCAAGTGTCCTTTTTGGACCACTCTAGTGCCTTTTTAGGCCTTAAATGTTTTTTCAAGGTCCAAGTGTCCTTTTTAGATCCCTCTAATGCCTTTTTAGGCCCAAAGCACCTTTTTAGGCCCCTCAAATGCCTTTTTCAAGACCTGCGTGTCCTTTTTGGACCCCTCCAACACCTTTTTAGGCCTGAAACATTTTTTCCAAAGCCCAAGTGTCCTTTTTGGACCACTCTAGTGCCATTTTAGGCCTTAAATACTTTTTCAAGGCTCAAGTGTCCTTTTTGGGCCACTCTAGTGCCTTTCTAGGCCTTAAATGCCTTTTTTAAGGCCCAAGTGTCCTTTTTGGACCCCTCCAGTGCCTTTTTAGGCCCTAAATTCCTTTTTCAAGGCCCAAGTGTCCTTTTTAGACCCCTCTAGCACCTTTTTAGGCCCAAAGCAACTTTTTAGGCCCTTCAAATACTTTTTTTTAAGGCCCAAGTGTCCTTTTTGGACTCGTCTAATGCCTTTTTAGGCCCAACATGCCTTTTTTAGGCCCAAACGCCTTTTTCAAGCCCCTATTTTGAATTTTTCAAGCCCTTGAAATGCCAATTTAGGCTAAAACGCCTTTTTCAAGCTAAAATACCTTTTTTAGGCCCCTAAAATACCTTTTTTTGGGCTAAAACGCCTTTTTCAGGCCCCCAAAATGCCTTTTTTATGCCCCCAAAGTGCCTTTTTTGGCCCAAACGCCTTTTTCAAGCCCTTATTTTGATCTTTTTAGGCCCTTTTTAGGCTAAAATGCCTTTTTCAGGCCCCCAAAGTGCCTTTTTAGGCCCAAACACCTTTTCTAAGCCCCAATTTTGACCTTTTCAAGCCCCTAAGATGCCTTTCTAGGCTCAAATGCATTTTTCCAGGCCCCCGAGACATCTTTTTAGGCCCAAATGCCTTTTTCAAGGCCTTATTTTGGCCTTTTCAAGGCCCTTCTTGACCTCTTTTGGTCCTCACAAGACTTGCATAGGTCCCAATGCCTTTTCCCATGCCTCATAAGCATCTTTCTCATCACACACCTAGAGAAATGTCCCCACATTTTTTCTTATTATTATTTGTCATGGTTATTAATATACACATAGACATTCTCACTTATGAGTCACGGTTACCATTACTCTATAGATTGTATTGTTTGCATTATTACAAGAGTCCAACCATCCCATTATTTATCACAAAAAAGAAAAAAAATTCAAATATATATCAAAAATCCCAAAAAACATTTAAATATTTGAAAAAAACACAAAAAAAATCCATATATATTCCATAAAATCCCAAAAACAAAACATGACATTACATTACGAGCAACATCCATTATCCTTTTGATTAAAACAACAACAATATTCCATTTAACTAATAATGTTTGCTAGATTATTTATTCTTGCCTCCCTATGGGAGGTGGCAAGATAGGGTGTCCAATCAATGGCATTCCTTTAGATCCAATTCCAGATGATGATGCCCCTATAGTCATCCTCACACCTGCCCAAAGTGTATCCATTGGGATTGAGATGTTACCACACCTCAAGAGGGTGTTTATCTGCTACATAAAATGTTTCTTAGAGTATACAACTCCTCTCCTTTGCTCCAAAGGGACTGCCTGGTGATATAATCCCATGTAATTTGTTGCCTCTTGTGCAACCTTCACAGACTGCTCTATGACATCTTTCATTCCTACCCATAGTCTTTCTACTCCTGGAATAGTTGTTGTCTTATGTGTAATATCATGTTCTCTTTCATATCTATTCGCTAGCATTTTCATTGACTACCTCTCATATTTCATTGTATTCAATTGATTTTGGTACCACATAATACACACATTATTTGCATTCAGCTACTCTTGTGACCTTTGCGCTAAACTATTGGTCTACACTGCTAACTCCCTAAATGTTTCTACTTGCCTCCACTGCCAAAGTTGCCTCCACCATCTCCATTCTCATTTGCTCCATCATTAACATCATCCCTGGGCACTCAACTTCCATCTGTGCACCATCCTCTTGCACTCTTTCAATTAGACCTTGAAAGAAATTCACATCTTTCTCTGCCTGGTCAGCCTATTTTTTTTCCACCGCCAATACTTTCTCCATCATCACCATTACCTCATGTGCCATTTGTACTATAGCATTAGATTGCAATGCTCAAAATGGCCAAAATGTAGACAACACTAGGTCACCTTTTTGTTCCCTAGAGCTCAGCATCATATCCCCTAGATTGCTTTTTCTCTTCTTCTATAAGACTTCTTTTGGCTGCATCATGAATCTTTGTTCCCCTTCTAGAAAAGTCTCTTCTATAGATGGCTGAACTTTTGCACCTACTCCCTCTGGCAACACTCCCATACTTGGTGAGTTTGTCTCCTTCTCTTTTTCCCTTGACTCTATTTGTTGCATCACACCTTCTACTAACAACTACAGCAAGGTCGGATCTTCTTCTTCCTCTTTTGGTTGATTTTGAGCTAGATTAAATTTTCTAGCCTCCACCACTCCCCAATCACAATGTTGCATGCTTCAATGTGGAAAGGTTTCTCTTCCTTCTTGTTGGCTCCACTTTATGCCCTGCTTCTACCCCTGCAACCACTTCCTTTCTCTTTGGCTTTCATTTTCCTCTTCACCCCATCCCCCCATTCCTCCTTCTATCGCCTCTAGGATTTGCTACCTCTACTCTTGAAAATCAGCCATTGGTCTTTCACTCACATATTAATTCTTCACTCACACTTTTCTTATGGTTTAGCTAGCACTTCTTGTTGCTGGGCTTTCATCAGATTCCCTCACCTTTTATAGAACCAACAATATTCTCCATAGCTTCCATTAAATGTTATCAATATCTTCAGCAACAAGTTTCAATACCTACCATCATAACAATTAAGTTGAAAACCACCTGCATCCTTCCCACACCTCACCTCCCCTATAGTAATAGTATGCTATATCCTATCTCTTTCCACTAGCTTCTCATCCGATGCTTTTCATCCCACTATCTCCTCATCCCTAGATTTTATTCTGCTAACCTTCTCATCTTCATCTTTCCCACTACTATCCTATCATGCTGAGCTTTTGTATGGTAATCCCTTGTAAATACTTTGGTCTTTCCACTGTATATTCCTTACATGTTAGTCCTTCACTTGGTATCATTGTATATCTCTCATCTCTTCGTATCAGTTCATATTTGATCACAAATCATAGTTCTCTTGGTTATGTGCTTTAGTAAATCCTTGTATGAGATCCCTTGTCATCACAGTATTGTCCTAAAAAGTTCTAATTTCCCATTTGACCCTAGTTCTCAATATTACCAATAGATCCTTGTAGGATGCATCCTTCCTCTCATCTAATCTTGGTCCCTTATTATCCAGTCCTACCAATCTCTTTGGCAAAAGGTTACTTTTTCATGGATTTACATTTTCTTGTGCTTTATTTTCTTTTCATGTTTTCGAGTTTGGTTCTTAAAGTATCTCTTCCAAGTGATTTTGGTTATTCCCTCCTCATGGTCACCATGATCTTTTATATCATGGTGTGCTACGAATGGAGCAATTCAAGAGCAAGGTTTTGATCAAGTCTTTTTCATTTTATTTTCTACTTGTGAGTTAGTTGGATATGACCCTTGCATAGTCCAAACATGTGATCACTTGTGGTTACATGGTGCACTTGGGAAATATTGTTTTCTTGTGGGTTACCTAGTATCATTTAAAGTCTAATTCTTTCAGGATTCATGTGTGATGTTGGGGCAATCCTTGTGTATTCATTTCGTGTTAGTCCTATGTAATATTGGGAAAAAGGCCATGATGTTCTTAGTAACCTTGGCATATCCCCAATATTCCTATATCAAAATAAGTGCTCAACTACATGGTGGTTCTCCCCTTTGGAACACCCACATGCTCAAGCTTCAATGGATTACTTCATACTCCCATCTTATGAAAACATCCCATCATATCCAACCATCCCATCTAATCAGTCTTACAATCATGATCTAACAGTTTTATCCATATCACAATCATATCTCCTATCAATCCCATGGTATCTAATCCTATATCAATCATAATCATAGCTTCATCAATCATAATCATACCTCCATCAATCATAATCATAGCTCCCACATCAATCATAATCATAGTTCCTTCATCAATCATAATCATAGCTCCTACATCAATCATAATCATAGCTCCTTCACCAATCATAATTAATTTCTCCTACAACAATCATAATCATAGCTCCTTTATCAATCATAATCATAGCTCTTGCATCAATCATAATCATAGCTCCTTCATTAATCATTATCATAGCTCCTACATCAATTATAATCTTAGTCATCACCAATCATAAATCCTCAAATCATAATCTCCCCAAATCTCCCATCTTCCAAATCACTTCCTTGGGTTCAATTTAGAAAACCAATCACCCTCCCTCCTCTCATTGTAGCTAGTTTTCTTACCCTTTATTTATACTTGTGCACAAGGTTTTGCTTTGTATCATTCTCCCATAGTGAGAGTATGTGCTTCCTTGAACCACCTCTCTTAGCCACTCTCGGTCCTCCTGCTCACCCTCAATTCTTGTACCTCTCAAGAAGCTATTAGGCCTCCCCTTCTCTCCTTGCCATCTTCTTGAAGGGGCATCACATAGTCCACTTCTCTTCTATTCAAGACTAGGGCAATCATGTTTCTTTCAAAGTTTTCTTCATGTCATTTATCTTCAAATTTCTTTGAAATAGTATTGTTCCAACACTATCTCAAAGAGGGGCAAAATGTAGACACCTAAATCTGATTACATCACTTAAGTAATCCTATTTAGTCATCCCCTAAGGCATCGTTAATTAAGTATTTAATATTTAATTAATCTATTGTCCTCCCCTAGTTAATTAGTTAATTTAATTGGCTATAGTCTAATTGATAAAATCAAATGATCGCCCAAAATCAATTTATCAATTATCCCTATTCCTCTATTAAATTGAATAAATCCTCAAATATATTCAATTTAATTCCATATCCCAATTTTATTAAATAAATCATTTAATAAAATATCTAAAATCCTAAAAGCCTCCCTAAACCCTATCCTAACCCCTAATCCAACTCATTCACACATAATAACCTCACTTAGCCACATAACTAACCCATCCCATCAAATCTAAGCCACTTACCCCCTAATCCCGCTCTAATCCAAGCCCAATCCTCACTCTAACCATGTGCACAACCCTAATCCTAGATTAAGAATTCCTAACCCAAGCCAAAGTCAAGACTTCCATCCACCTCCCATAATATTCAAAACAAAGACTTCATCCTCCATTTTAAGTCAAAACTTCCACCCACCAACCATTTTAATATTCAAACAAATACTTTATCCTCCATTTTAATATTCAAACAAAGACTGAACATCCTCTTTTAATATATTGAAATAAAGACTTAACCTACCTCATTAAATCCCAAACCACTTGCCTCTTAATCTCATCCTAAGCTAAGCCTAATCCCTTAAGCATGTGCACAACTTTAACCAAGAGCTAAGAAAGTCTTAAACCAAACCAAAGTCAAAGTTCCATCCTTAAAAGTCTTGAATTCCTATTCAAGAGCCTTAAAGGCTCTTATATGACTTAAAGGCTCTTTAAAGACCTTTTACACCTATTTTCCACACTCATCCCCCCTTTTCTTCCCTCATAACTTCTTCTAACCACCTAGCTTGACCATCTTCCCTATCCAATCCCTTTGTGACACTTGCCACAAGGCTAGAGCTTTGAAGAAGCACAATCCATGTAATATCTTCTCCTTGCATCATAGCCCTCCTTAACTAATTCCCCTTCCTTGCATTCTAACCCTCCATCTCACTACCCTTTGGCCTATAAATGAAACTCTCTCCCTTCACAAATATGATCCACTTATATGCTAATGTTATAATGCTATTTTGAGAGAATAAGGACTATCAAAAGACCATCATAATGGAAAAATCCATCCACAAATCCATTTTGAATCATATCCTCCATAAAAGATTGAGCAACGTCATTGAACACACATCCCATCTTACAAACACATCTACACATCAAAGGGAAGATTGCTTGGTTTAAGAGGTTTGCACATTCTTAGGCTACTTTGGTACTTTAATTATCTTTCATCTAATCATATATGTGAGTTAAATCTATTGTTTTGAATGTTTTAATTCTTCATTATATTCTTTTAAGAACTAGTTTTACATCTCTATGGAGAGAAGTTGTAAGCACTGCAATCTATACATTGAATAGAGTCTATGTCAAGAAAATTACAAATGCAACACCTTGTGAATTATGGTATGGTCACTCACTTAATTTTAAACATTTCAAAGTCTTTGGTTGTAAATGCTATATTCTTAAAGATATTAGAAATGGCAAGTTTGATGCAAAAAGTGATGAAGGCATATTTCTTGGATACTCCACTAGATTCAAAGCATATAAGTGTTTGAGTACTAACAAGATTGTGAAGAGTGAAAATGTAAATTTTGATGAGCATGCAGAAGTTTAAGTTGATGAGTCCAAGAAATCAGAGGATTATAGATCTTTTGTATACTTTTATGAAGGAATGACTGTTGAAGATAATGTTGTGAATCAAACTGGGAATCAACAACAAATTTTAGTATCAGCTGAGTCATAGCTAGTGAATGCCAAGCTACATTTAGAAGCCAAGTTGTAGAATGTAAAAAATGCACATTCTAATTTTGAGAATAGTACACATGAAAGAAATGATAAAATAATAGATGGAGAAGAGCAAAATGACTCTAAAGTTGAAGCATCAAACATGGAAAGAAGGACAAAACCAAGATTAGCCAAGTATATAAGAAGACATCACCCTAGAGATCAAATCATTTGTGACAAGGATGCCAGACCAATGACAAGGAATAGAATAAGGAATGAATCATGTTTGCTAAGAAAGGTTGAGCCCAAAATAGTGAACGATGCACTACAATATGATGACTAGTATAAAGCTATGGAAGAGGAGATAGATTAGATTGAGAAGAACAAAACATGTACCTTAGTTCTTAGACCAGCTGATAAGAATGTAATTGGTACCAAATGGGTGTTTAGAAAAAACTTGATGAGAATGGTCAGATAACTAGAAACAAAGCGAGACTAGTTTGTAAAGGCTATGCCCAAGAAGAAGGATTGGATCATGGGGAAACATTTTCCCCTATTGCAAGAATGAAAGGAGTAAGAACACTACTTGCATATGTTGCATATTAAAGTCTACCAAATGGATGTCAAGTTTTCTTTTCTAAATGATATATTGGAAGAGGAAGTCTACATAGAAAAAATAAAGGGATTTTTTAATGACAAGAGCAAATATATGGTTTGCAAAATGCATAAGGCACTTTATGGTTTGAAGCAAGCACCAAGAGCATGGTATGAGAGACTGCACAAATATCTTGTGAAGAATGGATTTGAGAGAATATATGACAACAACAACTTGCATATCAAGGAAGAAAAAGGTAAAGACATTTTGATATCAGAAATCTTTGTTAATGATATAATATTTGGAGGAAAAGATGCTCTATGCAAAGATTTTTGTTGATAAAATGAAGCATGGGTTTGAGATATCAATGTTTGGAGAAATCAAATTCTTTGTTGGATTGTGAATAAATCAATTGACGCATGGCATATTTGTGACCCAATCAAAATACATCAAGGAGATACTCAAAAAATTTAGATTAAAAGACTTAAAACTTGTTAGCACACCAATGGCAATAGGACATAAGTTATCCAAGAATGATGAGTTTTCTAAAGTGAATCAGATATTGTATAGATCAATGATTGGAAAGTTGCAATATGTTGTATATAGTAGACCAAAAATTGCATTAGCTATTGGAATAGTGGCAAGATTTTCTACAAATCTAAGAGAAAATCACCCGATGGTAGTAAAGAGAATACTGAGATATCTAAAAGGAATTGATGACTATGGTTTATAATACAAGAGGAGTGAAATTTTTGAACTAAAAGCCTACACTGATGTAGATTGGGGAGGTAATATTGATGACAGAAAAAGCACCAATGGAGGAGCACTTTTCTTGGGAAAAATATTGATTACATGAACTAGCAAAAAGCAAAGTTGTACCTTACAGTCCACTATAGAAGTTGAATATGTTGCAACTACTATCAATTGCACCAATATTGTATGGATCAAACATTTGTTGCAAGGTATGAAGGAAGAGGTGAATGAGCCTATCATACTTTATTGTGATAATACAAGTGCTATCAACATATCAAAGAACTCTATAATGTATGCCAAAACCAAGCACATTGCAATTAAGTATAACTACATAAGAGAATTAGTGAAGACAAACATGTGAAGATGGAATATGTTAGCTCAAAAGAATAGATTGCTGACATCTTCACAAAAGCACTACCTAAAATGCTTTTGAGTATCTTAGAGCTAAGTTAGGGGTGATACCACTAGCCAAGGCTACTTAAGAAAAGGAAAGATTCTCCTACATCAAATGAGTTGATTGCTAAAATATTACACATTGATGTAGAGGATATTTACTTTAGGATTAATGCCTAAAGTAATTAAAGTAATGAAGTTTCAAATTAGTCACAAGCAAGGTGACAGAGGGAGAAATTGAAAAGAACTTGCAAATGCTACACTTCCATGTTTAGATGCTAAGAATATATGTCTTTGGCATTGTTTTAAAAGAGGGAGAAATGTCAAGAAGATAATCAACAACTTTTGAGTAGATCAAAAATGAAGAAAAAGGGAGAAAATGCAGAAACTGATCAAATGATCAATAGTTGAAAGAAAATATGAAGAAGCTAATCAAAACAAAGAAAGAATAGTAGAAGATAAGTAATGCATACAAAGGGAGAGAAGAAAAGAAAAGGATAGAATAGAAAAAAGGGAGAAATAGAAATGAAGCAATCAGGATAGTAGAGGAAGATGTGAAAACTAATGGTAACACAATTACTTTTTGTCATTTGATTTACTATTCTAACCTAGTTTTCATTTAGTTGAATAGTTTAGTCTAATGGTTGATTTTTTTGGTTTTCCATCAATATCAAAGAGGGAGATTGTTGGAAATCTAATTGAAAAGCTCATTGTTGAAGATCAAAGAGGGAGATTATTGTTAAAAGAATGTTTTCGATCATTGTTTTGTCATTGATATCAAACCTGCTATTTGTAGGAATGACATTTTCTTATAAAATCCAAGTACTATAACTTAGTTGATTAATGAAGAGGATTTGATCAAAAAGATATACCAAGAGAATCTAAGGGAAAGGTTGAGTTATGATGTTGTAATGAAGTGTAAGGATCAGTTAAGACAGTGGTTAAATGATTTATTGATAACATACTCAAAGATACAAACATTGGTCACACTTAGAAATATTAGAAGTATAAGTTGTAACAAGGTTGATTGCAAAGCCTAAACTAAGTTCATCAGTGGGTGTTGAGCAAGCTAGTTGAAGCCAAGAAAATTTTTAGTTGGAGCTGAGCAAAAGGAAAATCTATTGTGTGCCAAGTGATCTTTAGGTTCCAAGTGAAGTTCAAGTGTTGAGCAAAGTATCAGGTGCCAAGCATCAAAAAATCTTAGTTGGTGTCAAGTGAACTTTAGGTGCCAAGCATCATTAAAAATGTAGTTGATGCTAAGTAACACAGTATGTGCCAAGCATCAAGATTTCAATAGTGTCAAGCTACTGCATTATTGAAAAATCAAAGATTCTCCAAATTTGATCTGACATAGTTGTTACCGAGAATTTTGTGAACCATTTGGAGGATAAGGATGATGAGCTGGTGGCACAGAATTCTATGTAAACCATTCTGGAGCAAATTCAAGAGGATTCTTCATGATGTTTCTATAGGAAACATAATATGGGTTAGATACAATGAATCCTACCTAATCCATACAAATTGAAATCAAAGGAGGGAAGAATTGAGTGGGAAAAGGAACTCTAAGACATCTATTTAAGAAGCCATAGACCAAGAAGAAAGAGTTGCTTGAGTGCCAAATTACAAAGTGGTTAGAAGGGTGTCAAGGAGAAGACATCTAGGAGAAGGAAGAACAAAGCATAGTGACTCTTCTTCTACAAGTGTTCAAGAAGAGATGATTGCACTAGTACATTAAGCATGGAGACTCAAGGAGACTAAGCTTTAAAGGAAGGTAAGTTGTCAAGAGTTGCGAAGATTGAAGGTCAGGTAATGTGAAGAGCTAAGAAGTGATCTAAGATCTGCAAGTTGAGTTGTATTCTTTAATCATGTCAAAATCCCTAACTCTTACTCTCTAACAATTGTATCAGTTAGGATAGAAGGAAAATCCTATGAACTTAGTTTGGCCTAATAGCCATTTGTAAATCTTTTAACAAGATAGCATTCCAAGTGAATGTTCTAAAGTCCTCTAACGAGGCCCCCTTCTCAAAGGGTGGATAAATCCTCTGACAAGGTCACATTTAATAGTGTGTTGTAACCTTTAATAGGGTAGGCCTTTCACAGGGAATCACTTCAAAAGAGTGAGAATTGAGTAGAATGTTACTAGTGGTTTTTCCCAAATTGGGTTTCCATGTAAATCACTATGTTATGTGTTGATCTTTTTATCTATTATGCTTGCATGATGATTTATAGTAACTTTCTGAATAGAAATTTTAAAGCTTGGATGAATGAATGGTTGAATGGGCTCACTACACTTAGTGAAAATGTTTGATTTGGACATGTTAGACCATGAATAACTAATTCACCCCCCCTCTCAGTTATTCTAAAGCATTTCTAACACTAAACTTTATATGTATTTGATTAATGAAGAGGATTTGATTGTGTGCACTTTTTTACCATCAAAGTTTTGGATCATATTACATGATCCATCATTAGGATGAGAAAGTGCAGGAGTAGTCTCTACTCCTGCACTTTCTCATCCTGATTATGGATCATGTAATATGATCTGAAACATTGATGGTAAAAAAACACACATAATCAAATCTAGAATACCAATTATTTATAAATGGATTATGGAAATCTGATAATGTTAATGAAGAGGAATTAAGAAATTGTTCATACCAATAGCACCTAGAGGAAGGGTTGAGCTATGAAAAGGAAGCTACAATGGACATTTGACTAGTTATACTTTGCTAAAACAAAGTGATTTTTTATATCAAGAAAGTTAAGCTAAACCAAGAAATAGAGAAAAAATTTAAGAAATTTTGAGTGATGCTAGTGCTAACCAAGCCATAGTAAGTGCTGAGGAAATCTAGTGTTGACCAAGTATCAATATTGACCAAACAAGATAGACTATGTTGAGTTAGAATTTTTTCAATGACTAGGTGATTAAGTGATGACCAAGTATTAGAACTTAGTGATTGCTGAGTAATAGTGTTGAGAATGAATTTGAGGAAATCATAATTTATAAATGACTAAGGCATGTTGAAAAAAATATTGATGAGTTCCATCATTAAATTCAAGATGAGGATTAAGTAAAGAACTAATAGACAGATTCTAGAAGGTTTCTAGAGGATTATTGAGAAGGTGGATAGATACAATGAATCATGTTGAAGCTAATTATAAACCCTAAGATCAACAATGATCTTAGGAAATGACAAAGCAAGAATTGGATATTAGAGAATTGTAGAGCCAAACTTTGAATAATAGTGTGAGAGAGGTGCATATAGAGAAAGGTGGATCAAAGATGCACAAGTGTGTGAGAGTGAATGTGAAGCTAAATGAGATTGCTTGCATAGATTTCATTGATATTGATAAGTGAATCTAAGCACATGGATTAAGTTTTATTGAAAGGAGAAGATTGTTTGGATTACCAAGAAAATCAAGAAAAGAGATGAAAATGGAGAGCTTATTAGTGTATGAACACATGAAATAAACAATGATTTGAACTTGTAAAGTGAGTTGTAATCATACAGATCAAAAACCTACTATTTTCTTTCTAATAATTATAAATAGTTTGCATTGAAATCCTTTTGATAGGGGTTTACCTAACAATCATTTGAAGGATTTAATTTTCTATGTAAATCCTTTAATAAGGTGACATTCTAAATGTAATGATTAAATTCCTCTAACAAGGCCACTCCTAACAAGGTAATTAAATCCTCTAACTAGGTCACATTTAATAGTGTGCATTGTAAACCATTAACAGGGTTGGATCCAAACAAGTCTCACTCAAAAGAGTTGAAAAGTGGTGACATGTTGCTGGTGTTTTTTACCAAATTAAGTTCCACACAAAATCCTAGTGTCAAACTTATGTTAAATTCTTTATATGTTTTATATTTCATAAATTGTATACTAAACAAAGTATGTAATGTTTGGAACAATAATTTTTTTTATCAGTATAGTAGGGACCATGCAACAAAATGATAATCAGAATAGTGAGTGTTTATGTTTAATTATTCAAATGGTACTTACAGACCTTTAAGTAATTGATTCACCCCCTAGTTATTCTAAACATTTCTAACATGATATGGTTTTTGATCTCTAAGCCTATGTTGTTCATTAGTGTCCAAATACTTAGACATTTGCAAGTCATTTACTAGGAAATATTACTAGGTCATCACTATAAATGAGTCTTCTAGTAACAACTAAGCATACAATACTTATACCAACTGAGATAGTGATTGTCAAGAATTTAGTAGAGACCAAAAAGATACGTGAGCTAAGGAATATAGTATGAGCCAAGAAATATAACAAACACCAAACAAATAGACATATAGAAGCCGAGTAAAAACATGAAGGTTTATGCATGACTGAGCATTAAAACATTCAAGTGCCAAGTAATATAGTTTTGGTATATGAGTTTGTAATGGCATAAACTCATATATAAACCATATTGGTTATGTTAGTTAACAAATTGTCCTCCAAAGAAATAAATACAAATTAACACCAAAAGCCTAGATAGGAAGACTGAATATGCACTAACAGTTGGGTAACTTTGATATTGAAAAGCATAAGCACCCTCTGAATTTATCTAAGTATAGCTCCCCGTGTATGATTTACAATGAATTCACTGAAATACAAATATGAATGCTTTTAACTAGAAAGCACAAAAGGTTTACAAACATCTATCCATAAACATGACATGGATGTGGAAAAACTAAATGACTGAAAGGAAAATGAACAAAAAATGACACAAAGTTCATTTACCTAAATGTTGCATTACAAAGAGAATGAAAACAAGGAATAAATGTTCCATTATCTTGAGAAAGTGAAGAATGGAAGCTTCAAAGATATCTTGAAATAAAAACATATTTAGAAAATAGTAACACTAAAATACATTTAGAGAATACTAAAAGCTATACAAAGATCACAATTAGTGGAAAGATAACTGCCCAAACTCCAAGTTTTGATATGTGATTATCTCCCAAATCTCCCTTCTCTAAAGTGTAAAAGACTACATAGATCTTATTGTACACATTTGCATCAGAATCGCTACCTAGAAGAAAAAGAAATTCCCTCCTTTACATTATGCTTAAAAATCAAGATTTCCCCCATTTCATGACACAAAGTTTAGAAAAAGAACAAGAGCTCTACTCTTCTATATCCCATAGTCTACTTTATTTCCTATCAAGACCCCACTTTCATTTCATGGATGCATATTTATTTCTCCTTTTTTTAGTCGACCCTTTTCAGTTTTAATAATTGACTCTATAAAATGTTTATCATGTTTTTGGCTTCACTTGTATTTTACTGCTAATAAGATAAGCTTTTATTCAAGTACCCAAACTTTAACTTGCCTAACCCAGAATACTCAAATATCTTTCCAAATACATAAACATGAATTCATGCCATCTTTAGTTATATATCCCTAGTGTCTAAACTGAAATTAATCAATCATGGGATAAACTAGTACAACCATATTATCCCACCATTTGTATTCATTAAACCAAGTCACCCTCCATTCTTGACACACCTATCCCAATTTGATTTTAGACATTATGGAATTCATTATGCCATATAAAACATATCACAAGTGCCTTTTATGTGCGAGCGATTCATATCTATGCTTTTCTTAGTTAAATGTTACCCCCATGGATGATGTGTTTCTTATTTCCCATGCTGTGTCAAGATCTCAGGTCTCTATTTGATTTTTGATTCCCCAAAATAATTCCTAATATCTCAACATACCATGGTTGTAAGTGAAGGGCTATTGGAAGAAGACTACAAGCATTTATCAATGTCTTAAATTAATGTTTGAGTTGAATCATGGTACCTGTTATACAATTTGTATGTACTACCTTTGATATTAGTAGAAGATATGACTATTAAAGACATTTCCAATAACCAAACCATCAAGATTGGTTAGTAAGACCATGATGTCCTTCTAGTTTCTCCTGATGAGGCATTACTATCTAACATGGATTTTTTCTAGATGAATATGTAGCTTCTCCCTTCCATGTTGTTGCTACCAATATCCAAGTTTGGACATGGCTTCTTCTTTTGCCTTCTTACCATGCACAACTTATTCTTTAATCGAGTCCATGTGACATCCATTGGAGTGTGATCTCTATCAAGAAACGCTTTCACTTTTAATTTGAAGGTTGTAGTTTTTGAGACTCCATAGAAATAATTACCATAAACCAAGATCAAATCACCAATTGTACTTGAGCTCTCAAGCCACATGGTAATGAACCAGGTGAGTCAAATGGTCAAGTTCTTTGACTCTAACCCAAATCTTTTTTGTTCTAAGAAATTGATGAAGGAACAATCTTCTTTGTATTTTCAATCATAGTCGACACTCTATTTAAATATTTGGGAGATGCCCTTCATGGCTCATGCCCAACACCAACATTGATCAAGTTCCTTTCTTTAACAAGAAAAAACCATTGATAGAGTTTGCATCTTCAATCATTGTGTAGAGGCATCATTGCATATCAAAAATTGAAATGTATGGTGATTTTCATGTTGGTGTTATGAGCCTTGATCTTTAGATTCAATTTCATGGATTGAGGAATTGAGAGATGCCAATCACCAAATGAGTGGTCTAAGACACCACCAAGAAAAAATACTTGGAAACTCTGCAATCATACTTCCATCATAATCTTAGGTTATACCAAGACATTTGGGTTATTATAGTAGCTTGATTCCTTAAGGCTCTAATGCAATTTTTCCATCAAAAATTTGTATCTAGTATTTGAGTGATAATGATTTTTTAAAATTTAAACACTTCAAATTCAATTGGCAATAGAGTCACCCTTGGTGTTTATTGGGATTCTTGATTTGCAATTTGGACGAATCATCTATGGCTTTAATCAACTTTTCATCAAGTCTCCTAGTTGAAATATTCTTACTAATCATAGGATTAATCCACCATGGTCATCCACAGTACTTCAACTGTGGGCTACTACAATTTTTTTTGCAAGCATTTAGTTAGACAAATCATATGCACTTCCACGACTACAAGCACCCATGCATGATATGTATTCACTCTATGATGTCACCCTCATCAAGATGTCAGCTCTCCTTTAATGATAGACTGCAAATATGTTCCTAAAATGTAGAGTATGTTGCCACCATACATAATGTCAGCTCTCTCCATTGTGAATGCCTTGATACAATGCTCAAACTGGGTGCCTTTAGAATTATGAGGGACCATCTATATTACCTAACTTTCTTAATTGGCCAACTAAAGGGCATTCTTATCTACATCTATGGGGCTCAAATCTATCATTTTGTCGCACACCCTTCATTGTAGTCTAGCCGAGTCATTCACTGACTATATCACAAGCCAAACCCTTTAAGGATATTTACATTTTCATCATGCTTAAGAATGTAACAAGATCATATTCATTCCAGTTGTATTCATGATGACTTGTCACTGTTACTTCATCAAAATGTGGGTCATGCATTCTTTTGTAATACATTGCCAGGCTATCATCGAGTTGCATTCCATAATATATATGAACTGATTATAATTTGATTATGATTTTCTTTGAGTATTGCAAAGGATTCTTTAAACCTTTTATATATATATACATACATATATATATATATATATACATACATATATATATATATATACATACATATATATATATATATATACATATATATATATATATATATATATATATACATACATATATATACATATACATATATATATACATATATATGTACATATATATATATATACATATATATGTACATATATATATGTATATATTTATATATGTATATGTGTGTGTGTGTGTGTGTGTGTGTGTGTGTGTGTGTGTGTGTGTGTGTGTGTGTGTGTGTGTGTGTGTGTGTGTGTGCGCGTGTGTGTGTGTGTGTGAATCCCTACGTGATCCAATCAAGACTTGGAAAGACATGAACTTTCTTTATATGTAAGGAAGCATAGGCACATGACTTCCTAGACATTTTGAACAATATAAGTATGATATTTTGTGGCATGTAGCTGCACCTTTGAACTAAATCACTAAACTCCTAAATCTACAAATCTACAAATTGGACCACTTTGAAACATTGTTCAAAGGAGTTTGAGACTATAAATTGAAAATTTAAATTACTAGGGGTTATTGGGTACTAATAGGAGCTCTACCTATGAGATTGATTCTACTCAAGAATCAAAGGACTCCAAAAATTTATGGAAAAAGATAAGTACCTTATCTATTGGGTGATAGAGTCACCAAGAAGAGAAAATTGGGAGCTTCTTGCAAAGAGGGTAGAGGGGAGCAGGAAAAAGCCAACCAACCAAAAATTCCTAAACTACCAGCAAGCACAAAGCTTGTACATTATTCAAACTAACACTATGCACACCCAAAATAATATTTACAATATTTATAAAGGTAGGAAGAGAACCTACTGCAAGAAATAGAAGAAAGAAAAATAATCACATGAATCTATTTACCAGCTAGGAGAAGTACGAGCCTTTCTACAACATCAAATCATGTATCAATAGAGCAGCTTTGAAAAATTACTTATTGACAACATCTTTAATGCCAAAATTCAAACTAAAAGCACATATGAATATGTTGACCAATCACTTCTTCCTGAATATCCATAACTCATCATAGCACTCTTTTTCACCCAAGAATTTATCCTCAACATGCATCTGGCTAGGTTCACTTCAAGCTGAAAATTTTGAAAAGAAGAAACTTTCTCAAGAAAAGATGAACAATATCTAGAAATGTTGTCCCAAAGAATCATTTTTTGTATATGGCATTTGATATCACGATCAACTTGCAAGCAAAGAGATGTCTCATCCAACATATGGTCGATTCTAGAGTACATGTTCTCTTCATCTCTTTCAATAATCAAACTATCATCAAACAAGCCACACATAGATGATTAAAAATAAAATTCATCAATGAATGCTTCATTATCAATCTGATTTGATTGAATAGCCTAGTCATCATTAAAGAGATGATCCAGTTTGAGTGATGATAGAAATTTGTGTATGATTTCTTCTTCTTCATTAGGAAAAGTGTCTTTCAGCATTCTAGATGAGTCATCAAGTTTTTCAAAAAGAATTTCATTATGAAAAATTTCAACCAAAGGTATCTTTACTTTATCACAAACATCACTTTTATTTTCGAATTGATAAGATTCTTTCATTTTGGCTATCAATTCTTCTTTATTGCTGCCATGGTTCTCATTCTCAGCTTAAGTACCCTCACTTACCTATGTTTAGTTTTCTAGAGACTACAATATTTCTTTAAGTAGGAAGGCCCATTGCTCCAATTTCATTTCTATATTCATCCCTTTGGTCAAATATTCAGTCACAATAGAGTCCTTTTTATGAAAAATTTCAAAACCATTTTCAAAATCAGCATCACCAATAATATCTACTGCTACATTATTTTTTAAACAAAAGGATTCTACAATGGGGCCTTCTTCAACATACACATATAAAGAATCACTATTCTCATCGTCTTCCATAGTATTTAAAGATTCATATCTTGGTAGGACATTGTTAGAAAGAATTTTGATAGAATCTTTAAGAGAAAGACTATCATCATGATCCTCGATTGTCAAACTTTCTACAAGAGGTGAAAAAGGAAATTGACGCAAGATTTCATCATTGTTGCTTACCATTTCTCCAGTGTTCTCACATATACTCTCACCTTTTGAAACTTGATCAACATGAGATTGGAGCAAATCAAGTTGGAATTCTTGCTCATTCATGACAAGGTGATTGAAGTAAATGGGTGAAAGTGAGATAACCAGAGCTTCTTCTTCATTAACCTTCAACTCTTCACTTAACTGTGATACTCTTTTTTGATATATTTTTAGCATTTTTCTCTTTTCTTCTAATTCTTTCAACTTGTGGAATCTAGCACAAAGGCTTCTCCATAATAGCCAAGACACAGCTTCATCTTCCAAACTTATATTATTCTAAATAGTTGGGGAAAAGCTTTCTTTATAGCTATCCACAAATTTGCATAACACCTTATCATCCAGTCACCTAGATCCAATGAATGCTAAGTGTTCCATTTATTCTCATGAGAGATGGATTCATGTTGAATCACTACTCATGAAACATGGATCAACGAGTTTGACTCAAAATCACATAGTTAAATCTTGATAGCAATATCACAATTTGACTTATTGTGGAAATTATCTCCTAAATATCAATTGATCAGCTTAAGGGGCTTTCTAATGAATGGTTCATAAGGCACAACACTTGGTGAAGGTTTTGAAAATGGGGTTGCAAGCTTTGGTTTTAACCATGGATGAAACTCTGTAGTTAAGTGCACTCAGGTTGGAGTAGTACTGGGATGGGTGACCTCCTGGGAAGTCTCAGTGCTTCACCCCTATGAGCATCACCTAGATCCAATGAGTGCTAAGTGTTCCATTTATTCTCATGAGAAATGGATTCATGTTGAATCACTAATCATGAAACATGGGTCAATGAGTTTGACTCAAAATCACATAGTTAAATCCCGATACCAATATCACAATTTGACTTACTATGGAAATTATCTCCTACTTACCTTATCATCCATTTGATAAAGTTTTGGGAGAGAAGGGTTTGGCCTCGATCTTCTCATGAAATTTATATATGGCATTTTCCAAATAGAGTCACCAATCTCTTGCATATGGAGATAATCAAAAAATTGAGGAAACAAATATTAATACTGATCTTCATTTATGGCTGCCTAGCAAAGTCACCAAAAATATGTTAGTGAGCAGATTTTCCTCCAAAAAAAAAGTACAAATTAACCCCAAAAGCCTAGATAGGAAGATTGAATGTGCACTAATGGTTCAGTCACTTCACTATTGAAAAGTGCAAGCACCCTCTAATTTTATCTTGCTACAACTCCCCATGTATGATTTGCAATGAATTCACCGAAATACAAATATGAATGCTTTTAACCAGAAAGCACAAAAGGTTTACAAACATCTATATGTAAACATGACATAAATGTAGAAAAACTAAATGACTAAAGGAAAATGAATAGAAAATGACACAAAGTTAATTTATCTGAATGTTGCATTACAAAGAGAATGGAAACAAGGAATAAATCTTTCACTCTCTTCAGAAAGTAAAGAATCAAAGCTTCAAAGATATCTTGAAATAAAAACATATTTAGAAAATAGTGACACTAAAATGCATTTAGAGAAAACTAAAAGCTATACAAAGATCACAATCAGTCAAGATAATTTCCCAAACTCCAAGTTTTGATATGCAATTATCTCCCAAATCTCCCTTCTCTAAAGCGTAAAAGATTACACAGATCTTTTAACACATTTGCATCAGAATCACTACCTAGAAGAAATATAAAATCCCTCCCTTAAATTACACTTAAAAATAAAGATTTCACCCTTTTCATACCAAAAATTTTAGGAAAAGAACAAGAGTTATGCTCTTCCATAACCCACAGTCTTCTTTCTTTCCTCTCTCAAGAATTGGAAAAATTGGAAAAATATTGGAACAAAACTCGAATGAAAACTAGAACAAAATTGGAACCCCACTTTCATTCCATGGATGCATATGTATTAATCCTCCTTCTAGTTGGCCCTTTTTAGTTTTATTAACTGACTCTTTCAATTTTTTATCATTTTCTTGTAATCTTACATTTTTGGCTTCACTTTTATTTTACTGCTAGTAAGTTAAGCTTTCATTTAGGTACCCAAACTTTAACTTTCCTAACCTAGAATAGTTAAATATCTTTTTGAATACATAAACATGAATGTGGATCATCTTTAGTTATATCCCTAGTGTTTGAACTGAAATTGATCAATCATGGGATAAACTAGTAGAACCATATTATCCCACCACTTGTATTCATTAAACCAAGTCAACCTCCATTCTTGGCACACTTGTCCTGATTTGATTTTGGTCATTATGGAATTCATTATTCCATATAAAAAAAATTACAAGTTTTTTTCATGTGCAAGCAATTCATATCTATGCTTTTCTCAAGTAAATATTACCTCAATGGATGATGTGCTTCTTATTTCCCATTCCATGTCAAGATCTTGGGTTTGTTTTTTATTTTTAATTCCCCAAAAAAATTCCTAATATCTCAACATACTGCAGTTAAATAAGAGATGGGCTATTGGAAGAATACTACAAGCATCTATCAACAACTTGAATTGATGTTTGAGTCAAATCATGACACCTATCATAAAATATGCATATATCAACTTTGATATTAGTAGAAGATATGACTATTAAAGACATTGTAGATAGCCAAAGCATCGAGATTAGTTACTAACACCCTATTGCCCTTCTAGTTTCTCTTTAGGAGGCATTACTATGTAACATGGTCTTTTTTTGGATGAATATGTGGCTTCTCTATTCCATGCTATTGTTGCCAATATCCAAGTTTGGACATGGCTTCTTCTTCCTTCTTACAATGTGCAACTTATTCTTCAATTGAGATGATGTGACATCCATTCGAGTATGATCTCTATCATGAAACACTTTTTCCTTTAATTTGGATGCCATGGCTTTTAAGTCTCCATATCAAGATCAAATCACCAATTGTACTTGAGCTCACAAGCCACATGGTAATGAATTAGTTGAGTCACACATTCCAGTGCTTTGAAATTGACCCAAATCTTTTTAGTTACATGAGATTGATCAAGGAATTATCTTCTTTATATTTTCAATCATAATTGACACTCTATTCAAGTATTTGGGAGACATCCTTTATGGCTCCATGCCCAACACCAGCATTGATTGGGTTCCTTTCTTTAACAAGACAATACCACTAATAGAGCTTACATCTTCAATCATTGTGTAGAGGTGTTGGCCCATATCAAAAATTTAAATGTATGTTGATTTTCATGTTGGTGTTATGTGCCTTGATCTTTAGATTTGACTTCATGGATTGATGAATTGAGAAACCAATCACCAAATGAGTGGTATAAGATGCCACCAAGAAAACATGCTTGGAAGCTCTATAATCATACTTCCATCAAAAGCTCAGATTATAACAAGATATTTGGGTTTTGAAAATGGCTTGATCCCTGAAGGCTCTAAGGCAATATTTCCATAAAAAATTGTACCTAATGTTTGAGTGATAATGATTTTTTTATTTAAAAATTTCAAAGTTTGTTGGCAATGGAGTCACCCTCAGTGTCTATTGGGATTCTTGATTCATAGTTTAGATGAATCATCTATGGCTTTAATCAACTTTTCATCATGTTTCCTAGTTGAAATATGCTTATTGATCATAGGAATAAACTGCCATGATCATCTAGAGTCCTTCAAGTGTGGGTTGCTACCAAAATTTTTGCAAGCATTTAGTCAGACAAATCATATGGACTTCCATGACTTCAAGCACCCGAGCATGATATGTATCCTCTGTATGTTGTGACCCTCATCAAGATGTCAGCTCTCCTTTAATTTTGGACTACAAATATGTTCCAAAAATACAAAGGATGTTGCCATCATACATGATGCTGGCAATCTCCATTGTGCATGTCTTGATACAAAGCTTGAACTGGGTACCTTCAGAATTATGAGGGACCATTTGTATTACTTGACTTGCTTAATTAGCCAACTAAAGAGATTTCATATTTTCATCTATGGGGCTCAAATCTATCATTTTGTCAAACACCTTTCATTGAAGTTTGGCTAAGTCATTCACTGACTATATCACAAGCCAAACCCTATAAGCATATTTACATTTTCATCATGCTTAAGAATGTAAAAAGATCATATTCGTTCCATTTGTATTCATGATGACTTGTCACTAATACTTCATCAAAATGGGGGTCATGCATTCTTTTGTCGTACATTGCCCCTATCATCGAGTTGCATTCTATAATCTATTTGAATTCATTATAATTTGATTTTGATTTTCTTTGAGTATTGCAAAGGACTCTTTAAACCTTTTATATATATCAAACCCCACATGATCCAATCAAGACTTGGAAAGACACTTTCTTTATTATGTAAAGAAGCATAGGCACATGACTTCCCAAACATTCTGAACCATATAAATATGAGAGTTTGGGCCATGTAGCTACACCTTTAAATTGAATCACTGAACTCTCAAATTTCCAAATTACAAATTGAACCACTTTGAACCATTGTTCAAAGGATTTTGAGACTATAAATAAAAAAATTTAATTACTAGGGGTATATTGGGTACCATCAGGCTAATATTTCTATGACATTTAACATTGCTAGAGCCAGAATGATTTTACATTACGTCTCATTATAGAAGGTAATGATCCTTAGACATAAAATTCAACCATTCATAAAAAGGGATGTAAATGGAAAGAGATGATGAAGTTTAAGTCATGGATCAAGATCTAGAAACTTCACATGATGTCTATTTAAGGAGGAGTCTAGCCCTAGAATCAAATATAGATACAAGAAAATACAATGACAATGCACAAGGGATATGTGTAGGGGAACAAGTGAGGTGAAGTTTTAGAAGGCAAATGCAGCAAAGAGAAATATGGAAAATAAAAGGCTAAATAGATTTATTAGATTAGGAGAAATAGATCAAAGATAAAGAATAGAGGAGACCCAAGATCATCTTGCAGAGAAAACCAAGGGTTAGGAAATGAATCAATTATTTTGTAATTGAGACAAGGTAAATCTCTTAATAGAGTGGTCCTAACAAGCCTATGTAAATCTAATAATAGAGTCCTTATTTTATTGTGAATGTAAAATATTGTTACAATGTGATACCTAATAGTATCTTAAGCTTTTAATAGGGAATAACCCTTAAAGGGTAGATCAAATCTTATGGTAAAAATTTTGTAACCTTAACTGGTAGTAGTAAAGATTTGTGGGTTTCATTCCCACCCCAGTTTTACCTTCATATTGAAGTGTTTCTTGGTAACCAAATTATTGTGTTATGTGTTGAACTATTATGTATGTGATAGATTGCATTTATATTTCAGTATTACATTTTTATTGATAGATCTATGAGATGATTTGGATATAAACTAAAGCAATTGTTTTTATGATAAAAGTTTAAGATCTAGATTCACCCCCCTCTCAGCATCTTGTTTCCCATATACTTATTCCAACAATTGGTATCAGAGCATAGTTATCTTTATAGGAAACCTAATAGCCTCAGAGGATAAGATCATGGAGATGGAGGTCTATAAGTTGGTAAAGGTCATTGAGAGTTAGATGATTGAAATCCAGATTAGGTTGCAACAATTGGAAATAGCAAGAGAAGAGTTAAGGAAATCCCTAAAGAGAATAATAAAGATGGATCTACAAATTAATAACAATAAATACATAGAAGTTGATAGAAAAGGATTGTTGGAAAATGTAAAGAATGGTAATAAAGATGAAGCAATGAAATAATTTCTAGAAAAAAATAGTGCCCTAGTGAAGGAAGTAAAAGATCTCAAGATAGAACAAGAAATTTTATTAGTTACACTTTGTGAAGCTATTTTACAAAGGAAGAAAGAAATGGAAAATAATCAATCTCATGGATGAAGAAGACAAAAGGTATATAGTTAGTAGACTTGAAGCAACATCATTTGATGTTCAAAATCTTACAAACAATCAATTTGACATGATAAATCAAAAGGTAACTGCAAATCAGGAAGCAAATAGAAAGGATGTGGAGATTAGAAACTAAAGTTACAAAATGAGCAATTAAAAAATGAGTTGAGGCATGAAAATTAACTCATGAAGAGTATGAACAAATCAAGTGAAGCAATAAAGAATTTTGGAAACATGATGAAGTCTCCTAGAGAAAAAGACACCTCTGGACTTGGATTCAAGCAATGTTCAACTACCAAAGAAGGAGAATCATCCAAAAGTTGAGAACAAAGGAATACAAAATCAAAAGGCAAACCTACATGTTACCATTGTGGGAAAACTAGACACACAACTAACAATTACAAAAGAAAAAATGGTAAATAAATCCCCAAACCTAAGCCAAGTGATAATTGTCTAAATTGTAAGAAAACACGACATCAAACACATGAATGCAAATCAAAGAACTATGATTCAACTAGAAAGGTATCTAGGTTCCAAGGACATTTCTACAACTATCAAAATATATGAATATAAAGATTATGAATAAAGACTTAAGAACAAGTCACACTAGTCGCTTGAGAAACAAAATCATACAACAAAGTAAGGAAACTACTACAACTGGGATTGTAACACACAGTACAATTATCACTATTGTAGAGAGTATGGACATATTCCAGAGAACTTAATCAAGACACACTTCAGAAGAAACTATAAGAAATGGCTAAATTGAGAGATAATATGCTTTAGTTATCTCAAAGTTGGACACATTAGTTAGAACTAGAAAACTAGGACATGAGCACCAATAGCAAGCAATGGAAATGACAAACTAGGAGGAAAGAAGACATGGATAGAGATAGTAAGAGTTGGAAGTAGTAGAGTAGGAGACACTATGATCACCCAATCTAACATAGTAGGTGATCACACCATGTCTGAATAAAGAAAGAAGGTATGTAGGAACTATATGCTTAAAGCTATATTTTACATTAGTTCCTAGCATAAAGTAATGCAAATTCATATATGCATAAATTAAGATTCATTGAGAACTATTAAAAGTAAGAAATTAGTGAGTACCAAGCATTAGCCATACAATCTATATTGACCTATCCTTGTAGTATTGACCGAGTGATCAAGAAATTCTCCTTGCTAACCAATTGAAATGGTTGTGATTGAGTGAATAACCTTGGCCAAACCAAAAGTGTAGAATGAGCCAGTTGTAATACACTATTTGAGTATGAAGACATTAATTGTATACATAAAATGAAAAATCAAAGGTATTTACCAAATTTGGACATTCATTCTTGTTTACCAAGTGACCAAAGATCTCATGGGAAGATTTGAAGGCAGAAAAAGTGATTTCAACAACCAAAGCAAAGAATCTTAGCAAGTTATCAAAAAATTTGTGAAGTAAGTATTACTCTCATTGCCAAGCAAGGTATTTAGTGAAGGTTTTTTGTGAAAATATTTTTATTGAAAACCCTAGCTCACAATGGTGTTTGATAGGGAAATAGTAAAGTATATCAATTCACAAATCATTAGGAATGATGAGGAACCTCCACCAAATTTTAGAAAGTTAGTAACATTGAAACCCCAATTGATGATATTAGAGCATTATCATCCATTCCACCTACAGTCTTCACTATTTAAGATATCAAATCATTATATCAATGCAAGATTGGAGATTATGAAATAAGAGAAGAATATAACAAGCTATGCATTGATGGAATTCTGAAAGATGAATTCAAGATCATTGCTAACAAAGGACTTACTTGTACCTTAGGTTTTCCTAAAGTTTTAAGAAAAAATTGATAAAGATTGTGCTCAAGGGAGTGTATAACATGAAAATATGGTTCGAAGGGGGACCAATAAAGATAAACAAGGCAATCATTTGGAGGGTAACTAGGTACCGTACATTGGATCAACCAAAGAGCATAAGGAGTAGAGCCAAGAATGAGATTAAAAACTTGACCAAGGTGAAGTGGAATGGTTGTGGAATGTCAATAGATAGTATTGAGGATCCACTAATTGAATTTTTTGTTTGTGTAATTGCACAAAAGTTCTATAAATCATGGAAATTCAATAGCATACCTTGTGTAGTGGTTGATTTGGGCAACAAACTTGTGAAAGAAGATCATTCAGATGACATTGCCAAGATATGGTTGCATCAAATTGCAAAGAAACTAGAAGCAATAAGGAAAGAAAAGAACACATCTTGTAAGTTTGGCACCCTATTAGTTTGTATATTTTTCTATGTATAGAATAAATTTCCCACATTTAGAAGGATTAGATGGGATATAAATAGAATTTTTGAGGAACAATTAAATGACATAATGGATAGGTTTGGAGAAAAGTTTGAGGTAGTGATGGACAACTATTTTGAAGAGTTTAAAGCTAAAATGAAGAACAAGATGAGGATTCCAAAATTTGTTGTAGATAAATATTATGATGAAATATGTTTCATGGTAGACATAGATTTTGTGTATGCACAGGTAGTATTACTGAGGGTGTCATGGTTGAGGCCAATGAAATATGAGGTAAATGTATATGATGTTTCAACTATAATTAGTGCACTATTGGCAAAAGATATTGATGCTAGTGCCAAGCCATTTGGCACATACAAGACTGGCATTACTAAGCTAACTATAGATACTAACAAACCTAATAAAGGCAACAAAAGAAAAAGAAAAATTTTCAAGGATATTAGGATGGGATAAGGAGAATGGTTTGGACAACCCTTGGAGGTTGAGGAAGGAAAAGGCAAAGGGATTGTAGTTGTGAAGCCTAAGGCCACTAGATAGAAAAAGGTTGTAATAATTGAACCTAAGGTGAGGGAAGACCTTCACAAAAACATGTAAGAAATGGTGATACCACCTAGGACAAAAGGCAAGGTGATCATCACCAAAATAAGGACAATGCAACCTCTTGTCAAGATATTACCATGAAGTCCATGAAAGAAAAGGAAGAAGGTAGATGTGTATGTAAAAGCAACAAGAAAACTAATCATTGCACAAGAGGAGGAGGAAGGTGAAGGAAAGACAAAGTATGATGAGGCTAGCAAACTACAATCAGCGAACATACTCCCTCTAATGATTGTAGATTAGGTATGTAAAAATTTGAGAGAATCAACAAACATTTTGGCACTTAAAGACTTACAATATGATTCTTTGGGCACTGATGATCAAGTTGGACTTAAGGGCATAATAACTAATATGTTAATTGAGTTCAAGCATATACCCATGGAATTGGGAACTGAAGTATAGTTAGGATTGTACAACATAGTGGATACCAAGTCGAAATGGGCATTGACCACTGAAATGAAAATAAGAGAAACAACATTGGCACAAGTTATACCGAATCTGGGAAAGAAACACATGTCTATATCCCTTAAATATTTTATTAAGAATTTTATTTTGAGGGATAGGGCATATAAAATTTTGAAGAATAAAGCTCTTGAAATTGATCAAGATAGTATAAGAGTATGTAAAGAAGCATTCAGAGTTCTTACTCCAATAGTAGAGGAGAGTGAAGGCATAAATGCTATAGAATTTGAAGATTATTTTAAGAAAGAAGTGGCTAGGCTGACAATACAAATTGAAGAACTTGTTAGTGGATATGAATAAAAGGACACTATCACAATTGAGGATGACACTAACACCCCTATACCTAATCCTAATATATTAATTGAAGAGAAAATTCAAACTTTGATGGAGGACACAAGAAAAATTTGTACAAACCAAATTTTGTTACAGATAATTGAATATCCAATGCTTGAAATCAAGAAGATTGATGGTACTATAGTCACACCAATTATTTAAGTTGTAAATACTGAGAAACTTGGTAAGGCATTAATTTTATACACCACCAATCTATGTGAAAATTTTGAACCAGAAATTAAATTTTGAGAAAGAATCATGCACCCAAACAAAAGAGGATGAAGTCACACTGAAAGAGAAAGAGGCCACTCAAGCTCTTATTCAATTTCTTAGTTCAAAGGTTGTTGAACCTACACATGTAACACTTATGCAATAATCGATATCTACACCAATGTAGTAGCCAAAGGAGAGGTAAAGTGAGAATGGGAGACAATTACAACTATTACTATTGAGTGATATGCCTTTTAGGTCTCAAGATGTGACTCATACAGAGGAGGATGATGATGAGTCAGTAAATCTTGATGATATAATTACATTACCTAAATATGATTTGAATAATCTTACACTAGAGAAAATGCAAGAATTACAAGTCTTGTTGAGTCGTAAGGAAAAATAAGAACTGAAAATATAGTAGAAGAGAAGATAGGTATTACATACTATCAAAGATATTTTCATAGATATTGCATTTTGAATTATAGATGTAAACAACCAACATCTAATTTTGAACTAGATAGTATATGTGGTTAATAAAATTTAGACAAATGATACAGAGACAAATGAATTGTTAAAATGGTATGAAAGGAGAATAGAGCATAAAGTGTGACATAAAGTATCACATGAATTAAAATAGAGACAAGCTAAGCTTTCTACATCTATTACAAAGTTGGAAACAATTTTGAACATTATCAATTCTTTATATGTAAAATTGTGTGATATAGATTTCTTTATAGTAGATACTACATGCTCATTAGAGCTACTCCATGTAAGTATGAAAGCTAACATTCATTCTTTGGGCAAGAACATGAGTTCAAGCTCATCTTCTTCCAATGAACTTACATTCAATCAAACAAGGTTAGCTGACCTCACATCTAAAGATGCAACAATAAGATATAAGTTGGAATTAACTTAACTTCAACTATTGCCACATATATAGATAATTCATAAGACAATTTCTTTAGCTAGAGATAATTTAAAGAGAGAGAGATTCAATTTTAGATTTTGGATCAGGTAAAAGAAAGATGGAATACTGGCTATGCCAATATTATGGCAAGTCATAAAGAGGTTTTTGAGAAATATCTATCACTTAAGCTTACTTAGGTTAATGCATGTAGTTGAGGTTAGTTGTTGACAACACAGGAGTTTGTTCCCTTTAGCATACTTATCTTTTCCACCTCTTGTGGATGTGTGCTTAGTTGTTAACCTTATCTCCTACCTCATTCTAGCTTGTTCTACAAGCTTCCTTGAGGCCTTTTTATTTGGTCTCTCACTTATTGTAAATTCATTCCATTTTCACATAGCAATTCTAATTTCCTATTGTGAAATATTCTCTTGTGCGGTATTTGCTCCAAGCTCTTTGCTCCCTAGGTTTCTCTTCAGTAAGCTATTTGCATTGTAGGTGATCTTGGTGCATTGTTGGAGTCAGATTCTCAACTCCTACATGGTATCAGAGCCTCCCTGCTACTTCTTGTTCGAAGGATTTTTGAAGCCATAATTTGGAGTCAAAAACCCTAGTTTGTTTGTGCAATTTTTCTTCAAATAAGGGGTAGAGTGAATTTTTGGAGCACTTTGGGGTCAAACAGATACTTCCATTGGATTGGTAAGGCTGTTTACAGCTAAGTTTCATATAAAACTTTTCATTTTTGGCTACAAGAATTTTTTTTGGAAATTTTTTTAGCCTCCAAAGTAGCCGTATGGATGAATAGAGCGAAAAAAAAAAGTGCACCACTGCAACAGTGCTCATGTGCCATTGTGGGGATGCCCATGTGCCACCAATGTGCCACTCACTTCATGCTCAGCCAGCAACTCCCACCACAACACCTCTTGGGTGCCCTGCCTCCAGCACGCAACTAGCGCTCTGCCAGAGACAGCAGTGCCATCGAGTTTTCCTCCCAGGTGCCACCACCACTTCTCGACTATGTGACATCATTTCTTGGCATGCTAACATCATTTTCCATTTTTCATGTCACCTTCCCAGTAACTGACATCATCTAAGCTTGCGGTCTTGCTGATGTCACCTTTTTGACTCCTGACATCACTTTTACGACTACTAACATTATCATTCTGACTGCTGACATCATCATGCTAGTGATGGTCTTTTGAGAGCTTTACAGGCATCAAATTTAACATAGTGTCTATAATTTTCTAGCAAGGTGCATTTTTGGAGCATCACTCAATATTTTAGCCATAACTTGAGCATACAAAGGTCTTTTTCCAATCCAAAAGAAGCATTAGAAAGCTGACTTGAAGATGAAGACATTGGTGCTAGTTTTGTAAGATTCTGAGTTTGTTTGAGCTCCCATTTTTGGCATCAAAGTTGAGGCTTGTGTTTCCTCCTATTCTACATCAACAAATCCAGGTTCTTTTCCAATTTTTTTCTTTCCATGGTTGTTTTTGTGGTATTTGGGAAATATTCTTGTATGTTTGTGGGAGGGTGTCTTTATTTTCTATAATTTACTTCAGTTAAGACCCCTCTACTTCTGTCTTCTTCTTTCTCTCAATGGTAGATTCATCTATGACTCATCTCACACCATGCAACTACCACACCTGGAAGGCACAAATGACTTGGCTTCTCATGTCAAGAGGTCTATGGTCTTGTCTAAATGAGAATAAACCTATTCTTACATGCCCTTTTGAGGTTCCATAGCACAAGAACAAAATGGATGAAGCCATGGGACTGATTGCACTCAACATTTTAGATAGTCTTCTATTTCACTTGGATGGTTTGACTAATCCATGGGCTTAGTGGCAAAAGTTTTAGACTTTCTTTGGATAGGTGAATGAGTTTTGAGCACTTTAGTTGGATGCATAATTGACTTCTTTGTCACCTAGCAAATTTCCCACCATCGAGGACTTTTTGATGAAGTTCAAAACCCTACGTGTAGTTTTACAAGGATGTCGGAAGAACAAAACTGATGATGAGTGCATAATTTTGATACTCTCAAAGCTAAAGGGGTAGTATCAGGTTTTTTCTTCTACTTTTTACTCCATCACGGATGGCCTTGGAGAAAAACATAGGATGCCTACATTTGAGACATTTTGTGATAGGTTGACTAGGGAAAAGGCAAAGATCCAACATGTGGATGGCTTTGGCTCTTCTAGCCAAGCATTGGTTGCCCAAAATTCTAAGGGGAAATCAAAGAAGAAAGGAAAATCAAAGAAAGAAACATCAAAATCTGATCCTAAGCCTCTAGCTAATCCTCCATCAAACCCTCCCAAGGGTAAAGATTCTTCAAAGTTAGGCGAGTCTACCTCTAAGACCAAGAAGAAATCGAGTGAGAACTGTAGTTTTTGTGGGAAAGATGGACATTCAGTTTCCAGGTGTTGGAAATGATTAGAGGCTTTAGAGGAAGCCATGAAGGAGCATCACATTTCAGCTCCTCAATCTTCATCTCCACCTATAGGGAAAGGTCATGCTCTTTTTGTACAAGCTACAACTTTAGCGCCTTTATGGATTCTTGATTCTGGGGCTTCTCACCACTTAACAAACACTCCTAAGTTGCTTACTTCACTTGCTCCTTGTGCCACCACATAGATTGTAGTTTTAAACTCTTCACAACTTTTAGTTTTGGGTTCTGGCACTATTACTTTGGCCGGGGGCTCTATACAAGATGTACTCTGTGTTCCTAATATTTTGATGAACCTTCTATCTATCTATCAGATTTGCCACTTTGGCTCTGGGAAGACAGTCGAGTTCTCACCACATGATGTGGTTATTTGGGACTTGCATGATCTAAAGATGATTGTGGCCACTGGGAGTGTTGACTCTACATCATGCCTCTATAGATTTGATGGATTTGAGTCTTCTAATGACACAGGTTCATGTTTAGTTGCTCATGCAGATTCAGTAAGAAGACCATGGCATGAATTTTTTGGGCATGTCAATTATAGATATCTTTAGTAGATGAGCACACAAGCACTTGTTCTTGGGCTTCCCTAGATTTATTGTCCATATGGTATTTTTTAGGGATGTGCTCTTAGCAAGAAAAATAGGGATTCTTTTCCATGTGGATGAGCCACTTGTGCTCTAGCACCTTTGGAGTTGATTCATAGTGACCTCATGTCATTTCCTACTCCTTCTTTTTTAGGTGTTAGATATGTGCTTACATTCATTGATGACTTCTTAAGTACAAGTCTAATGCCTTCAACTCATTTTGAGTTTTCAAGGCATTTGTAGAGAAGCAGTCTAGACTTTCTATTCAGTGTATACATATGGATAATGGGGGGGAGTATGTAAACTAGGCTTTCAAAGATTTTTGTTCTAAGCATGGTCTTTAGCATCAGCTTTTAGTTCCCTACACTCCTCAGCAGAATGGTGTGGCCAAGAGGAAGAACAGAACCCTTTGGGAGATGGCAAATTGCATGATTCAGTCTAGGTCCATGGATTCATGTTTTTGGGCAGAGGCAGTCAATTATGCCAACTATATTCAGAATCAAATGCCTCATAAAGCACTTCAACATATGACTCCTAAAGAGGCTTGGTCTCATGTCAAGCCTAATGTGTCGTCATTCAGAGTTTTTGGGAGTATGACATATGCATTTGTACCTAATGCTCAGAGGAAAGTAATGGAACCAAAGAGCCGACCACTAATTTTTTTTGGCTACTACAAGGATGTAAAGGCTTATAGGTTATTTTATCCTGTTTCTAGAGAGGTTCTATTTTGATGGGATGTCCAATTTGATGAGAGCCCTCTTGTAGTTCATTCCTCATCTCCAGTGACTCCTCCAACTCCCACTACTCCCTCTTCATCTCCACTTTGTTTCATGGATGACGAGGATGATGATCATGGTCATCCTAATATACCTCCACCATAGGATCCTCCCCAGATGCCTAAATGGGCTCAAGCTACTATTGAGGCTATAGGATCTCTAGCTGGTGACTCATCCACATCCCATCACACCTGTTCTCACACTGTAGGTTCTAGTCTACTTAGTCATGCTATTAGTACTGATCCTCAAAAATTTTCAAAGGTGATAGGACATTTAAAATGGGATAGTGTAATGGAAGAGGAATATTTTTCTTTGATGAAGAACCACACATGGGATCTTTGTTCTCTTCCCAAGGGGAGAAAACTAGTGCATTGTAAGTGGATTTATTGCACTAAGTATGTTGTTGATGGTTCAATTGATAACTATAAGGCTCATCTTGTTGTGAAGGGTTTTTCACAAGTCAAGGGTGTTGATTACTTCGAGACATTTTCCCCTGTCACCAAGATGAATTCTATACACCTTGTCTTATCCCTTGCAGCTTTACAGGGATGGTCAGTTTATCAAATGGATGTGAAAAGTGCCTTCCTGCATGGTGATATCACTAAGGAGATTTATATGGAGCACCCTCTAGGTTTTCTGCAAGATACCACCTTGGTTTTCAGGCTTTGACGTTCATTGCATGGTCTCAAACAAGCCCCTAGGGCTTGGTATGAGAAGATGGACTCATTTATGCTATCTACAAGCTTTATTCACTACCATTCTGATCCCAAGCGTACATTCAACATCTTGGTGATGAGATTCAGATTCTTGTTTTGTATGTTGATGATCTTATCCTTATAGGTAGTTAATCATCCATGCTCCAGGATGTTAAGTGTGCACTGATGGACCAGTTTGAGATGACTGATCTTGGTTTTCTGCACTACTTTCTTGGTCTTCATATTCATTAGTCTCCTATTGGCATTTTTGTGTATCAGCAAAAGTATGCTCTTGATATGCTTTATCGCTTTCACATGCTTAATTGTAAGGCTACTCCTACACCATTTCAGTCGAGTGTTATTTTGTCTACCTCCTACTCCTCATCTACAGTGGATGCTACTTTGTATTGACAGTTGGTTGGTAGCCTATTGTACCTGACACACACCTACCTTGATCTTTCTTTTGTGGTTGGCCTAGTCTCTCAATTTTCGTAGGATCCTCATGAGAGTCATTGGTAAGCTGCCAGGCATATTTTGCGCTACATTTAGGGTACACTTATGTATGGCATTCATTACACTATGGGGACTCCACACATTGTTGGCTACACTGAATCAAATTGGGCTGGTGATGTTGATGATTAGAAGTCTACTTCTGGCTTTGTGTTTTGCCTTTGCTCTAGTCCCACCACATGGTCGTGCAAGAAGCAGCATGCTTGAGCACTTTCACCTATAGAGGCTGAGTATAGGGTTGTAGTTCTTGCTAGTTAGGAGGCTTTATGGCTTTTTCAGTTGATGACTAAGTTTGGATTTCCTCTTGATCATCCCACTATTTTTTGGTGCAATAATCAGAGTGCCATCCACATTTCTCACAACTCGGTGGAACATTAGCGTACCAAGCACATTGAGTTGCATATGCATTTCATCCATCGGTTGATCCAAGATGGTGTTATTGCATTGGAGTACATTCCTACTACCAATTATGTTGTAGATATCTTCACTAAGCCTTTTGCATCACCTCACTTTCTTCAGCTACGATCAATGCTTGGGGTTACAGAAGTTGTCCTTGGGGGGATTGGTTGAGGCCATACTTCCTTCACTTGATGTTTTTTCAACATGTTGTTTTACCTCTTTTTGGGGGAGAGTTTTTCCCAAGTGGTTTTCTATCTTTCCCCATTTTACAAAGGTTGCATTTGGTTGCATTGTACTTGGTTACCTAAAATGGCCTCATTGTCGGAACCCATTTTGCATTTTTTCCATTGTTTTATGAGCTTAAGGCATTCCCCTAATTTGCACTTAAGGGGGGGTGTTAGAGTAAATAACTAATTAATTGTTAATTATTTATTCTATTACTTAAGCTTACCTAGGTTAATGCATGTAGTTGAGGTTAGTTGTTGACAACATGGGAATTTTTTCCCTTTAGCATACTTATCTTTTCCACCTCTTGTAGATGTGTGCTTAGTTGTCAATTGTATCACTTACCTGATTCCAGCTTGTTCTACAAGCTTCCATGAGGCCTTTTTATTTAGTCTCTCACTCATTGTAAATTCATTCCATTTTCACATATAAATTCTAATTTCCTATTGTGAAATATTCTCTTGTGTAGTATTTGCTTGAAGCTCTTTTCTCCCTAGGTTTCTCTTTAGCAAGCTATTTGCATTGTAGGTGATCTTGGCACATTATCAAAGTTAGATTCTCAACTCCTACATACAACCCCAAGTTCCATAAGTGAAAAAAAAAGGGGGAATAATGAGAAATGAAGAATGACAAGGAAGGATGAAAGAACAAAGGGGGAGTTAAGAACAAATTGAACAGAATTAAACTTTTAGTCTCAAAGAGGAGAATACATTTAGAGCAAAATGATCTCATGAAAAAGTATTTTTACCACTAATGTCAAAGTAAGATGGTTGATCTCTAAGCCTATTTTTTTGATTAGTGTCCCAATAGTTATTCATTTGCAAGTCATTTACTAGGCAAGATTATAAGGTCGTCACTCCAACTGAGTTATCTAGTAATAGTTGATCATACAATACTTATAATGAGTGAGATAGTGATTGTCAAGCATTTAGTAGAGCCCAAGAAGATATGTGAGCTAAGGAATATAGTATGAGCCAAGAAATATAGCAAAGACCAAACCTATTGAAATGTTATTAAGAACCAAGAAAAAAGACATATATAATTTGAGTAAAAGAATGAAGGTTTATGCATGATTCAACCTCAAAACATTCAAGTGCTAAGTAATTTAGTTTTGGTATACAATTTTTTAATGACACAAACTCATATATAAACCATTTTGGCTGAAATTTCTATTAAATTTAATATTTTTGGAGCCTGAAAAATATTAATTATGTTTCATTAAAAAAGATAATGATACCTAAGAATACAATTCAACTAATTAGAAGAAGGGGTGTAAACTAAAAAGATGAGAAAGTTTAAGTCATCGATCAAAATCTAGAAACTTCACATGATGTCTATTTAAGGAGGATTCTAACCCTAGAATCAAATAGAGATACAAGAAAATGCAATGACAATGTGTAAGGCACATGCACAAGTGAAAGAGTGAGGCAAACTTTTAGAAGGACGACCCATTAGAGAGAAATTAGAGTAGTGAAGGATTGAATAGATTTATCATATTAGGAGAATCAAACCAGAGATGAAGGAAAGAGGAGACCCAATATCAACTTGCATAGAAAATCAATAGTCAAGTACTGAATTGGTTATTTTGTAATTAAGACCTGGTAAATCTCTTAATAGAGTGGTCCTAATAGGCCTATGTAAATCTCCTAACAAAGTCCTTAATTTATTGTTAGTGTAAAATCCTTTAACACGGTGAGACCTAATAGTCTCTTAAGCTTTTAATAGGGAAAACCCTTACAGGGTAGATCATATCTTATGGTACTAAAATATTGTAACCTTACCTAGTTAACTGTATTGTTGCAATAGTGAAGATTTGTGGGTTTCACCCCCCCCCACACCCCCCCCAACTAGTTTTACCTTCATCTTGAAGTGTTTCTGGGTAACCAAATTATTGTGTTATGTGTTGAATTGTTATGGATGTAACATATTGCATTTATATTTCAGTATGACAGTTTTTTATTATAGATCTATGAAATGATTTAGATATAAACTAAAGAAATTGTTTCTATGATAAAATTTTAAGATCCAATTTCCCATATGCTTATTCCAACAATGGCCATACAAAAAAATGACACCCTATATCAAGAAGAAACTATTGAGGAAATATTTGAGGAGGGAAATTCTAGTGAATCTAATGGAGTAATAGTAGATATGTTAAAAATAATTATTCAATTGTATGTTTTCTTTGATGTTACATAAAATGTCAAGCCTTTACTAAGAGATTAGTGATAGCTGAGCTCACTCAAGCATCAAGGGCAATTTCTTGTGTATGCTAAGCATTCAATGTTAACCAAGTTTAGAGATAGTATTGATCGAGCCTAATTGGTTAATGAAGTAGATCCTATATTGACCAAGCTCACATGGTTACCAAAGGAAAGTTAGCATGAATTTAGTATTGATAGAGTTGGGTTTGTTAATGTTATAACTCATGTTCTAACTGAGTTGGGTTGGTTAATGAAGGGATTCTCAGTATTGACCGAATACTCAATTCTATATTAAGCAACTATCAATATATTAAGTTTGATAAATTTATTGGTTAATACAAGTTGACTTTAGGGTTAATATTTAATTAATTAAAAGAGTGTTCAAGATGACTTGAGAAGGTGAATCATATATATGAAAGGTCAAGTCGAGGATTAAAAAATGCAGTTGATCAAGATGTATTAAGGTAGTGAATTTGAAGGGTATATGTAAAAGGAAGAGCATCTGAGTTAACTGAGCTGCAAAGAACATTATGATCAAGGAGGATCAAGTAATAAAGCTAGAACTAAGATTTGAATCAATAAAGTTAGTTGCATTAGCAATTAGGTCAAGTAATTTTTACTCTCTAATAATTGTAGTAGTGAATTAAATCTTTTAATAAAGTTAGCCTAATAGCTATTCATCAAAACCTCTAACAAGGTGGCATTCCTAGATTGAAGTGTTTCACGACCTTTAACAAGGCCACTCCTAATAGGTTGAATTAAAATCCTCTAACTGAGTCACACCTAATAGTGTATTTTGTAACCTTTAATAGGATTGGCTCCTAACAAGGCTCACTTTAGAAGAGTCAAAATCACAAATTAGTTGCAATTGGTGGTTTTCTCAAATTGGGTTTCCCTATTAAATCTTGGTGTCTCTTGTGTTCACATTATGTCTTTTATGTTTATGCAACTAGGTTAATAAGTGAAAGCACTAAGTTGGCTTGCAATTATGTGGAAGTCAATTCTATGGAATGAGACCTCTTCAAAAACAAGTATCTAATTTGTTAGAATTAGGTACCCATTATGGTTCATGTGCCCAATCTATATTAAAAAATTGGGCACTCAAACCCTAATTTTAAAATTAGGTGCCTAATTTTAAATAAATTAGGTACTCAATTTTAAAATTGGGCACCCGATTTGTTTAAAATTAGTTGTCCGATTTGCAAAAAACATATAACCCATTTTTTGTGGGCTTT